>OX401405.1:2743634-2793634 GCA_947846245.1 Cerastoderma edule
GCGCATGCGCGGTGTAAGATTGTCTCCCGAAAAAGTTAACATTAAAACACTCTTTTTAATTATTTCTAAAGCCTGATTGATCAAATATTTTCACTGTGTATGGTAAGAATACCCCACTACTTCATTCTAAATCACTCCAGAGTGCCCATTTTGTATCTGAGGCAACTTTTCACCAGTTTTCCCTCGATCCAACTGAGGCATCCATGGCCGCCATCTTGGTTGAGAACGTAAACAAAGTTGACAGAAATGGATTTGGACCACTGTACCTGTTGCCTGCTCACCTTCCTGGTAATCATTGGCTCAAGCATTCATCACTCCTCCCCAGATGCCTCTCATACTAGACCTTCCCCATCTTCAAGCTTTTTCAAGGAAGTAGACTATCGAACAATGGATGTACAATACTTTATGGTAAACAGACGCCTTAGCACACTGTCCCTCTACCCATGTATAAGCAGAGGCAAGCTACACATATTGCTGTATATCTCAATGTTGCTGATTGCTACTTCATCCGATGTTGAGATCAACCCAGGTCCCCGTCAACCGAAGTACCCCTGCCAGATCTGCAGTAAGGCCGTTTCATGGAAGCAAAAGGGTGTAGCATGCGATGACTGCCAACAGTGGTACCATGCCCAGTGTATGCATATGAACTCCAAAATCTATGACACTCTATGTAATTATAGTAATCTATCATGGCACTGTGACAATTGTGGTATGCCAAATTTTTCTACCAGCCTTTTCGAATCATTCATTGTTGATGCATCCAGCAACTCATTTAGCGCACTTGACTCATCAAATATTACCTGCTCATCAAGTCCTGGGCCCCCTATTACAAGCTCCTCGCCCAAATCTTCACAGAAGAAAAGGTCAACTCCATCTTTCCGCAGCCTGAAAACCTTGATCATTAACTTTCAAAGCTGTAAGAACAAGAAAGCAGAAATATGTAACCTTTTAGACTCTGCCGATCCCAACATCATCATCGGCACTGAAACCTGGCTAAACCCGAACATCCACAGTTCAGAAATCTTCCCTCCAAATTATGACATACTGAGAAATGACAGGAAAGATGGATATGACGGTGTCCTTCTCGGCCTGAAAAACGACTTGATTCATGAGAAGATTGACACAGGACCAAACAGTGAGCAAGTTTTTGCTAAAGTTACCCTGGATAAAAACAAATCACTTATCATAGGATCCATCTATAGACCACCCAACTCAAATGAAACTTACGTTGAAGACCTTTGCGCCACCATCGAAGGCATCAAGAACCGACACAGAAATGCTGTCTTTTGGATTGGAGGCGACCTGAACCTTCCTGACATCAACTGGGTAACCAACACTGTGAAGGGAAACCAGAATTCCAGCAGTATCAACAACAGGATCCTTGATCTCACAGAACACTGCAACCTTCATCAGATGGTCACACAGCCAACAAGAAAAGACTCTATTCTTGATGTTTTCCTCACCAACCGTCCAACTCTTACGACACGCAGTACCACACTGCCTGGACTTGGGGACCATGACATAGTCTTCATAGAATCAAGCGCCTCAGCTAAGAGATCAAAACCAGTGAAAAGACTTATTCACCTATGGAAAAAAGCCGATGTAACATCATTGAAAAACAAAGGCCTCCAGTTCCAGCAACACTTCACAGAAACATACACAACCCTTAGCGACGTAAATACAATGTGGAAAGACATAAAAGACCATCTCATAAAGATTTTAGACATATGTGTGCCCTCCAAGATGACCAGCACTCGATTTAGCCAGCCATGGATAAATAGAGAGATCAAACAGCTCAGTAGACAAAAGAAGAGAGCGTATATCAAAGCAAAGTCAAGCAAATCATCCAAAAACATAAAAAGGTATGAAAATCTGAAGAAAAAATCCAGAATTGCCTGTAAGGAGGCCTACAATCAGTACGTTACAAATATTATTAGCCCAGATTCTGAATCAAACCCAAAAAAGTTCTACAGCTTCATTAAGAGTAAGAAAACAGACAGTCAAGGAGTAGCACCACTGAAGACCAGGACTGGCATAACACACTCTGATAGTGACACAAAGGCTAACATCCTTAACGAACAGTTTTCCTGAGTTTTCAACAAGGATGAAGTCACAACAACCATCCCCGACATGGGACCTAGTCCGCACGAGTCCGTGAAGAACATTACAGTCACTGAAAAAGGAGTACACAAGATCCTTGCTGGACTCAACCCGCACAAGGCAACTGGTCCCGATCTACTCCCTGCAAGACTGTTGAAAGAGGCAGCAACTGAGCTTGCACCAGTCTTCACGCTGTTCTTCCAGGCCTCGCTGGACCAAGGGACCATCCCTGATGACTGGAAAACTGCCAACGTCGTGCCGATCTACAAAAAGGGTGACCGTAGTAAAGCCGAAAATAACAGACCTGTCTCTTTGACATCTATAGTATGCAAGGCACTTGAGCACATCGTCACAAGCTCCATCATGAAACACCTCGACTTCAACAACATACTTACAGATGCCCAGCATGGTTTCCGAAAACGCAGATCCTGTGAGACTCAGCTTATCCAAACAGTCCAGGATCTTGCACGCAACATTGATGCCGCTGGTCAGACTGACGTAATTCTGTTAGATTTCTCGAAAGCATTCGATAAAGTTCCTCACCAACGTCTTCTTATGAAACTCAAATATTACGGGATAAGAGACCACTTACTTGAGTGGATAGGCAGCTTCTTACATGGACGGAGCCAGAGAGTATTCCTGGATGGCAGCAAGTCCGGAGAGGCGCCTGTGCAGTCCGGAGTCCCCCAGGGCAGTGTCCTAGGACCTCTTCTGTTTTTGCTGTTCATAAACGACCTGCCTGAATACGTATCATCCGAATCCACCACCAGAATGTTTGCAGACGATTGTGCCCTCTACCGTCGCATCAAAACAGACGAAGATGCCAAAGCCCTTCAGCAAGACCTTGATGGCCTACAGAGATGGGAGAAGGATTGGCTCATGGAGTTCCACCCGCAAAAGTGCCAGATACTTCACATAACCAACAAGAAAAAACCTATAAGGCAATCCTACAACATTCATGGACATATTTTAGAAGAAGCAGACACAGCAAAATATTAAGGACTCAACTTCCAAAAATCACTAAGTTGGAACCCCCACATAGACACCATAACAAAGAAAGCCAACAATGCCAGATCATTTCTACAGAGAAACATCCAACAGTGCCCAAGAAAAACTAAAGAACTATGCTACATAACCCTGGTGAGGCCACTGGTCAAGTACTCCTCCATCATCTGGGATCCATTCACCAATGCCAACATCTGGAAACTTGAGATGGTGCAACGCCGAGCGGCAAGGATGGTCTTCTCCGACTACAGAAGGACCAGCAGCGTCACAAGTATGCTCCAGAAACTACAATGGCTAACCCTCCAAGAACGTAGAGCCCATGCAAAGGTCACCATGATGTACCGCATTGTCAACGGCCTAGTGGAAGTCCCTACATCTAACATGACAGCCATCAGCTCCACAAGAGGCCATGGACTCCACTACCTGGTACCATATGCAAGGACACAGTGCTACCAACGATCCTTCTTCCCAGATACCATCCGCCTCTGGAACGGCCTTCCCCAGTCAGTAGTAAGCTGCGCAACCATTGACAGCTTCAAGAGGGAAGTGCTACCAGTGACCATGCGATAGACAGTACTTGACGTATTTTACCTGCACTATACATAGAATTTTTTTTTATTTTTTTTTATTTTAAACCACCATAGTTGTACATAGACACTTCTTACACTGCGCTGCGCTAGTACGAGTATACGCGGGAAGGTGTCTGTACTATATTGGAAGAAGAAGAAAGAAGAAGAAGAATACTTTTTTTAATCAATCCATGCACATCCATGCCTTTGACTTGTCTGTTTTTTGCATATTAACTTTGTAAGAGTTTTAATTAACACTAGATGACTTATTTTTACTCCCGATAAATTTTCTCTGCACATTCACTCTGGAATGTGAAAAGTCTATGAAGCCTTTCACAAATGACAAATTTTTGACTATCCCAAATTGAAAGAGTTTGCAGACGACATTTCAAAATGTGATGAAATTGAAATATATTCTTCAGATAGAGCAGAAAATCTTGTGGGAAAAGGAGAAATTGGTCTTAACGGGCAATTTCTCCTTTTCCCATAATGTTTTCTAGAGTCGTCTGCAACAAAGTGGTTAATTGTTGTCATTGTTTGTTAATGGGTAAGCGTTTTTTTAATTGTTTAAGGGCAATTGATGCCATAATTTGGTTGTAAATAAGTTTATTTTTACATATCTTGTATTATCAAATGACTTTGAATGGTCATTTTGTGCTTGAAATCACCATTGACACCATTTTGATCCTTCGAAATTTCAGCATTAGATTGCCCCATCAGAAAACAAAAAGCAATCTTCACGTCAAATGAGTTAAGCGCTGTGACCAGGGTTTTGGTCGTTTACACTAGAAACGGGGTTTTCCGTAAGATTTGAAGTAGATGGCAAGAAGAACTGTTTAGGAGGCTAGGGTGTCCTGGGGCAAGTGGGCTGAATATGAATTTTACCTCTTTAGGTTACTACCATTGATGTATTTTTTACCATCTTGCAAATTTGAGACAGCCAGAAAAGCAGCCCCCTCTTAAGGAAAACCCTGACTAGAAAGTTAACAATCATTATTTCGAAATGAATTCAAAATCAGATGTAGCATACTGCTGTTTATCTGTAAGTCTGAGGTTCAGTGAGGCAATGATTATAGCATATGCCGAAAACCAATCACGCAAATCAACAAAACGTCAAAGCTCACTTGAACACTTAAATTAATAGTCAGGTAAAGCTGTTTTTGCTGTAGAAGAAAAAAGGATTTGTCACGCAAGCTTTCTTTATTCGATTTGTTCTACATACTTACAGAATTGTTCAATTACCTTTTGCAGGCTTTTTCCCGGTCACATTCTTCAACACAATGAAGTATCACCTGACAGACAATTCCATGTTCTTCAATAACAGCAAGAAACTATTTCTTCTGAGCTCCTTCAAGTATACCGTTGTTGGAGGTGAGTTATTAACCCTTTACCAAATGCCAAATTTTCAACTGTCCCAAATTGAAAGAGTTTGCAGATGAAATTGAAAAATAATCTTCTGATCATAAGGCAGAAAACATTCTGGAAAAAGGAGAAATTGTTTGTTAGGAGCAATTTCTCCTTTTCCCACAATGTTTTCCAGTGTTGTTTGTAACAAACTGATCAAATGTCATTATAATTGTTTGGTAATTAGTTAAATTGATAAAGGTCTTACCTACATATACCTAGATGAGATGTTGTCCTCATTTATTTTTTTATCGCTTTCCTCTTAATGGTATTCAACAGAAACTGTCTTCTTTCCTTTCTGAGCTGTCACAGAATCTGATATTATGGAATGGATAGGGATGACAATTTGTAAGCTAATAGAACTCTTGCCAAACTTAGTCTCTGTTCCACTGTCAATGTTAAAGGAAAACATATCTTGGAAAATAACATGCAATTTCTTTCCTTGTCTTGGTCAGTTTTGAAGCCCATTATCATTAAACCATTTTTCCTTAATATGGGATTTTAGATTGGTCTTAGTTGAAAGAAACAGCAAACAACACTAAAGTAACATGAATTTTTTTCTCTCTCTCTCCAGTGCTTTTTCACGTAATATATCACGGGCCCATTAAAGGCACCTTCCCAATTTGAAATTTCTTGAAAATCATACAGTTTTCCAAAATATTCAAAAATATATTTTCAAAAGTTAACAGGCCTTGTTCAATTTAAATGGGAATGAAGCTCTACTCTCTCTCTCTATATATATATACTATGTTTGGTAGAAACCATTGGGACAAAATGCTAATAACGAGGAAATATGAAATATTAGCAGATTTTCTGTGTCAATATGTTGCTACCAAAGGTTGCATTTCTGTTTAAGGACTGACTGGTGCAACCTACCTGGGCGGTGTTCGACTGGCCAGTGAATTGAGAGGCAACAAGGATGATTGGATAAACCATTATATCGGGGGATTTTTCTTCATGATTCCGATGGCTATTTACAGTAAGTAAATTATATTATGAGAGTTTTCCATTGACCCATTGATTAATGCTAATTTGTTTGTTTTTTTAACCCCATTTATATGGCAATGTTAACACAAAATAATTATCTTTATGGGCCATATCCAGGAACTGGGAGTGGTTGGTGGTCATTTACTGTCTAAATTGGTAATCAAGGAAAAACCTGTATTATCAAGGTTATCTTTTCTGAGGCACCCTCATTAGATCAGTTTGTTGTGACATGTTTGACATGAAATATATGGGTCACAGGGCTCACGCTGTCAGTCGCCAAATGTGAATATTTTTTCATCCTGGCGAAAGATTTCAGGATTTGGCGAATTTGGTTGGCGCATGTTTTTTTTTCATTCACTTTTACCTTATTTCAACCTATCCAGATATTACAGACAGTTATATATCTTTTGACACACTTAACAGTATCTAAAGAAAAAACTGAGAAAAAGGTCAGGATACATATAACATGAAAAGAGTTTAAAATCAAGAAATTTTAATTTGAGCCATTTTCTCAGAAATTGGCTCCTTAAATTTGGCTCCTCTTTTTGTCATTTGGCGAAAGTGCTGGCGCAGACTTTTCTCCAGCCAGGGTGAGCCTTGGGTCACAAGTTCAAGGCTTGAATTGGTCAATATTCTATCAGACAATTTAGAAAGTCAATGCAACTTGATTTATTCGTCTTTCACTGCTGTTTATGTATGTTGATATAGGAAATCCTTAAGCGGCTTAAAGAATATAATGCGGTAATGGGTAAGGTTATACCATGAGTCCACAACCATTGAAAGGTGCAATGACTGTCATGTTATGACAGAAATGCTGATGAAAATGATGTTAAAACACTAACCAACCTTTTTTGGATGGATGGGTTTCTTATTTTGTTGGTCTTCTTCCATATTGTATTGAAAGCATAAAACAAAAATGTTTGTTCCCTTGGTGATATTTTTTTGATGGTTTTCTTAAGTTTGTTTGTTCACACTTTTTCAAGTCAAAATAAGATGTTGTTGAAACAAAAAAGAATTTGTATTGCAGTTTATTATCTAATGAAAAAAGCGACTGAACTTAGAATTTATACATAAATTATCAATGTATTTAAGTAAGTACAGAAGTTATGAGATGGATTTCAAAACTGTTGCAATGCAGTGGAGCCCCACTGATACCTCAAGGGTTCAGTGCAAGACTTTAGTAATTGCTTCATGTTTATGAAGCAATTACTATAGTCTTGCATTGAACCCTCCCTCTCTGGTTCCTTGGGATAGGCATTTTGCAAGTTACAACAAAGCCCTAACCTACTACTGGTGGATCCAGGAAAGCAGCTAAGCTGTAACATAAATGAAAAATTGTTGACACAACATTTAACACCATACAAACAAATCGGGTTTTTCAATTTGTCTTGTCTTGTATTTTCCAGGACAGTCTCTGCGCACCCTGGTGATGGGTGGAGCGTACATGAGTCTTTTCACCGCCCTCTGCAAATATCTATACACTGAACAGGTGCGTTTAGTCAACTTTGATTACGAAACGGAAGGACGAGTCACCAACTGCCGTTACCCGGAGGCGTACCTGGCTTCGTTAAGTCAATCGACACCGAAAGGGGCAGACATTAGAGCTGCCATAGATTATCAAAGAAAAGATGGATTCAAAGTGGGATCATAAGTAGTTGTGCGTGACATGTGTAGAGATAGCAAAGATTAATGAATGTTCTGTCTTTGAATGAAGAGTTCCAGCATGACAAAGTTCTTACTTCTATTTTGATATTTTAGTGGTGAAGAATTTAAGACAGTTAGATAGAAGTTAATGAAGTAAATATTTGTTAAGAGCATTTTGGAACAGCACCCTGGACATAGATTTAAGAAACAGTTCAATCAGTCTAAGATTCACTGCTAGTATACATTTTCTTTCAAAAGATATCTTTTATTAAGACAAAGTGCTATTTTAGGGTTTTTCAGATGTGTTTAATCTTGATTAAGAATGGAAACTGCTTGTTGTTTTATGGTACTCTGACTTGTTCATGTATGATAAGGAACTTTCGATATAAATTATGCTCTCTTACATTTCATTGTTATACAATTGACCTGTGACCATTGAAATGCATGTTCAAGTTATTGTAGTGATTTTGTTCCAGTGGAAGGGTGTGGAATTCTGAATAAAATTGTTGATAAGTCTAGCCTTTAGTGTCTTTCTTCATGTTGAATGTGTTCAGAACATAATTTGATGTGAACATTATGAACTGTGAAACCTTCATCAACTATTTTGAGGACTATTTTCCCTTTGTTACACTTCAGTACAGTACCAAAGGAAAAGGGAGATCACTGCGTAGGAGAATGGATTCTCATAGCCCTTGTGAATGGCTAGATGTGGGGATTTTCCTTTAGCACTTATAAGCTTGGTCTTCCAAAGATAAGTTACAAAGCATTAGTGAACGCAAGCTTAAAACGAGACAATCCTTAAAATGCTGGGTAATTTTCTGAAAATAGATTTTTATGTTGCCTGCTTTCCAAAACCTCAAATATCTGCTTAATCTTGTTGAGGAAAGATACTCGGAGTAGCAAACGGGTTAGATCACAGGCCAGCTGGATCTAACCTATTTGCATAAGGATGAAGTTGGTTCCAGCACCTCAAGGGTTAAACGAATCCGAGTGTCATCTTTAAAGTAGTCCAGATATGCGTTTCTTCGTCAGATGCGATTCAAATCGCAGCTTGGATCGACTGAGTCAACCATAACTGATCAGTGATGGCGAGAGTGAAAAAGGAGGACAACTCGTGATTAAAACAAACTAGGTTGCAAAAGTTATCTCCCTTATTGCTTTGTCTCCGTACGTGTCCAAAATTTAGGTATTCTACATTTGAATTTTAACTCTTTATAATCATGGGTCAATAAATTGTTGTGTCGTCTGCTTTCCACAGCCTCAAATATCTGCTTAGTTTTGATGAAGAATAATACTCCGAGAAGCAAACATGTTAGATCACAGACAAGCCGCCAATTTATTTGGCGGCTTGTCTGGGTCTAACCTGTTCACATAAGCAAGTCGGTTCCAGCACTATAAGGGTTAATGAGAGGTTTTTTCTGGTGGCCTTACTCAGATGGTACAAGCAGTATCTGTGTTGCAGAATGAAATATCTACATCTGGATCATTCGGACAACCGTTGGCCAAACAAAACGTGTCTACCTCTATTGACCAGCTTTTATAAGCAGTTAAGTATGGGGTATTTCTGCAATTGATGACTCAATTTAAATAGTACGCATGTGCAAGGTAACATTTAACTAGCACTGTGGGTAAGAGGGGGTGTGCCATCTTGTACACTAGTGTAAGAAAAGGCTCATACACGGTACATTTGGTCTTGGATCCCTCACGTAAACATGCCTTGATTCCTAGACCGTGGGTATACCCCGCACACGGTCCAGGACCTTAGGCTAGCCTTTACAGCCCAGTTGTTTTTATGAAACACGGAGAAGAAATGAATTATCTTTTACCGCACTTCCGTTCTTGCCAACAATGTGCAGTGCTTCACTGCAGATGTTTAGTTTGGGAATTTGTGACTGGAAAACAGCAGCAAACAACACTGACATAGAATGAACGATAGTATATTTGTTCGTGTGTTAGCGAATAGAAACATTCCGACAAAACGAACATTTGTTAATTGTGAGAATGGTATTGTTTTGTCATAAGTTCCTAAAACGTGTTAGCGTATCCAAGTCAAGTACATGTATAGGGAAAGTAATGGAGAATTTAAACGCTTATCATTGGTTCCACTGTGGTTATACATGGAGACACACTTTGTAATGATTTTTCATGAATTCACACATTCAATAAGGAAGTTTTATTTTTCCTGGTTACAGATGAGGGTGCCATATATTCTTTGAATGTTCGACAAACGAAAATGCCCAAATACTCTAACAAATACTGGCTACGAAATATGTTTAGAAATACTTAAAACATTATTTCTCGCCTAGACAACTTAATAACAATTCGATTAGTTCCAAAGTTCCTGATTGAAGCTTTTATTTATAGAAAGCAAATCCTAGACAGTTTATAATTGTATTTGGTTCATTCCCTACCTTAATCACACTTACATATAAATGTTGTCACTTACGGAGTGTATATACAACATATGTGTATATATATATGGGCCAGAGGCCTCAAACACTTTAATGAGTTGAATCGAATTTGTGGCCTCTGCGTTTATTTCGGTTTGCGGCTGATGACACATGGATCGCTCATCGGAAGGCCGTGAGGGAACTCAATAGAAATACACTCTAATGTATTATAACCTAAGATATCATTAAATGTTGGCGAAAAGCCTTTGATGACCAGAGTCTCCTCTTAATAGCAATGTTTTTCAATAGTCATTCGATGTAAATGCTTTGGGAAGCATTATTTCATTGATGTTGTTGCATTCTTTCTATAACGATTCGGTTCTTATGTAATAACTTTTTCCGTTAAACTACTTTCTCATATGGGAGCTCTTTACTGGCAGACAATAAAATAAAAAAAAAAATTAAATATATATCGGTTCATGTAATTTGGGCAGAAACCGTTGTGATAAAAGGATAGGAGCAATGAAGCAATCGATAACATTTTCTATGTGTCAGATTCTTGAGCACTTAATGCTTTCGATATAGCGTTTCTAAAGACCCCTGCAGCAGATGCATGCGTCAAAGTGGGTATGATGGTATGATTAAAAAACACGGAGTCATTGGTTGAGTCTATTGCAGGTTCAAAACCCGCTACGCTCCTACCTTTATCTCTGTGACAGGCTCCAACTTTTCCGGCATGGTCACGTGGCCGAAACTGACGTGTATTAATATACTGCATTTAGCGGCTTGCGAATAAGCGAGCTCCAAACTAACGCTCAGATCAATTAAGAAGCTAGACGAAAGTCTCTTTAGTCGTACCACAATATAAAGATAGATAAGATAGGACAGTTAAAATAGAATAAAGACATTTATTTACACACAAAGCAGCTTACATTTGAAGCGTAACAGCTTATTGAGTAGAACTTGAGGCGACGCCCCATACGACTCAAAACCCGACCCTCGATCAAAACAAAGTAAATGACAGCTAGAAAATACATTGTCCAAGACAAATCAAACCTCAACGTAGTTAAACAAATGTGTCGTCAGTAAGAATGAAACGTTCTCAAGAAAATCCAATGAACCAAGAAGATTGACGACCTTCTCAACAACAAAAAGCACAATTCCTCTTCATTTCAAGTTTAAATATACCTTCAGACCTTGGCAATATTATTAAGTGACATAGATCATATTGTTAAGCCTCAATAGACTTATTTGGAAGGACTATCTCACATGTTGTGATTTTAACAATTTAACCCTTTCCCAAACATAACGTTTTTGACTGTCCCAAATTGAAAGGGTGTGCAGACAATATTTCAAAACGCGATGAAATTGGAAAATGATCATTTGACAGGACTGGAAACATTGTGGGAAAAGAAAAAAAATGCTCGTCACGAGCAATTACTCCTTTTCCCACAATGTTTTCTAAAGTCGTCTGCAACAAAGTGGTCAAATATCGTTATTTTTTGGAAAGGGTTAAATAAGAAGTTTTCATTCAATAAAATGAAAATTTCTAAGTAAGAGAAGGCTGGATTATTGACAACTTTCGTGTAGTATCCGTGAGGACGATAACTCTGTATAGGAGATTGAGTACTTTACTGCAGGGAAACAAAGGGAAGCTATCCTGTGTGGAGTTTGATATAGCCTGGAGCCTGGCCCGTTCGAATACCTAATGCAGGTATGCATGTGCCAGGCCTCCAGGCTAAGTTTGACATCGTTGAGAATGAAGTGATGAGGATTATGCAGTATGAGAAAAAAACCTATTAGACATTTATCGTATTTGATTGTCCTTTTCTTTTTTAGACTTGATAATATTTTAAGGACAGGGCTTACACTCAATGGTCCTTTTAAGGAAGAAACTTTGAATGCATTTGGATGTTAAACACTGATTTACTTTAAGAATCCAAAGTCAACCATAGTTGAAATCGTCTTCATGAAATGACTAAGTGGTGAGTTTGTTTATATGGTTGTGTAATTGTCTAATTAGAGGTAGAGGCTTCTCTCTGCCCAGGTTCAAATCCCGGCGAGGGAAATAGATTTTCACGAGAGATAGTCTCCGAACTGACATACGGAATATCGAAGGTTCTACCCGGCTTGACCAGCCCTTATGGGCTGTAGGCATATGGGGTCTT
This sequence comes from Cerastoderma edule, assembly GCA_947846245.1. Classification (NCBI taxonomy): domain Eukaryota; kingdom Metazoa; phylum Mollusca; class Bivalvia; order Cardiida; family Cardiidae; genus Cerastoderma; species Cerastoderma edule. The sequence goes on from OX401405.1 coordinate 2,755,902, forward strand.
CCTCCTTCATTAAGAGTCGGGCATTGTAACATAACTGAAATAATGTTGACGCTATCTTAAACCAATATTAATAAATAAGATATTAGAGTAAGAAACTTTGTGACATGTCGCTTTTTTTTAATCAGGATTGTACGTCAGTGGAAATTGCGACATTATGAAACATGGCGCTTTTGAATATGAATATATGAATTCATTCACTGAGTAGATATATCAGGTAAAGGTATTTAAAACATGATATATCCGGATTTAAAGTCATGGGGAATAAACCTTAAGAGGAATGTTTCATTTGATTTCAAGACAGTGAGTTTGTCAATTACCCCATATTTACTAACTCTAGTACGCTTCTGTCAGATAAACTAAGAATGGCGAAAGAATAATGATGGATTAAACTATTCGTCGAAACGAAATGTACACATTTCTTATTTTGAAATTGCTATTTGCCGTACATTGTATTTAGGATTATTCAGACAATATTCCGTCGTGCTAATTTTACCTTTGACGTATAAACATGTGTTTGTCCGAAGACAATTAGGTCTTTGGTTTGTCCTTGTATTCACGAATTTCCTGACGAGGTATTGAGCTATTGAAGTTTTTAAGTGAAGGCAAATTGAGCGCCTATCAGAAGACAAATAACAATTAAAGATAGTACATTTAAATTAAACCATGATTACGAAATAGTAAATAGTATCAACGAAAGCATAGCTCAATGTTATTTAGTGAATTATAAGAGCCATTAGAAGTGTCCATGACAAAGCTTATTAAGAATTAAGAATATGAGTATAAATTCTTACCTAAAGATAAAATATCTTATTATCAAAATGAAATGAATACTTTTTTTAAATAGTCTTTTATGCCACAAAATGTGGCCAGTACTGCACAAAAAAACCTTGAATGTAATATCATATTCACTCGGGATATCATAAAAAAAGAAATGTCAAATTGACTATATCTTCTATATAGGTGTGTGTGTGTGTGTGGGGGGGGGCTTTTGAAAAAATTAAACCATATTGAGATGGTCGGGGGCTTTTGATAGTGTGGGCTTTCGATAGGGTTAGCTTTTGAGTGTACCCAATTATTTTGTTTTGTAATTCTCCTTGGTAAATATACCAAACAGGTAAAGGATCAGCGGTCAGCCCTCCGTCCTAATCCCTTGTGACACACAAAACGGGCTGATAAGATATGGTTGCTAGACGCGGGTAGAAAGGGTCCGAGATAACGCTCCCCCTGACTAACACCGGGACTCCATATTTAGACATTAACATTTCATACGTGTAAAGAAACATAGAGTCGGCGTTCTAACAGGGTCAATATGCTTAACCCTTAAGCAGCCGGAACCGAGATTCTGTATGTCAGTCGAGATACTACCTCTCATGAAAATCCCAAACCGTCACCGAGTTTTGGACCCATGGGGAGAGGTGCCATATGATTCGTTTTGTACTCAAACCACATCGCAACTAAGTGAATATGTACAACATTTGTCTTTTGTTCAGTTGCTACGATAAAAAGAGAACGTTTTGACAGACCGACGACATCCGAATGATCACAGGGGATACAATGAATACCCAACAGCTAAAAGGCGTACATGCTATATATCCAAGTGACAAATCACTTAGTCTCAACAAATGATCTCCACCTTTTGATAAACTGTTTGCGTGAAGTGTAATGCCCAGAAAACAGATCTCCTTATGTGTGTTTTAAGGTGTTGTCAATTGTCAGTTTATTCGAATAGCTCGCCAGTTGCACAGTTTATTCGAATAGCTCGCCAGTTGCACATTTTATTCGAATAGCTCGCCAGTTGCACAGTTTATTCGAATAGCTCGCCAGTTGCACAGTTTATTCGAATAGCTCGCCAGTTGCACAGTTTATTCGAATAGCTCGCCAGTTGCACAGTTTAGTCGAATAGCTCGCCAGTTGCACAGTTTATTCGAATAGCTCGCCAGTTGCACAGTTTATTCGAATAGCTCGCCAGTTGCACAGTTTATTCGAATAGCTCGCCAGTTGCACAGTTTAGTCGAATAGCTCGCCAGTTGCACAGTTTAGTCGAATAGCTCGCCAGTTGCACAGTTTAGTCGAATAGCTCGTCAGTTGCACAGTTTATTCGAATAGCTCGCCAGTTGCACAGTTTATTCAAATAGCTCGCCAGTTGCACAGTTTATTCGAATAGCTCGCCAGTTGCACAGTTTATTCGAATAGCTCGCCAGTTGCACAGCGAAACGTATGGTACCCATTAGCATTATTTTAATATATTTTTACTTTGCCGAGCCCCATTTTGTTCTAAGTCGGAAGCGTGCCTGACTTTGAATACAAGGTTTCTTATTCCTTTCCTTTGTAAAATTAATCCAATCGGTGGCTTGGAATGAATGATATCCCCATCCCTTTCCTTTATTTAAAGAATGCAATCGGTAGCTTTGAAAGAATAGTGTCACCATTCCTTTCGTTTGTTAAATGTATCCAATCGGCGTCTTGATAAAATAATACAACTGGTGAGGAGATATCACGAGCATGGATAGGTGCGTTGAGCGTCGCGATATGACAGCCATGTTGTTAAAAAGGCGTTAAACCCACATTAACCTATTTTTTCTCAACTGAACTATCTCCAATAGTGCAAATATGGGCCGCCGTCATTCGTGCAGTCTTTAAGAATCCATGTGCAAAGTCTTTGCTCACTGTTCTCTATGACAGATATACATGTATATTAAATGGAAGAGGTGGTCAGAATGAACCTCCTCCCATTACTCCCCATTACATGTATATTAAATGGAAGAGGTGGTAAGAATGAACCTCCTCCCATTACTCCCCATTACATGTATATTAAATGGAAGAGGTGGTAAGAATGAACCTCCTCCCATTACTCCCCATTACATGTATATCAAATGGAAGAGGTGGTCAGAATGAACCTCCTCCCATTACTCCCCATTACATGTATATCAAATGGAAGAGGTGGTCAGAATGAACCTCCTCCCATTACTCCCCATTACATGTATATTAAATGGAAGAGGTGGTCAGAATGAACCTCCTCCCATTACTCCCCATTATTCTATGATACGTCATTGTGGTGCAAAAGTTGCAGAAGAATCAAGAATCTTTGTTGTAACTTTTTACTTTTGGTTATGTTGTGCGACTTGCAATTTCCCAAATTTGAGAAGGAGTTTTTGAACTTCAAAGCACATGTCTTTCCTTGTTTTCTTAACCCTTTATGAAACGTCAATTTTTCGACTGTCCCAAATTGAAAGAGTTTGAAGACGACATTGCAAAATGAAACGAAATTGGAAAATCATCTTCCGATAGCGCATAAACATTGTGGGAGAAATCATGATATATTCCAGAGTCGTCTGAAACAAACTGGCCAGATGTCGTTATTGTTTGGTATTGGATAAACCTTCGTATAGCATCAATAATATACCAATAATACATTCTTATGAATTGGACAAGACTATCTTACAACAAACATGGCTGCTCCAATACGATGACGGTGTTTGTTTCATCTACTAATTACACCTTTTGTGTTTCAACGTTGCTTTGACTAATGAGGGCGCTTACCACAACACTGAAGCCGTCATTATTCTAACATGGGTGGAGGCATGATATGTTTTTTTTGTTAATATCTTATCAACAATCTGTTTGCTTTACAGTAAAGCCAACGGATTGTTTACTGTAAAGTTGAATACCAGTTGAGTCCGTACTTGTATGTATGAGTATTTGTTGTACATAATTATTAATTAATATGCCGCTATTTTCTCATATGAACAACATGGTAGAACAATGTGTTTTGAATATCTAAAATGAAATTTATACCTTCATTAACTCCAGAGATATATATTTGCTTCGGGTGTTGCCTTGCTAAAATACCAATGCCCAAAACCAAAACGTTCAAGACAATGCACTCTTGGTAAACAACATGAAGCTCATGTTTATGTATTAACCAAATAAATGCTGTAACCAACAGTAATAGAAACGCAATGGATCATTAGATTTGTATAATGAAATAGTTCGTTTTTTCTTTAAAAAAATAATGCATCAAGGAAATGAGAACACCATACAACATATCACAAATAAACACGCAATTAAATTAAAAATGGCATGATATTTTCTGGGGTGTTTCTTGTGCAAACAGCGGGAAAAACTGTGTATTATTGGGTCCATATTTCTACTTGACGTAAACTGTTTCATTTTGCAGATAACATGTGTAGTTCGGAGAGGTCCCAGTGTATACAATGTAGTTCCCATAATGAAATCAAATACGAAAGCTTTGAGAAGACATATGACGGTGTTTACTTTATTTCAGGCGCAAGGTTTATGCAATACTACATATATAATTTGTTTTACAAAAGCGAACCACTTGCTCAATCAATAAATATATAAGAAAAGTTCTATTTTGTGGGTTCCAAAAATCCTTCAAACAAGTCATAAGTCGAAGAAGAACAAAAATTATCAGGCGTTGTTTTATTCGTTTGAACGGAATAAATGGGAAATGGCATAAAATATGTATTTTAATTAAACATTTTCCTTTCTCAGTTTTTATTTTTACATTCTCATTGAAAATGCAGAATATGCCCATATAACTGACAAGGGAATTATAATGGATGTTCCTTTGAGGGAATTGGCGTGGTATTCTCATCTTACATAATTCATCATTGTACAACTATGGATTCGTGAAGTGTGTTACATATCATTTAAAAGACGCCTTGTGATAAATAAAAGTGGTTAGTGGACAAAGAAACAATTGACTGGCTACTATTATATCGAAATGTTCAACGATGAAGTAGTAAGCAAAAGTAGTAAGCAATCCTGCGGATTAATTTACATGTTTATGAAAATATAAGTGAATAAATGGGATAACGGTTTTATCTTGCCTTTTTACAATAAGATAGCAGTTTGCCATTAAATGGGACAATTAATCTTGCCTTTTTACCATAAGATAGCATTTTGCCATTAAATGGGACAATTGTTTTGTCTTGCCTTTTTACCATAAGATAACATTTTGCCAGCAACAATTGCATAGGGAAGAATCTCTCGTTAATCACAGACATTCTGAATTTATGTGAAAACGATGTATATGTTTTGTAAAAAACTTCAAAGATCCCGCACCGAAATCAAGTATGGAGTGGTGTTCCAAAATTGAAAGCAACAGTAAGACGACAAAAGGCCGAGGGAATTGTTTTTCTTTATGACGCCGGATTTAATAATTTACTCCAGGATAGTTCACTGTAGCACATATGTTTAATAAAACTTAAGAAACCCCCGTGACAAAAGGCTTCTATGCTTTCAATAAGCAATTCATCGTAAGTCCATGTTTTCTACCCGGTATCAGAAATGTATAAAAGGTATTTCCTCTTTCTACATGTCGCTTGTTGTTGCTTTCGATTTGAAAGTTACGGAGGAACGGTTTTGATGACGCCGGATTTGATATTTATTTCATTATAGTTCGTTTTGGCACGTATGCTTGATAAAACTTTAGAAACCTCTGTAATAGAAGAATCCAATCCTCCAAAACACCTACGTATTCTTCCTATGCCAATGACTTCTACCATGTATCACAATTTCATAAAAGGGTATTTTCTATTGCTATTTTTTATCGCTTGCTGTTGCTTTCCATTTGGGACAGTCACAAAATCCCACACGAAGGAATGGGTTAATGCACCGTCTTTTTTTACTAGATTTTCCCCTCGGGTTATGGTCTCTTGTAATTAATAAACTGTCATCTTTAACTGAAATAAAAGTTTCACGGGTTTGACAGGCGTGTAGGAAACCGCCCGGCCGACGTTTCACCACATTGTGTAATAGAGGACACGGTTTACACGAATTGGAAGGTAGGACATGTTTACGTGTTGTTTATGCTTATGCCAAGAGCATGTTGTATCGTTTTGTGTGTGTAAATAATATTTTGACAGGTCAGACTTATTTTGGACAGATATGCAAATATCCTTTGGCCCTTGGTGATTCAACTAGACTCGTTTTTATTCCGGGAGACAATTTTAGATTTTTCAAACGGTGTGAGATTGATATTGCAACATGTTCTACGAAAAACATAAACAAAAGCATTGTGCATGTATTGAACATTTTGTTTCTGGTGTAATGTTTTCAATGATGATATGATGCATTCACGCCAATATTAGCAAACTATTGAAATGTCTTGTGGAAAGAAACAGATTCAGACAAAGCCATTAAAATTCCTTTCGTGAACCGCATTCCAAATTTGATTTTCTTTCATTATCAAGATTCATATATCTTTGAATATACAATACAAGCAGTCAATTGTTATTTTTCCCCAATAAAAATTACTACTTAAGGCATTGACAAATTTCCTATTTCCGACTTTTCCTGTTAACAGTAAAAGTTGGTCTTCATAAAACTTTTACATGCTTTTTGTTGCATGCAAACAATTAGAACAATATGGTATAAGGGCAATTCTATCAACGTTTTCATGATATTTTCATGAACTTTGTTTACATCTCTACAGGTGGACTTTTATCTATATTGCATATTCCTTCGTCAATAGTTTTGATTTTAATAAGACGCCAAGAATATATTCTTAAACTAAGAATGTCTGCTTTGATTCAATAATTGGGAAACCCTGTTGCTAACAATTCCACCAAAACTCCCTACCCAGGAGTCTATAAAGCTAACCATTTTTGGTTTCGAAATATTTTGAACTTATTATCGCTGACAAAGACTAAAGAGGTGAGTTAGCTTGGATAACCCAAGCTGCAATACGAAACAATCTACGTTTGAATGAGATAAGAGATGCCCGAAAAGTGATCTGCAAGTTTATCGCCTTTATGAGTGTCTATGCCTGAAATAAATTTGAAAACCTACAGTCAGAGGTAATGTCGGAAAGGTTAAATCAGATATAATGTTGAAAGTGTACAGTAGGAATTTATGTTGAAATAGTTAAGTCAGAGCTAATAGGACAAGATGTAACCTACGACGGTACCAATAAACAGTGTAGAAAGCCATACAATTTCCGGTGAATTAGTAGGAAATCTTAGTTTTCATTCAAATCATTTGCGAAGCCAAAGTGATTACCATGTTTTGTTGTCATGTCATTTAAAAGAGAAAATAAAACAAGAATTTGTAACGCTAAAGTGCAAATTTGAATCCCTTTCAAACGGTATAACGCATGAATACATGTATACGACTAGCTTCAAAACCAAAATGACAATTCAAAGAATAGCATTTGTCGTGTTCATATAACTTGATTACTTTATATTCTCGACGAATGTATGAGGGAACATTCTGATTTTTAGATATGCCTTCATATCAGCAAATAACATCAAACAAATTAAAGAAATCATTTGACTCATGTTATTCAAACTTTATTGCCAAACCTGCATCTGATCATGATAGACAAATACCACCAGCGTTTTAATTGATGACGCATATACATGTTTTATTTTATTTCAATTTCGATACGTTTGTTTGTGTTTTGCAACCGGTACTTTAAAGCGCAAAATAGTATCAAATGGCTCACATTACACCGATTACTTAAGATGAAATTTATAGGTGTTCAAAATGTTGGAAGATAACATGCATAGTAATATGATGGTATGCAGGGCTCCATATTAGAGGTACAAATCGTTGACTACTAGGATCCGATGAATGTCTGCTATAAAGCCTAGTTTGAGGGTACCCATAGGAATCGTCTCACTGATTCGATTCCAATGAGTTCAATTTAAATAGAATTTGACTATTATGTTTGTAAATAGTTTAAACAAATGTCTCCAACACCACTTCTTATTTAGACCTTTACGTCAGATATAAAACAACTAAGATATGTGTAATAACAAAAATGCTCCATCTTTCAAGCAGTTTCAAAGAAACGGATACTTTCTAATACAAATGAATTATTTAGATTTTTCATGCATTCATAAAATGTAATAAGGAAGGTACTTAGATATTTTGTCCGTGCTGAAATACCTGACGAAACTGCGCCAAAATGCCCCCTCCCCAAATATGTGTTCCTTATTTAAACCTTGATTCCCTCATTGAACAGTTCCTGGTTCTTTTTCTTTCATGCTTTACAAACGTCTTGAGAACCATAGTGTTGAAAAGGGCAAAAATGCTTATTCAATTATGTGTTTTTGTTTTGCATCGCCCCTTTCTATCTTACTAGAGTAACGTTCTAAAACTCTATCGAAATTTCAAGCCTGCAATTTTTATTATATTATTTCAATTTTCCTTAATCTTAAACATTGAGTAATAATATTAAGTAATGACGTGCTGTTGCCCAGCAACCAAACACGTTTTATGTTCGTGTAGATATTTAATACCTTGCCAAACGACACGTTTCGTTAATCTCGTACGAAATGGAAGTTTTTCAGCCGACAATTTGAAATCGATGCAGATAAAACGACACTCATCATCAGTCGAGTAACATGAGCGTAGAAGTTATTACTTCTCGTTTCCAAAAAAATTCCAGAGGCTTATGCATAACGAGGGTTCGGTGCAATACTAAAGTAAGTGCTTCGTGTTTATGAAACACTTACTATATTCTTGCACTAAGCCCTCGATCAGCTTTTCAGAGATTATTTGGTATTAAAGCGTGCTTAAATAAATATTTCCCACATAACTTCATAAATATTCACCAGCTTTGAGAACAACAGAATTGTGAATTTCAGGACTTCATCATGTCTCATCTCTTAGATCAAGTGATATACCGACGCTTGTATAAGGTTTGGGAAAAATATTTTTTTGTTTTTTCATTTACATTAATTTTGACCGTCAGGTGATACTTACTGTACTTTGACCTGTCATCAAACCTACCGAATGAGACACGGAAATTTAAAAAAATATCTGATTTAATTTCATTTCCGTCAAGTATAGATAACATCGTGTTACGTAATGCAATCTGTCATATTGAATAAGGAAGACAAGAAATCATTTTTTACGTAATGCATATATGTCGCAAATTTACGCATTGACCATTTGATTATTTCTCCTTACAAAAATATACAAAAAAATGACGAAAGAAAAAAAAAACATTCACGACGACCAAATTTCGTTTTTCTACTCAATGGTTTATTTTCAATTTCTTTAAATATTTTAAATACCAAATACTAAATGTGTGTATGTCTTTTATAAGACTCCTTGATTTTTACTTAAAGCATAAGAATTACCAATTATTTTTATAAAGTTACTCTATTCCATTATAAGCTAAGATAACTTTATTTCTACAATTTCAATGTGCCTATTACTTTTCATTTTCAACACGTGTTTACTGTTGCTTTCAATTTTAATCCATTCCGACTTTCCGTCTAGTTAACTTTCCATTACACACCTGCAGGTGAAAGCTAAAGAAACAAAGATAACAAAAGCAGAAATTGTTCGTAACGATTTGTCACATTTGTTTTTAAACAATATACATGCTATCGCAAAAACATGTTCTTTTCTAATTGTGTTATTGTCGCCTTATCTGCCTTTTTTTGCCAATGCAAAGTTAGAACAAAGCAATTCCATACAAGGGAATAAGAAATTGTTCTGATAATTAAGAAACGATTGCCCAGTGGGTCTTACTTTTTAAGAGAAGAAGAGGGATTGCAGTCAAAATGGGTTTGACTGCTCATAAATAACGTGCCTTGTCAACTTAACGTTACTATCATTTACGAAGTCGACTGTTGACGTTTTATACGTTCATATATTCGATCCCTTTCCCCTAATGAAGGAAAATTTGAAATGCCTTTGCAGACATTGCATACATTGTAACAAAATGATGTATTTCCCTTTATTTCGCTTTGAATTTCAAAGTTTTTATTTGTCAAAAATACAGTGTCTCGGAAATGTTTTCTTTTGTCATTTTGATGATCAAATTTTATCGCCATCTGGTGCATATAACTCCTCAAAATGCGAAAGGGTGAATGCATGTTTTGACGACAATTTTTTTGAGCGGCTTTCTATTAAAAACAACACGTAAAGAGTTTTGGGATTTTGTATAACTGTTGACTTGAATTTCTTACTGTTCAAAGTTATTTATACATGTATGATCCACTCGCATATGTTAAATACTAAGTATTTAACATTTACGAAAAATAATAAAGCGATGAATGGACAAACAACATATTGCCTTTTTTCATCTACTTTCAATATGGATTTTGAAATTTTACATTCGTGTTTAACTTGATTCTATGATTACATTTATTTCCAATGCCTTGAAAAGACGCATGTATTAGGGAGCAAGATTATCTATTTAATGGTTTGAAGTCATTCATGGTTTGTTTAGTCTGACTTATTCTTTTCGTCTCAACCATACACAATTTATGCTTAGCTCGAACATGGTCAAACATGTTATCGAAATAGCGAGCCTCTGTGTGAATGCTCTATCCATTGGTTACAAGACCATCGTCTTCTAATGAACGAAGTTGATAACATATATACACTTTCTAACATATTTTGTTTTTCAGCTTACATCTATGCTCTTATATGTTCTTTGTTATGAAATAATGTTATTGTATCGATATTGCTATAAACTATTACTGATTTTGCAATAAAAGATAACTCAATGTAACATACGTTTGTAAGTCGAATGGTGTATATTTTTCGAGCAACAGGGAAACATATATATATATATATCCCATTATCTCTTTCGAAATTCCTTTAAACGTATAAATTTGCTGATCTTTTTCCATTATTATATTCGACGAACCGCTTCGTAATTTGAAGGTTATTGTTCGGGGTCATACCTCAAACCCCCAAAATTAGCAATGGCTTCTTTCTATGACACTCGGGATTATGGTAAATACCATCCCAGGTCGAAAGCCAGCTCCAAGTCAATATATGGTATCACTTGTAGGGATCCAGAGGACATGGGCATGTGACCTACCGTCACATCGTTACTTGACTGCTTTAAAAAGGCGTTCAATCGGTTTCAAAAACAACATTACTTCGGTAAAGTAGATGTTGTAGATTTCAATTTTGCTGTAAATCACCAGATGTCGCAAAATCCGTATGTTTTGGACTTACTACGGACAGGCTTTGTGGGGCGTTCGGGAATGATAGCGCAATGCAGCAAGCTTGCGTTAGTGCCCTGTTTTGAATGCTTCTGACCTGCTTAGCCAGAATATCACACAGAAAGCGCATTGAAGCACATGGTCCCTTGAACATGCCTAAATCGACGTCTTTTATTGCAATGTTTGCAGCGTTAAAGTAACATGGTAGTTAACATGTTTCGATGACAAGCCACTGGTTTGATCCTACAATCGCAGTAACAACATGACCCAATTAGTATGCGTTATCCGTCGGGCTTCGTTGTTATCTAGCTTAACCCTTTCCCAAACTACAATTTTTCGACTGTCCCAAATTGAAAGAGTTTGCAGATGACATTTCAAAATGTGAAGAAATTGGGAAATAATTTTCTGATAAGGCAGAAAACATTGTGAGAAAAGGAAACATTTTCTCGTTACGAGCAATTTTTCCTTTTCCCGCAAGGTTTTCTAAAGTCGTCTGCAACAACGTGGTCAAATGTCGTTATTGTTTTGGAAAGGGTTAACATGGAGAATGGCTTTTTCTACAGACAAACTAATCATGCACTTATCTTTAGAATTTAAAGAACTTAACCCTTTGAGAAAACAGATGTAATCTTCATAAATATGGAGATACAATTCATAACTCGCATCGTTTATAAAGCAGGGATCTGCTTTATCTATATCACATAATAAATATACGTATGTTTGCATTTGTTTATTTCTAAGTTTGAATTATCTCCATACTTCCACGGAGTATGTCACAAAATAGTATTTGGCAATGAAGTTCAAATATTGGTGTGCAAGGTTTAGCCCAAAGTATCTAGTTCTAACAACTCTTCTCGGGAAAGCTTGGTGTATATTGCTCAGCCTGTATGTTTATAACCTTGCATCATGACACAAAGGACACTCGGTAACTAACATTCCCTTTCTTATATTACTTTCATGTTTAATGTTTCTTATAGAGATGAGGTCCGACCAGGTTAACATTATGAGATAATGCCAACGTTAAACTAATACATATTTGCTGCATACGTTACTAGGAAACCATAATAACAATTTAATAAGTTGCTCATAATTAGAAAAAAAAATCCCAGTTTTGCTACAGTATTTTCAATGAATTGATGGTCACTTGAACAGTCACATGTTTTACATGACTATTCTTGTCACTTTGATCAATTGTATAACATATATCATCTGTAAGTTACACCAGAGACATAGATGTTATCTATGTCTCTGGTTACACCAAAGACCTAATAAATAATAATATTGGGTATTTGGTTACACCTAATATTGTCAGAGCTTTTACCAAGTCACAACGTTATGTGGCGGTACTACCACCATTCAAATAAGAAGCAGACGAGATATTGTGCATAAATCATAGGAAATACTTCTTTTCTCCTGATATCGGATACAAACCAATATGACAATTTCACTTTTGTCACAATAGCTTTCTTTGGTCATTGCATGTGTGTTTAACCCTTTACCAAATGACACATTTTCAACTGTCCCAAATTGAAAGAGGTTGCAGACGACATTTCAAAATGTGATGAAATTGAAAAAACATAACAATCTTCTGATAGGGCAGAAAACATTGTGGGAAAAGGAGAAATTGCTCGTTAAGAGCAATTTCTCCTTTTCCTACGATGTTTTCCAGAGTCGTCTGCAACAAACAGGTCAAATGTCGTTATTGATTGGTAATGGGTTAATTAAACGAAGATGTACTAGCAAAATATTTTTTATTGGGACGAAGGGTCCTACCGTGTGTACACTGACCACCGAGGGGAAAAAGGAGGGGCGTGTAATATGTCCAGAGGGGACATCTTGTTATCTATCCTGAGTACGGCCATATATATGAAATATATAACCCCATCCAAACCACCACGTGGCTAGTGCATAAAACGTGACGCCATGACCACACTGGACTTTACTACTGGACGAGTGCTTGCACGGTGCGGTATGGTCGAAGTTTGTTTGACCACCGCTGACCATCTACTGGACAAGTCAGTGACCGGCCGTTGGAAATGTGATATACCGTTGTATTAAGGGGTCTACTATGGAAGAGCATGGTATGGCGGCGACCAGGGGGGAGGTGTTGCACGGCGGGTATTTAGTATAATTTGTTTATTTTAACTTAAAATTCTATTAGATGGAGGATTTTATTTTTTCGATTTTAATTTAAAACGTGTGATTTTTTGTTTTGTTTTGTTTTAAGAGGACTGATCTGTATTCCATGTTATTTTTGTATTATGATACTATCCGTTAATACGATGCAACTGGAAATGATGCTACGTAAATCAACAACAATAAAGTAAATCATTCTGCGACAATAGGAGTGAAAGTTTTGATAAAAATATAATGATGAAAAATAAATGCAAGTATTTGTACAATGCCAATGATGATGGTAATTGCTTCAATTGTTGATCTATGTATCCAATAGAATACAAATGCAACAGCTTATGATAATAAATTGAATAAAATAAACACAGTCTGTAAAACAACAGTGTATGACATTACTTCTTCTAGTGATCACATTTTCGTGTGTAATTGGATAAATGCTTTCCATCAAGTATGTAATATTACAAAAATTGCATTGAATGTGAAATTACTGGGAAAATGGGATTGTTTGCTAAAAAAAGATATTTCTGATATTAAGGATTTTATTATAAATGCTTTATGGCATATTTAGTAGAGAAAAAAAGAAGAGGACCAGATTGCTTATACCAGATATGCATTTAATTTATTTGGATCTTAATTTAGATGTGCATACATTCATATACTAACCCACTGTCTCATTTTAACAAAACTCTCACGCCTCTCTTGGATGAAAACGCGTTTGGAAAACGCACACGGCAAATCAGAAGAACAACGCAGTTAATTTCACATGATGTAACTTAAAACGAGTTTTGATCCTTAAAACATGGAGAAAATCTTTAAACACCATGTAGTAACAAAAGAAATGTCTCATTTTGTCTCTGTCTTTGTCGCTTGTTGTTTTATACCTTTATCTTAACACAATTTCACTAAAACGACCATACAAACGGCAAATCAATTGGGGTAGATGCAAACGTTTGTCAAAAACAACCCAATTTCTCGATTTTTTTTTTAATACGAAGCTCTGAAAATATCTTACTTCTTTCTTCTTTTTGTTGTTACCTTCCGTTCGAAATGAGTTAATAACTCAACTTCATTAACTATCAAACAAACCCATAGCCATTAAATCCTTTGATTTTACGTGCTGCTTTTAAACTATATTTTTAAAGACAATTCTTAAAAAGCAAAACATAATTTCCGTTTTGAAACTAACTAGTTGTATTATAATTCACGCGGACTTTATTCCACATTCACCCCAATATCAATTATGATCTTGAAGCCCTCTCAACTTATGGCGTTAAGAACTTCATCGTTAAGTAAAGAGTCTGGGGGTATATATTTCACTTTCAGCACACTGTAACCTCGGCAACACTTGTCAAGTTTGAAATGCCAGCCCATGCGTGAACTTACAAGATGATTTAGCCTATTACTCCATATCTACTCATTTTGATTTACCTACCTGTACTTAAACTTTTCATTAAACGCTTTGACAAAACAAATACCTGATAAATTACATGTAGGTTTTTGGACAAACAAATGATTACCTGTTAAAGGGTCTATTACTCCTTTTTGTCAAAATGATCTCAAACAAGCTTTCCAATTCATTATGCATTCTTTGAACATTTCGTCAACTTGTACATTTTATGTAGACAATTCACAAGAATTCCATACAAACGAGTGTGTTAAATGGTGAAGTGTCGTTCAACTCGACGAATGTCGCGGATTCTGGATGCGTATTTGTCATGTGAGATATATATTGTACCTTAGGACTTTCATTTTTATATTATCTATTGTAATGTCATACTTATATCAACCTTGTGCTACACCATAAGACAAAAGAGTAAACTATCCCTTATAGTGCTGGAACCGACTATACAAACAGGTTAGATCCAGGCTGGCCGCCAAGTGAAATGGTGGCTGGCCTGTGATTCAAACTGTTTGCTACTCTGAGTATCTTTCCTCATCAAAATGAAGCAGATAGCTAAGGTTTTGGAAAGCAGACGACTCAAAAATCGTTTTTTTTAAAGAAAATTGCACAGCATACTAAGGGTTTACACCAACACCACCACCAACAGAAATCGGAAACAGTTTCCTTATAAGTAGTGGTTAATCATAAAGAACTATTTCTCCTAATGAGTTATGCGACTTATCCAAACGCAAAACATCACCATAATGTTCGAGATGAAATATGCGAACTGTGCATTTATTTGACAGTGATACACTATGACGAAACATATCTTATAAGCTGGGTAGGATTCCTCCATTTGGTGCAATGGTCTCTTTACTACACTTTCATTGGAGGTAAAGAATGGTTGTGGACATGTGTATACATGTACAGGTTAATGTAAAATGTACGAGAATCTAAGAATCCATGTGTTCTGCTCCTCCTTGAACGATGACAAACGAATTTAGCCTTAACTACCAAAATAAGAGCGCCTTGAATGAAGTGAAACGCATTTATTTATATACAGTGAAGCCTCGTTTATCCGGACCCGATTATCCGAAAGTCTCGCAATCCGAACGAAATTGCAAGGGAACGGAATTATGTGACCAGTTTGTTGCAGACAACTTTTGAAAACATTGTGGGAAAAGGAGAAATTGCTCGTGACGAGCAATTTCTCCTTTTCCCACAATGTTTTCTGCCATATCAGAAGATTATTTTGGGACGGTCGACACGTTGGCGATTGCTAAAGTGTTATAAGTATACACGTGCATACAGACCGTTTATGTCTTAATGTGTATAAGAACATGCGCTACTTCATTAGTCCGGATGAATCGGTAATCCGGACATTTTGTTGGGAACGGACGTGTTCGGATTAACGAGGCTTCACTGTATTATGATTATGACACAATATGAACTGTTATTGTTACAAAATTAGATAAGTGAATCAGCTTGTACATCCTGTCAACAAGGAAAGTTATAGCATCCAGGAGCAATTTTCATGTTTTAAAAACGTATGCCACCAAGAGATCACGAAAATGATGTGCTTATTTATATACATGTGAGTTGACTTCATCTGATTTTAGCCGAAGAAAACCATCAAGTGTCTCCAAATACAGGCTCAAATATAATGATAAAATAAAGTAAAATGAAATTCCCGCTATGCATGCGATGTAAAGTAGTATTACAAAATACTGTTACCGTAAGTTGAAACAAAAATCAACAATTTTGACATACGCGTCAAAACCTGTCTGAACGGAAGGATAAATTTGGCGCGCTTTCCCCCATCTTCAGCATGGACTGAGGCTTTATGTAAATCCATTGCTAATTGATAATTAAGGATTGTAGACCGCCCCATATGCACCGAAATTTGAAATATATTTAGCGTTAATGCGAAATTAAATCATCAGCCGTTAAAAATGTGCCCCGGGTCTGTACCGTACATCCGGGCTAGCCCATCATTGACGACAATTTCCGCCCACAGAGTATCAGGGAACCACATGGCACCCACGTGTTACAACATCCCCTTAAACCCTTTCCAGAAGGACAAATTTTCGACTATACCAAATTGAAAGAGGTTGCAGGCGACATTTCAAAATGTGATGAAAATGAAAAATAGTATTCAGGTAGAGCAGAAAACCTTGTGGGAAAAGAAGAAAATTGCTCTTAGCGAGCTATTTCTCCTTTTCCAACAATGTTTTCTAAAGTCGTCTGCGACAAAGTGGTCAAATGTCGTTATTGTTTGGTAATGGGTTAAGAGGACTGTCTCACAGATAAGGATCTTAACCCTTATAATGCTGGGTACATTTCTAAAAATAAATTTTGGTGTCTTCTGCTCTCCTAAACCTTAAATATGTGCTGTATTTCCACGAGGGATGATACTCTGAGTAGCAAACAGGTTAGATCACAGGCCAGCCGCCAATTTACTTGGCGACTGGCATGGATCTTACCTGTTTGCATAAGCATGAAGTCGGTTCCAGCACTATAAGGGTTAACTTTTTATTTCAATCATTTGTCTCCTATCGCTCAAATGACAACATAGACTTTTCAATTAGCATAAGACTTGATTATTGACAGCTTTCTAATTCTGTCATTAACATAGAGAAAAAATATAGACCATTTATATTGCAGATATTGCAAACGGTTTAAACGTGTTTTTCGTAAGCAACGATCTAAACTTAGAATAAGAGGTGGTAGTTTTAGATACCATCGTCACGTGGTCCTATGGGAATCCTTTAACGCTCTTGTCACATGGCTCTAGTATGATGTGCTAGAAGGAATTCCTGTGTTTATTTATAAACCAGTTATCCATAGAAGCGTTAACCTTCGTAAAGGATTATTTAACATTATTTAACGATAACACGAGATTTCTGGAACTTAGAAGTAAAGCAATTGGAAATGGTCTTTGCTTTTGTAACTATGATTGTTAATATAAAATTGTTAACGTTTAATATGCGATGAGCACAAATCTCCTAATTATCAGCTTTTGAACGTAATTGCGGCTACTAATATATTGGAACGTGGTAAAAATTCTAATTCTGAATTGTCTGCAATCGGGAATCAATCTCTGCATCACACGGTCAATTGGGATAATATTAATACAGGCAGCCAATTCCAGGTCATAAACCCAGCAAACGCAGCGATGAGACTGTAAAATTGTTGTTAACGACATTAAAGCCACGGCGCAACTGTATAAGACGATATGGTTTTATCTTGGTTATCTTGGACCAGCCAAACATTTCTCCAATGAAGGTCATAGCGTTCAGCGACGTTGCATATGAAATGTACACGGTATATTATCTATGTCAATTCACTTGACAGGCCCCACCTTGTTTACCTGTGTCAAAGAAATATCTCATTAGCATATTTCTACACAAATGAATCCACCCTTTGTTTTTAAAGCCAAGTGGTAAGATATATACAGTGAAGCCTCGTTTATCCGGACCCCGATTATCCGGATGTCTCGCAATCCGAACAAAATTGTAAGGGAACGGAATTATTTGACCAGTTTGTTGCAGACAACTTTTGAAAACATTGTAGGTAAAGGAGAAATTGCTCGTGACGAGCAATTTCTCCTTTTCCCACAATGTTTTCTGCCATATCAGAAGATTATTTTTGGGACGGTCGACAATTTGGCGTTTGCTAAAGTGTTATAAGTATACACGTGCATGCAGACCGTTTATGTCTTAATGTGTATAAGAACATGCGCTACTTCATTAGTCTGGATGGATCGGTAATCCGGACATTTTGTTGGGAACGGACGTGTTCGGATTAACGAGACATCACTGTATTCGTGTTAATTATTTCATTTGTATCTGGAATACCATATTAGATGATTCCCTGTGTCAAACATGTGCACTTTGCTCACACTGAACTGGTTACATTTTGCTTTTTGTGACAGCAGTCTTTACATGGCATTACAAAAAAGCATTTTTTATAGTTTGATATTGATATAAAATGCAATTCCAACGTATCTTATTTACCTTAGTAAAAAAAACCCGCACTGTTAGAGATGATTTTCTATCGTGTTGGTTCTTAACAGTGTTAATATACAAATGAAATGACACTGGTGACAAATGAGACGCAATGCATGAATTCTTGTAGATAGTTACTTTTTTACCAACTTGTAAAGTGAATAAAGGGTCGCGCATCAGTATTTACGACATGACAGAGAGCTGAATGTATGAATATACATAGCGAGTCAAGTCACCATAACCTACGGTCAAGGTATGTCCAGAAACCTCGATCGCCAAGGGTCATTCCCATCAATCATATCGCTTTATTATCTTGTCCAATGTCAGAGCGGTCAGTTTTGGCCGAAGGGATATACTGGACATGAATGGTCAAGCAGTCCTGAAATCTCACCGTTACCAGGGAACGTGTGATAGCTCGAGATAGCGCGTACCTACACAGATAGTGTCCGTAATCTGATAGTATGTCCAGGTTTTACAATGCAGTCCGTTCTTGACCAATCGAGTTTTATTACAATTTGTCAGGCTGATAAGGGAGCCATAGATATGGACATATTGACTTTGAATGAATACCTCATTAAGAAATGTGTTATACGTCTGAATCTTTACTCAGAACGGTTGAATGAAACAAAAGGGTCAGCGTCTCACAAAAACGTTTATATTTTATGTGGTACGACAAAAGTATTCAATTGAAGATTTCACTTGAGAGCAATTAAATATTTCAATTGATAGCAATAATTATTGCAAGCTAAAAGAAAAAAGAACACACGTGATTTTTATGTGGAAAGAAAACAAGATGGCGGACAAAGCAAGCAACTAGCGAAACACGTCAGATTCATTAAAATGATTTTAAACGACGTGATTTGTGAAAATGGTTTGCTATTAAAAGACTTCGATATTTATTCCAACCTGTTTTCCTATCAAAAGCTTCGAACGCTTTCTGATGCATCCAAACAGGTGACATTCAAATGTTGTTTTTTCAAGATGTTTAACAAAATAAATAACTCTCACTATATTTTAACCTCAAGTATCGCTCTTATCTAAAAACGTAAATGACGTCGTTCTAGTTTTTAGTGAGCACAGTGCATAAACTTTGACCGCGGGTAAAATCTAGGGCTCGTAATAAGGTAACTGTTCATGAATACAAAACAAACGCTTCGATGGAGAAGTTGATGTCAACAATCGAAGAAGAAATGTTACTAATTCCTGGTTCATAGATTATTTGGTGGATCTTCATCAGATGACACATTTTTGGATTTAAAGCTGCTAGTAAATATATGTGAGGAAAATTAGATATTAACATTTCATTTAATTTCAACCGTATATCAGCTGTACCGTTGTATGATGTGCACTGGAGAATAGCCATTAGAAGTAGTATTAAGTTTTTAATGTCTGTATACAATTGATACGTATGTATTTAGATAAAAAAGTCATTGTAACGGTTTTGAAATCCATCGCATACCCTATGTACACATGAACATGCTATTATATTTTTTCGCATTCTGAATTAAGTTCGAGTTCAATGGTCTTTCAAAATCATTTTTACGTATTCAAAATATTTAAAAATGCCATTTGGGGGAAGCCCATAGCACCTGTTCATATGGTGTTGTAACATGGGTTTTGATTGGGTGTTGACCCATGTACATTGTATTGGTCAAGTGTAAAACACGCCATATCTTTAGAAAGCAATTAGTTGGAGTAGACAGACAATTACGATTTAGCACATAATGTTTTACCCTGAAAACATAATATATAAGGGCATATGTCTTTTTTTGTCATGCAAAATGCGGGCTTCTTAAAGAGACTATTTGCGTCAGTGAAAAGGAAATATAGACCATTTTGGTGAGCGGAATACATGAATTTCCAGTGTATTATTGTTTAAAAATAACCAACATCCATTCGCGGAATTTTGCAGATTTTGTCCATGTCCCACAAAGAGTGTAACCTTATGTCTATGTTTACAGAATTTTCATAACCCTCGAAAAACAAAGGTTACTTTGCTTTTGTAAATGAAAAATAGGCATGCGCTAAAGAAACGATACACATTTTACAGGTATGCCTCATGATCCGTTTACTTTAAGTCAATGCTTTTCCGAGGTAGTTTTTCCTTATCTACATTTACGTTTACGGGGAAAATTGTTGTACGAACCTTTGTTAGCCATACAAGGGGTTGCCAAATCAATTGTCCGTATTGTCTAGCCAAAACGGACAAGTGAACTTTTACTGAGATTTTCTGTATTACCATCATACGGACAAGTGCACATGGACAAGTGCAGAAAAGCAGACAAGGATTTGGCAACTACGGACAAGAAAATCAGGTCAGATTTCGCTCCCTCTGTGATATGCTACCACAAGCTTTTAAAGTCATTTCGTATAAACTACCTATATAACAATTATACGAAAAAATGCATAAAAGGATTTGTGCATAACTGACAAGTAAATAAAATCATATTTCGCCAACCCTGCATACCCTAGGCTTTTGAAGAACGCTTGTGTTGTCCGGAGTCGTGGTTACTGGTCAGAGACAGACCACGAAACACCCCGGGACTAACTGGTAATATAGGACGCGAACCGAACAAACAGACCAAACACTGAGTAAATAACTCCCATGATATCATGTAACCCTTGATCTTTCACATGGTTTCCTTTTGATATAGTATTGGACATTTCGACATGATTGAATAATAAAGCTGTAGTTACGATTACATATTTAATGATCAGCATTTACGTATCAAATTGTATAACACTGTATACCATAAGATTGGATTCGCATGTCATTTCTATATACTTGTATTTCAAACTACATGGTTAATGACGCCCAGTTAAAGCTGTCATTCAGAATTTCATACTGTATCATGATTGAGTATTAAGAGAAATTTTTAACGCATTAAAATCCCCATAATGTAATCTTTCTATTCGATGAAGGTTGTCTCATGATACAAGTGTTGTACCTTGAAGTTCTCAAACATGTTCATGATATCCTACCTATTTACCACGTGTTTATATATTTTCGAAATCCCGCACATTTTTTGTCCACCGGAAAAGTGTGATAAAGGTCAAGGGAGGGTCAGCCAGGCCCTCGTTTTACTATAAAACCCACGTCTTATCCGAATTTATGTACATGGCCATACGGTGTGATGTAGGAATGCTGTTTATATGGAGTTTGCACCATGAGGAATGCACTGGTAGTTAGCTCGGATGTCGTGTTTTTGATTAAATCGTAAGTAATGTCACTTGTCGTTTTATAACGAATGATTTATCTAAAACCATGAAGGGTTGAAGGTTCATCGCCTGTTTGCTTAGTTTGGTATAATTATAGTGATTGAATGATATTCTTGATTGTATAGATTAGTGAAATAAGGAACACACCGTTTAAAGTAATACGGGTTATGAATAAAGTATGATAGATTAATATAACGCTAAAGATCCCATTCATAAGGTTTCGGCCGAATGTGTTTGTTCTAAATAGTTTCCTATCTTGTTTTATGCTCTCCTAATTTCTACGTTGTTAAAGCGAGTGTACATGAGTGAATTGTTGGTTAAGGTAGAATTCCGATAATCCGCCATTTTAAAACGTATTCTTTCGTCGGATTACTTCGACCGTTTTCGGTAAACATCGGTCAACGCCTGAACTATTTGATTTAAACCGAAAAGATTTGGCCCTAACCGATGTATACCGAGAAAGACCAACGTAATCGGACGAAATAATGAGTTTCAAAATGGCGGAGTATGGGTATTCTACCAAAAACGAGTGTACATTGGTGAGTTGTTGGTTTATCAACCATGTTTTAGGCTTTTTTATCTATGGCTACATTTATATAATTATATGCTTCAGGAATATCATTCTACATTCTATTTCGGGAACCCAAAGAAAGTATTGTTGAGAATGACCACACATAAGTAAAATTTTCTTGCGACATATATCTATGAATAACGAAAGTTTGTGGGGGAAATGTGTGCAGGGTTATTGTTTAAACATTGGATAGAAAGGGTCAAAGATTAAACTCGCCTTCAGTTTGTGTAAACGTGTCCCTTTACTGCCAACGTAATGGTCTTTAGAAGCAAAAGGCTGCATCTAATTGCTCGTTAAGAGCAATTTCTCCTTTTTCCACACTGTTTTCCAAAGTCGTCTGCAACGAACTGGTCAAATGTCGGTATTGTTTGGTAATGGGTTGAAATAGAATCTACCTGTACTAAAACATTTCACTTGCATACAAGCAAAAGGGTAAGTGACTTCTCATCGAAACTTCTCTCACCCATCAATTAAACAATCAAACACAGATAAGATATGAACATTGAACCAGGGTCGGGGCACATATAAAAGTGATTACGAATTACGTTATGTACCAATACAAATGAGCGGTCGAGGCTAATCTGAATGATCCAGACGTAGATATTTCATTCAACACAGTTACAGCTTGGATCATCCGAGTAAGGTCGAGGCGCGTACAAACTGAGATATTTCGTGCTTACTCGTTTGTTTAGATATGTTTGAACGCATGCCGTAACGATTCTAAGGGTTTATATACTTGAGGCGGACACAAACATAATTCCGTTGACGAAATACTTAAGGTGCGAACCAAGTTGTAGCGATATCTAGTACGCAATATAGTCATGCATAACTTATACTGTAGATGCAAACTGCATAATATACGCGGTATGACATGGTTACCGCCCTTAAGTCGAGACATGAGAAAACGATTTTTTTTCTGAAGGAATAAGTAGCGAACGTATAAGGGTGCGACAGCTACAGTGGATGAGTTTTGTTAAAAAATGGTACCAGTCCCGAAAGCTTTGATTTGAGGGCAATGTATCTACTCGGCAATCCCCGTAAAAAGTCGGTAGATATACCTCGTAGGCAGTACATGAATACACCAGAAATCCTGGGGTAATTCGCCTTATTTCCAGTGAATAACGCAAAATGCACACAGGCACTAAATATGTATTTAAATACACAGAAATTGGTTATACATCACAATTGAAAGGTTTTTTTTTACCCTTTTCATTAAAGATGATCATATCAACACATCTTTGTTTCATATTTTGTCAATCGGCTCTTTTCGGCAATCCCCGGCTTGTGCCGGGGATTTCCGAGTAGATACGATTGCAAACAGACATGCCCTTCGTTGCTGACCTACTTTCAAAAATGGCTCCCCATTACCTCCGAGGTTATTTTAAGAAATGGCCGAGGTGTTCCGAATGATTTGAGGGCAGGCGTTCAAACGTTGAAGAGCGGAACTCGTTTGAAAATTGCTACATCACCGAGAGGTTCCGGTTGAAATAAAAGAACGTCACGTCGTACGAAGCTCTTGGTTTCCGCTTTCTTGTAATGCGACAGCTATTACCGAAGTATCTATAAGTTTATTCTAAGATTATACAGCAAGGCTGTTGCACCTTTACCTTTGTTCAACACAATCTGAATACTGCTACTCCTCCTAACTTTCTCTAATTGAAACTTTTGTTTATTTTGATTAGTAATTTGTGCTTTTCCACATACGATCCACTTTGATAAGGGAATTTTACTCGTAACTGTATAAATCATACTTTTAAATGGATAACTATATATGTTTTTTTAAAGAAACTGTGACCTACTCGTAATTATTTTCCCATTTAAAATATACCATGGTCAACCATGGAAAAATTACATAGTCTATAGTACCGTAGAGGTTCCGAGTTGTGTTCCTTGTTTGTAAAACAGGCAAATGGATAATTCGGCATATGAGTGTCTTTACATAAATGTACACAATTTTTCGACTAAGTCGTTTTCTTTTTATTCAACCAATTCATTATTTCTTTGTCACGCCGGCAGCTTGTTTTTGCCTACATTATGTCGACACCAATTAGTTGGCGATGTTTCGGGACAGTCCCGCCATTAATTCCGGTCCTTTTAACCCCGAGGTAACTCTAAAGCGACTTCTTTCAAGTCATGACTCATTGATGTACCAGCTTACTCGAGAGAGAACGAATCTTGTTGTATGCCCCGGATCGTAAAAGGAATGTCGTTCCAAATAAAAGTGTACAATCTGCCGTTTGGTAAGGGACAATATTCTATGTGTCGCTGCACAGGCAGTTATGTCGTGCTGCCTGTCATCTCGTAGGTGTTGCGTTTCGTTATGTAGCTGTGTTAGTCTAACTTTGTGGTGTTGTGCGTTCTGAAATGTAGCTGTGTTAGTCTAACTTGTGGTGTTGTGCGTTCCGTTATGTAGCTGTGTTAGTCTAACTTTGTGGTGTTGTGCGTTTCGTTATGTAGCTGTGTTAGCCTAACTTTGTGGTGTTGTGCGTTCTGTTATGTAGCTGTGTTAGTCTAACTTTATGGTGTTGTGCGTTCCGTTATGTGGTGTTGTTAGGTTAACTTTGTGGTGTTGTGAGTTCCGTTATGTAGCTGTGTTAGTCTAACTTTGTGGTGTTGTGCGTTCCGTTATGTGGTGTTGTTAGGTTAACTTTGTGGTGTTGTGCGCTCCGTTATATAGCTGTGTTAGTCTAACTTTGTGGTGTTGTGCGTTCCGTTATGTAGCTGTGTTAGTCTAACTTTGTGGTGTTGTGCGTTCTGTTATGTGGTGTTGTTAGGTTAACTTTGTGGTGTTGTGCGTTCCGTTATGTGGTGTTGTTAGGTTAACTTTGTGGTGTTGTGCGTTCCGTTATGTAGCTGTGTTAGTCTAACTTTGTGGTGTTATGCGTTCCGTTATGTGGTGTTGTTAGGTTTAACGTATTGTGTTTTGCTGTCTGTTATGTGGCATTTTGAAGGAAACTCTGTGGTGTTGTACGATGTGGCCTTTAGAGATTAACCTTGCGGTTTTGTTTGGTTTACTTTGTAACGCTTTGGGAATTCTGTGACACAATTCGCTGTTTGTGCTAGTATATCCTTCTGTATAGCAAACAAAATCTCCCTTAGAACTGAATATGAGCTAACAGTGCGATGAATCAAAATGATTTGGTTATTTAAGCATGAATTACCGGTTATCAAATACGAACCTCATAGCCTGTCTCAGGCCAGTGCCATTAAAATGACCCCGTTTTGAATGACAACACATCTCTTTTTTTCCAGCCATGTCGGCCACCATCAGAACACTCGTTTCACCTTGTTTAACCACATTCAGACCTGTGATGTTACACGTGAAACATGTTAACCATTGTTTTCTGAAAGGAAAATTAGATTTGCGTAATATCTGCTCGGCAAAGGAAAACTAAAATCGGCCATTGATGTATGCTGGAATGACGAACGAAGGACGGCCCATTGGATAAGTGCAGCACAAGTTATCTTTCACCGTTCAAAATGTCAAATCATTCTAATAAACGGGACTATATGATCAACGCCGAAGTGTTTGGAACTTTGGAATGATTGCAACACGCAGGATAACAAAACACCATAGGATGGCTGGAAAAAGAACGATAACCATGCGAAAGACAAGAAGTTTAGGACGGCATGAGTTGTAGTTCTTTCCTCTTTCGACATTTCGTGAATCTCGGCATTATGCAGTAATTGTTGATCGTGTATTATGCTGTTATTCACGAAATCTCAGTAAACCCAGCTAGACAAGATGTAATAACAACCTGCAACGGACGGATAAAAGTACTGGACAACTAGATCGAAGGCGGGAGCGTATCATTAAATTGAATGTGACGGCCAAAATATACCTGAGTCTCGCTTAACTTGGATAACTCAAGCTGTAATTGTGTGAATGAAATAGCTACGTCTGGACCCCTCGAACGATATCTCTGTATTGGAGATTGTATGATGGCTGGAGCAATATTGGAGTTAAATTGTGACGCACCTTGGAACGAAACCAGTTCTACAATCTTTGACCTTGACCTTGCTCTTTAAACGTTATGCAGTTCTTGTTACATAGACTTACATGGAGAGCTGCCATTCAGAGAAATGCATAAACTACAATCTTGTTTTAAAACATATCGCATCTGTAGACTATAGAGCTATATATGTATATGTGTAGATTAAATATATATTAATTAGATACTATTATATTATGTCTTATATCTAAGCAGTTGTTCTGGTAGTTGGCATCTGTATACATTGAACGTAACCCAAACCCCAACACAAACTGACCCAGTCGAATATCCAGAGACTTTTGCCATTTATTTATTGTATCATATAACCTTTTTTGCGATGGATAACGACTAATATGGGTAAAATGGATGAGGAGTATTTCGTTCACCACATATTTACAAGGCGATCATGGAAAACCATATTTGTCCATTTGTGAAATATGAACATACAAGACCACGATGGTTCATTGCAGGACTATAGTTAGAGGTTCGTGTTGGTAGAGCTCCTACGATATTATTGCAATAAACACTCGACAGTTTCTTCAAAAGACCACCCTGGTTATTACAGGGCATGAGATAAGATAGATATTACAATAATTGTTAGAATTTGTCCTTCTTAACTAAATCCCATTATACGTTCCCACTTTGAATCATCACAAATTGACGATTACGATGATTATCAAAACAATAGTATGCCTGCTATAATTTGCATATTGTTTTCTGATATATTCTTTAAACTCAACTATTGAAGTTATGGCACATGTTAAAGTAAGATCATTCTGATCACGGAAGATGTTTTATGCAAATGCTTAGCTTTATATCTAGTTCACATAAACATTAAGCCTCCATCATTCGCAGCAATTGCCAATTGGGAATTTCTAATAATGCATCATTGTCATTGACTGAAATTCTAAAAAAAGATATTTTTTTTTATATACAAAGCAATACCTTTATTTTCCATATAATACAAAGTCATTTGCATATTACAAAATAACAGAATTGATTTCAAATAGCTGTGCGTCCACTTTGTGTAGTTCAACGTAAATGGAAGTGTCGAACATCATTTTAGACAACTTTCTTTGGTCGGATACTCATATACATTATAGTGAAATTATAAATTGTGATGTATTGTATACTGTGATTTCTCGTTAATCCGAACACGTCCGTTCCCAACAAAATTTCCGGATTACCGATTCATCCGGACTAATGAAGTAGCGCATGTTCTTATACACATTAAGACATAAACGGTCTGTATGCACGTGTATACTTAGAACACTTTAGCAAACGCCAAATTGTCGACCGTCCCAAAAATAATCTTCTGATATGGCAGAAAACATTGTGGGAAAAGGAGAAATTGCTCGTGACGAGCAATTTCTCCTTTTCCCACAATGTTTTCAAAAGTTGTCTGCAACAAACTGGTCAAATAATTCCGTTCCCTTACAATTTCGTTCGGATTGCGAGACATTCGGATAATTGGGGTCCGGATAAACGAGGCTTCACTGTATCTGTTTCATTGATCACTTTTAGATATGACATTTAAGATTTATATTTGAAAACGAAAGGAAAATGAAAGTAGTCTTGCAAGAAGCAATATGGCGGCTTCCTTATTATGTCAGAGGTGTTTTCATTGGATAAACCCTATATGGCGGCTTCCTTATTATGTCAGAGGTGTTTTCATTGGATAAACCCTATATGGCGGCTTCCTTATTATGTCAGAGGTGTTTTCATTGGATAAACCCGATGAGTTCAGATTGTCTTAGTGCATTAAGCAGAATTTCCACTACGAATCCTTATTCCACGCTTTAAGATGATTAACATAGCACGGGACAGTGAACTTGAAGTGTTTTCATTGGATTAACCCGATGAGTTTAGATTGCCTTAATGCATGATATGCTTCATGCACCAAGGCAATCTTAACTCATCGCGTTTATCTAATGAATGTCCTTTATGAATCCTTATTCCACGCTTTAAGATGATCAAGATAGCACGGGACAGTGAACTTGAAGTGTTTTCATTGGATAAACCCGATGAGTTTAGATTGCCTTAGTGCATGATATGCTTCATGCACCAAGGCAATCTTAACTCATCGCGTTTATCCAATGCATGTCCACTATGAATCCTTATTTCACGCTTTAAGATGATCAACATAGCACGGGACAGTGAACTTGAAGTGTTTTCATTGGATTAACCCGATGAGTTTAGATTGCCTTAATGCATGATATGCTTCATGCACCAAGGCAATCTTAACTCATCGCGTTTATCCAATGCATGTCCACTATGAATCCTTATTTCACGCTTTAAGATGGTCAACATAGCACGGGACAGTGAACTTGAAGTGTTTTCATTGGATAAACCCGATGAGTTTAGATTGCCTTAATGCATGATATGCTTCATGCACCAAGGCAATCTTAACTCATCGCGTTTATCCAATGAATGTCCTTTATGAATCCTTATTCCACGCTTTAAGATGATCAACATAGCACGGGACAGTGAACTTGAAGTGTTTTCATTGGATTAACCCGATGAGTTAAGATTGCCTTAATGCATGATATGCTTCATGCACCAAGGCAATCTTAACTCATCGCGTTTATCCAATGAATGTCCTTTATGAATCCTTATTCCACGCTTTAAGATGATCAACATAGCACGGGACAGTGAACTTGAAGTGTTTTCATTGGATAAACCCGATGAGTTTAGATTGCCTTAGTGCATGATATGCTTCATGCACCAAGGCAATCTTAACTCATCGCGTTTATCCAATGCATGTCCACTATGAATCCTTATTTCACGCTTTAAGATGATCAACATAGCACGGGACAGTGAACTTGAAGTGTTTTCATTGATTAACCCGATGAGTTTAGATTGCCTTAATGCATGATATGCTTCATGCACCAAGGCAATCTTAACTCATCGCGTTTATCCAATGCATGTCCACTATGAATCCTTATTTCACGCTTTAAGATGGTCAACATAGCACGGGACAGTGAACTTGAAGTGTTTTCATTGGATAAACCCGATGAGTTTAGATTGCCTTAATGCATGATATGCTTCATGCACCAAGGCAATCTTAACTCATCGCGTTTATCCAATGAATGTCCTTTATGAATCCTTATTCCACGCTTTAAGATGATCAAGATAGCACGGGACAGTGAACTTGAAGTGTTTTCATTGGATTAACCCGATGAGTTTAGATTGCCTTAATGCATGATATGCTTCATGCACCAAGGCAATCTTAACTCATCGCGTTTATCTAATGAATGTCCTTTATGAATCCTTATTCCACGCTTTAAGATGATCAAGATAGCACGGGACAGTGAACTTGAAGTGTTTTCATTGGATAAACCCGATGAGTTTAGATTGCCTTAGTGCATGATATGCTTCATGCACCAAGGCAATCTTAACTCATCGCGTTTATCCAATGCATGTCCACTATGAATCCTTATTTCACGCTTTAAGATGATCAACATAGCACGGGACAGTGAACTTGAAGTGTTTTCATTGGATTAACCCGATGAGTTTAGATTGCCTTAATGCATGATATGCTTCATGCACCAAGGCAATCTTAACTCATCGCGTTTATCCAATGAATGTCCTTTATGAATCCTTATTCCACGCTTTAAGATGATCAAGATAGCACGGGACAGTGAACTTGAAGTGTTTTCATTGGATAAACCCGATGAGTTTAGATTGCCTTAGTGCATGATATGCTTCATGCACCAAGGCAATCTTAACTCATCGCGTTTATCCAATGAATGTCCTTTATGAATCCTTATTCCACGCTTTAAGATGATCAACATAGCACGGGACAGTGAACTTGAAGTGTTTTCATTGGATTAACCCGATGAGTTAAGATTGCCTTAATGCATGATATGCTTCATGCACCAAGGCAATCTTAACTCATCGCGTTTATCCAATGAATGTCCTTTATGAATCCTTATTCCACGCTTTAAGATGATCAACATAGCACGGGACAGTGAACTTGAAGTGTTTTCATTGGATAAACCCGATGAGTTTAGATTGCCTTAATGCATGATATGCTTCATGCACCAAGGCAATCTTAACTCATCGCGTTTATGCCAATCTTAACTCATCGCGTTTATCCAATGAATGTCCTTTATGAATCCTTATTCCACGCTTTAAGATGATTAACATAGCACGGGACAGTGAACTTGAAGTGTTTTCATTGGATAAACCCGATGAGTTTAGATTGCCTTAGTGCATGATATGCTTCATGCACCAAGGCAATCTTAACTCATCGCGTTTATCCAATGAATGTCCTTTATGAATCCTTATTCCACGCTTTAAGATGATCAAGATAGCACGGGACAGTGAACTTGAAGTGTTTTCATTGGATAAACCCGATGAGTTTAGATTGCCTTAATGCATTAAGTAAACTGTCCACTACGAGTCCGTGTTCCACGCTTTAACGTGGTTAACATAGCAGGGGACGGTGAACTTATTGGTAGTCAGGTCCAGTATAGCCGAGTATGTGGTCGCCACCCCAGCCACAAGGCCTATCAGTACGATCTCGTATAGCACGACCTTAAGGTGAACAGCAACAGGCCTGAAATGGGGGTTAATATTACATATAATCCGTGAAAAGTGTCTCATAAGCCCAACTGGCTGGCCCTTTCAATAGGGGTGACACTATAACGAACAAAACCTTTACCTTTTATTAAGGTAAGCCCAGTCCTCAATCTGTAGACATTTTATTGTACATGAACGATCTTTTCGAAACGGTTGTGACAAATTGGGGTTTCTGTGACGAGCACTTTCTCATTTTATCACAGTCGTTCTTCCAAATATCCACACTGATATGTAATAAATCTTGAAAATGTCGCCGATAGCTGCTGTTGAATTTCACTAGTTATTTAAAAAAAAAAAGAAATTGTGATTGATTGACCATGTGAAGATAATAGCATTAATGATGTTGTTAACGCTGTGAAACAATAATGCTCTTGCCGGTGATGCTAGAAACAACACTAACACTAATGACCAATCTTAATGACGAACAGCAGTCAAGTTTGTTCTAACCCGTTACCAAACGCAAAACTTTCGACTGTCCCAAATTGAAAGAGTTTGCAGACGACATATCAAAATGAGATGAAATTGGAAATTGATCTTCTGATAGGACAGAAAACATTGTGGGAAAGGGAGAAATCGCTCATTAGTAGCAATCTCTCCATTTCCCACAATGCTTTCAAGAGTTCTCTGCAACATACTGGTTGAATGTCGTTATTGTTTGGTAATGTGTTGAGCGATCACAGTAAATGGAAATATACACCATGTGTGTAAGACAACTTACGGCGTCACAAGGACGCACGCCATTTAGAGACTTCCTGTCTTTTACTACGAGTAAATAACATTTTTTTGTACTGATATCTCTTTATCTGTTTATTAGCTTGCAGAGTTCCAGATATAATAATATAGGGTATATGAAGGCTATTAACAAAAAATCTCTCTACCTGTTTATCATCTTGCAGTGTTTCAGATAGAAAAACGGTCGACATATGAAGGCCTTTAACAAGAAATCTATTTACCTGTGTATCATCTTGCAGAGTTTCAGATAGAATAATGGCGGACATATAAAGGCCAGAATGGAGATCGTTGAGCCACCAACTAGCGACAAGATGGACGAAAAATGTGGAACGGACTCGGCCACGAATACCACCACCGCCATCATCAAAGTCCGGGTCACTAGGCGCTTCCATGTAAAATCTGAAACGGAAAACAATTTGCACTTTTTACAGTTATAATGCCAATACCGGTGCATACGTTCGAGCTATCACGTTTAACTGAAATGCCCATCATCCTTGCAGAACATTTGGCATCCCGCTTCCATGCCCATTGACTGCCTATCATTCGAATACAAATACAGACGTGATACTCACTCCACATTACTTAACGAAATCACAGGATTTCAACAACTCAAAAGTAAAGCAATTGAAAATGGTCTTTAATTCAGTAATACTGATGTTCATTATCTAATTTACAACGTCATGTTACTCCCAGAGCACAACTCTTTGAGTAAGTCCCATTTAAAGAATAAAACATTTCACCGAATTGTGTCCATAATGTGTTGCACGTGTGACTGAGTACTTTCGGATCGTAGTATCAAAAAGTAGTCCCATTAATAAATTTTGACTTTCTACCTCTAGTGCGTAGTCTCCTTGGTAAGGATGACTTAGAAGAAGGTAATACGCCTGTTACGTTTGAGAAATTAAATATCCATACACTCCAATGTTAATCATATATTTTTCAGACTCTGCTGAATGAAGAATATTGTTTTCTTCCCTAAGCTATATGCTGAAACATAAAGCTGGTCCACCAGACTCTCAAAAAACTGTAATAAAATGGACGACTCAATCATGTTAATGCTTTTCTACGGAGCAAACAGCACTAATACTGTAATACTGTAATACTGCACCGGCATTTATGTTCAACGATTCCAAATAAAGAGTCCTACAAAAGGCAATCAAAGCAAACTTTGATGGTATTGCATGAATATCATCTATACAGGAAACATATCAGTGTTCTACCGGGTCATCTCTAACTAGCAAAACTATGCACCTGGGGCCCGTTTTACTAAACAGTTTACGCTTAAGATTTGCGTAAGTCTAAAACAACAAGTCCTTTTATTTCAATATTTGGCAAAGCAATATTGCAAAGTAACACATCATTGGAATCGTCTCTCCGAGACGCTTCCAATGACGTGTCACATTGCAATATTGTACTTTCATTGAAGATATTATCCATGTTAATCAATTATGACTTACGCAAATATTTTCCGTAAGTTGTTTAGTAAAACGGGCCCCAGAATACTATTGCATTCCCTGATCTATAAATGGTGGTCCTGTGTTTGGTTTGATTGTGTATTGCCGAACTATCTATTTGGGATGTTACACAAATGCCTGTCCCTCGGTCAATTTTGACAGCTTGTGTTCTGATTTTTAACGGTTATAGTAGCCATTGCTTCGTTATTACATTATATTTAGAAGAGTGTGGCGTCCATTTTATTAGAGTTATTTAGGGTTAAATAGATCAACTTGGTGTTTCAGTATATAGCTAAGGTGAGGAAACCCTATTTCAAAAGAGCCATGCTTTAAATTAGAGTTAATGGGAATTTAGGATTTCAAAAGTCATAGGTGTATAACCATGATGATTGAGATGGCCGATTTCTATAAGAATTAGTACAGTCGTTTACGAATAAACGATAAACGGGCGAGTCCATTAAAGAGCGGAAGTAGGTAGGTATAGATAGTTTACAGGTATTTTCATAATAGCAAAATGTTAAATTTAGTCTTTTTGAAATGTTGAGAAACTTTAATAGTTTAACCCTTTCCCGAACAATAACGACATTTGACCACTTTGTGGCAGACGACTTTAGAAAACATTGTGGGAAAAGGAGAAATTGCTCGTAACGAGCAATTTTTCCTTTTCCTAAAATGTTTTCTGTCCAGCAGAAGATTATTTTCTAATTTCATCACATTTTAAAAAGGCGTCTGAAAACTCTTTCAATTTGGGACAGTCAAGCATTTGTTGTTAGGGAAAGGGTTAAGTCAATCTTTAATCTTTATTTTTTAGGTAATATAAAGTTACCTTCTTTAAGACCCAACCGTTCTGATATGTTTATGTTTACGTAACATTATAGGCGCCATGAGCTATACACTACTTACTTTCCGGTACGTGTAACATGTGTTCAAGCTCCTGTGTGACCGGGTTGATCACGATCACGATGCCGAACAGCAGGTGCGCGGTCATGAGCACCGAGACGATTGTGCTGGTGGCGCCCCCTGGTAGCGTGTTGAGAATGTTAGCCTTCACCTGGTCCCCGTACACGAAGTAGGACGCTGTGGCCGAGGGAATGTACATCATCAACACGACTGGAACCAGAAACATGCATGAGGTTGAGGACAGTGGTCCAGAGGTAAAGCGTCGGCTTTTGGATACAAGGGTCGTGGGTTTGAATACCGTGAGAAGCTTGATCTACCTTGCGAACTATTATCAATCCACATTTGGCGCGAATACTGGCTATGTATCCATGAAGCAGAACCGAGATTGATTGTAAGAGCTTGTTTCAAAATCGATGTAAAATAAATAAGTTTAATAATAAAAGATGCATTTTAGAAAATCGGAACTCTTCGGCATTTTCCGGCAGGCCAAAACGGACCACTCGTTCTTACGACATCGAAGTTAATGATTTTGTACAGAATTCGTTTGTTTGATCTGTTCGATTTTAGGTTTAATGATAATTTTCATTGCGGTATGAGTTTTTATTCTTATTATCTGGAGCGAGAGGTAAGTTCGCATGTCCTTGAGGTAAGCTATTGACAAGTTGACTGTGGTTCTCAACATTGGCATAATCAAGTAAAACAAAGAGAATACAATAGTCGAATCTATTTCGCCTTTGGTAACGTTTTGTAAGGGAATCGAGAGTGATTAATCTTAGTTGTAAGAACTTGTTTCACAATCGATGTAAAATAAACAAGTTATTGTTAACCCTTAGAATGCTGGGTAATTTTCAGAAAATAGATTTTTGTGTCCTTCCTCTGCTTTTCAACACCTTAAATATCTGCTTACTTTTGTTAAGGAAATATACTCATACAAATTACTTGGCGACTGGCCTGGATCTAACCTGTTTGCATAAGCATAAAGTCGGCTCCAGCATTATAAGGGTTTTATATAAAAGTAAGCTTAGGTTTCATCGGTAAGATTTGGATGTCCTAGTACTTACTACTGTAGCCTAGAAGCACAGCTTTTCCGAAGTCCTTGGGCTCCTTCATATCCGATTGGAAGGTGGGGAAAGCTGGATGCCCGTTGTAAGCGAAGCATATAGTCCCATAGGCCGTGAAGAAGGAGACGAACCCGACGTCAGTGTGCGTTACCGTGGTTACGGTTTCCCCGCCGTAATGTATCACCGACGCCATCAGAATGAGGCTCGCAGTTGCCGTTGCTAGGGACGCCACCAAGGCAATACCCCTGTACATATTTAAATGAAATTATTTTCTTGTACAGGAAATTTCGTTGGCACAGAGGTGACATGTATGCGGTTTCGTTTTCGTTATTCCGAGTTAGTAAGTCAAAATAACGAGATAATTAAGACGTTATTTCGACTTAAATATCTTTATTTCGACTAACTAACCCGAAATAACGACTTAATGATCTCGTTATATCGACTAACTAGGAATAACGATATGAAAAAAACCGTATACATGTCACCGTTGTGCCACCGTAGATAACAGCTGCAAATTCCTTAAATACGAAACAGGTAAACGATTGCTAGTGTCTCTTCAGCTCGAATTAAACGCAAACGCAAACGAAAGCATAGGGGTTGAACTCGTCACGTGGGACTTTGGAAACGCATACCAGTAACCGCTCATGCTGAAGGCTCAAATCACATTATCTAGGTAAAACTTAGGGTTTAAAAAACTTAAAAGTAAAGAAATTGAAATTAGTCTTTATTAAGTGACAATGATTATTATTACCATCAACTTTTTAAAGTTTGTTACTCTTAAAGCACAAATCTCTAAGTAAGTCCCTTTAACCCTTTACCAAACGCCACATTTCCAACTGTCCCAATTTGAAATAATTTGCAGACGACATTTCAAAATGTGATGGGGAATTGAAAAATATTCTCCTGATAGCGCAGAAAACATTGTGGGAAAAGGAGAAACTGCTCGTTAAGAGCTATTTCTCCTCTTCCACAATGTTTTCCAGAGACGTCTGCAACACACTAGTAGAATGTCGTTATTGTTTGATAATGTAAAGCTATTATTTATATGAGTGGTTATATGTCTTATACCCATCCATAAACACGTTCATTAATACAATTCCCACACTTTTCTCCTCAAGAAATGATACTGACGTAAATTCTTTGTTCAAAATTAATTTACTGTATTGTTTTTAAGTTATGGTGCTTGTCATAAATGTATGTTAATATTTAAGCATCGACATGTAAACGGTACGCTTATAAACTTTTCTTGTTAAAAAAGATAGATGTTACCAGAAGTCTTTAGGCGTGCCGAGCCAGGTAAACGGTGTCATTATTGCCCCGACAATTAGTATGATGTAACAGAAACCATCCGGAAAATGGCTGCCGAGTAGGTTTGCGATGTTTTCCGCGGCTAACAGCACGTAAACGATTGTTCCACCGAACATGGTGAAACTGATGGAGAACGACACAACGTATCTGTAATAAATATGCGAAAACCCTTAAATTAGGATTAATGTCTACATTGGACTAAAACAAATTTGCCTGGTCCATGAATCTACAGCTCCATCCAGTCTGTCTCTTTCTCCCTATTCTATCTATATCTTTATATAGCTCTTACTCTACTCATCCCCTCTCTATTTCGGTGAAATTACAATTTTTGTTATGCATATATATTTTTGTATTGTATTGCGTGTCATGTTGTTATGTTATTCAGGAGAGGGACTCAATAAGCTTATAGCTTTCGTCCCAATCCAAGTGTAAAACTGTTTTACAATAAAATATGTTTGAACTAAATTTACTTGAATAGTTTAAGGACCATTCGACAGTCTGTAAAACGGACGCATTCCTTTTTAACCGTTATAGTGCTGGGATTGATTTCAGGCTTATGCAAACAGGTTAGATCACAGGCCACCCGCCAAATAATTGGCGGCTGCCCTGTGATATAACCTGTTTGCTACTCTGAGTATCTTTACTCATCAAAATTAAGCAGATATTTAAGGTTTAAAAGCAGACAACACAAATGTCTATTTTAAGAAGATTACCCAGCATTGTTTGGGTTAACAAAGCAATATATATTCATATATATTTTCAAAATAGTTTCTTTTTACATCGCATTTTGGTTTAAAAGATGATGATGCAAACTGTTACAAAGGTTAATAGAATAAACTATTCTTTTATAATCTTTAAGGAATCACTGGCAAATATGCCAGTTAACGAGATACCAAAGCCCCAAAAGAGAAAACTAACGTAAGCTGACCTTCTTCCTAACTCTGTAGAAAATAAACAAAGGGAGATGAAAATTTGATACTCGTTTTTTTTTTCGTAAAGCCTATCCACACAGTATTTGAGAAAAAAGATGAAAATTGCTCGGTTCGATTAGATCCATATGTTTATAGGTATTTTGTCATCTTTATTTCAAAATACATTACTGTATGTATTTCAGATATCCCTTTGTTTCATATTGTCGATTTTGGTCATGAATGCAATTCGATATTGTGCAATTGGTTTCTTTTCCTAAAATCGGCCGACCTACCTTCCAACCTGTCCGAAAGCCTGTTCGCCTATGGCTGGATACGGGTATCGGACCTGGCCCCTCCTGAACTCCGGTCGCAGATCCAGCACGATCGTCCAACACTTGCCGAGTAAATGTCCCGTGTACGCCGAGGTCATACAGCAGACGAGTATCAGTACAAACCCGATCCATCCTGAATATAGAGTCAACATTCGCAATTCCTTATTGACTTAAACCATTACCAAACAATAACGACATGTTACCA
>OX401405.1:2798634-2892730 GCA_947846245.1 Cerastoderma edule
GGCTTTACATCACTTTTACAAGTATTTCGTTAATATGGGTCAGACAGCTCAGCTATCAGTCTTTCTTTTACTTCCTGCACAATAATCGTTTAAAGTCGGTTACTGCTTTGCATCATATCATTTAACTCTTTCCGAAACTTTGAAACAACACATTTTGGACTGACCCAAATTGAAAGAGTTTGCAGACGACAGATCAAAATGTGATTAAATTGGAAAATAATCTTCTGATAGGACAGAAAACATTGTGGGAAAAGGAAAAATTGCTCGTTACGAAGTCGTCTGCAACAAAGTGGTCCAATGTCGTTATTGTTTGGGAAATGGTTAACATGTTTTGAAAAGTGGCAAGAGACAAAGTTTTAATGCCGCATTGTGCTATATACGTGACAACGTTAAATTGGTGATTTAAACAATTCTCGTCACTTAAGAAAAATAATCATTTCCAATTTCTTTACTCCAAAGTTTTTTACACCCCTGTTTTCGTAAGAAAAAGTGATTTAACAAACTTCAAAGACTTTCAGGACTTTGATGGTAAACTTTTACTAATTTTGATCATTTCTCATGGTGGGAATAAGATATTCACATGTGCATTTAAATGTTAGTGAAAGATTCGTGATGATGATATCTTATAAAATCATTCTTTAACTATGGCTTGTCGAAGGACCGAATTCACGATACTTTTCTTCGTGTTATTGGTACAACATCACATTGACAGATGATGCAAATTAATCGACTCTCATATCGATGGATTCAGTCAAGACTATAGTCAGCACTAACAAAGATGAAGTACTTAATTTGGTATTGAACTAAACCCTAAATAGATTTTGCTTCAGGCGGATAATAACTCGGTTCATAAGTACCATCAATTTTGTTTTAAGCGACCATGGTTATCAGAAAATACAGAATAATTGTGTACTCGTATATGACAAATAACAGCTTACGTAGGACACCTCTAATCCGCAATTTTGGAATTCGGTGGTTCTCGGTATACAATCGTATTGAACCGAATAGTGCCAGACCCCAACCGAGATTAGCCAAGTACGACCGAAGTAATCCGATGACAGAATGATTTTCGAAATGACAGATTATGGGAATTCTACCTTTATACGTACGCTTGTCATTCAGAAGGCTCCAATTCGTCCTGTATAACAACAGCTTCACATTAAGGAACATTTTATGCTCTGCCCAAGGGTAGTCGCTTTAGAAAGGATTGCTTGTGACAAGCAATTTTTTTCTTTTGCCATAATGCCTTTTGAAAGATGTCTACTGTAAGACGCAAAGATGTGGCGTCAGGTGGTAATGTGTTAAGTAAGATCGGTGAAACAAACACTTTATGGAGGTATTGGTTAAAGCATTTATTTATAGAGGTTTGTTTTGTATGGAGGGTCAAAAGTGACTTTGATTAAACGTGTTCATTTATACTGATAACATTTATATTTAACTATTTATCGGTGATAGCAATACTTCCGGTTAACGGTTGGACTATTTCTAAACTTGACCCAGAACATCTATCGACAAATCAGAAACCAGGCATTCTCAGTTTCCATCGTACCCTAATTGGTTCGACTCCAGGCACAGGAGATATTCTTAAAACACGTTTCCGCATATATATACTTTTTGGAACGAGCTTTCAGTAGACGTCTTTCTCATTACCAAAAAATAATGATATTAGACCAGTTTGTTGCAGACGTTTCTGGAAAACATGGTGGGAAAAGGAGAAATTACGCTTAACGAGCAATTTCTCCTTTTGCGACAATGTTTTCTGCTCTATCAGAAGATTACTTTTCAACATCACATTTTGAAATGCCGTCTGCAAACTCTTTCAAATTAGATCAGTCTATATATTAACGTTTGGTAAAGGGTTAAGGATAATTCTTAATAATAAGCATTTGTCGCAATAGTTATCTAACTATATCACAATATTTCGGAATAAGTACTGACCATTCCGAGGATACAGCGCAATACTATAAAAAAAAATAATGCACTCATGTGAATGACTATATTTTCATTCTGCTGGCCCATCTTTACCACCTAGCAAAAGTGCTTGTTTTTCTGGACTAACGGTCAGGGTCTACGTTGTCAGACCGGCCAATTGGCTTTATTGTCACGTGACTAGCCTGCCGAATTCGCTGATCGCATTACGTCTGACGCACGAAGGTCACTACGCAAGTCGGTCACGAGACGAACCGCCGTGCTGATAAGCTCAATCATATGACTAAATTCTTCACTGAGATGATGCATTTTTTTTTCTTCTTTTTGTCTTGTTCTTTTTACAAATTTGAGTCGTGTAAGGCCGTATAAACCATCATATCCAAAGATTCCCCATTTAGTATACACATGAATATGTGTAAGTGACTAATATTGATTGCCATTATCAGTAGGCGGACGGAAGTAGTTACGATTCTGTAATACTTTCCGCTGTCTCCAGATTGAACAAACTTCTCTATGCCTTAAATTGATTGATTCGCTTTTCCTGCTCAAAAGTAATACAAGGTGCATGTTTGCCTCAAAATTAGTAGAATGACTTTCCTTGCCAAATGAAAATAAAAGATAAATAAATGAATAAAAAATAATAGAAAAAAATGAAAATAAATAATGATGATAATTGTGTTGGCTTAGTTGCAAGAAAAATAAATATGACAATGTGTAGCGTTGTCTTTTTTTAAAAACGAATACTGTAACTTATTCCAATTTGACGCAGTCACAAACTTCGATATGAAGTAAATGGTTATACTTATTGTTCGTCGAATGAGCACATGTGCATACAATCAGTAACAGTTTGATGGTGAACCCAATAATGTTATCTATGAAAATCACTATGAGATAAAAAAAAAAACTCCCTTGACCCATTACCAAACAATAAAGACGTCTGACCAGTTTGTTCCTGTCGACTCTGGAAAACATTGTGGGAAAAGGAGAAGTTGAATGTTTTCCGCCATATCGGAAGATCATTTTTCAATTTCATCGCATTTAGAAAGGTCATCTGCAAACTCTTTCAATTTGGGACAGCCGAAAATTTGGCGTTATGTAAAGGGTTTAGCCGGTAGCGTAAAGTATCGTTTCTGATAAGCCAGGGCGTAGTGTACTTGTTGTCGATCCGGTACTTCAACTTTCGGTTTTGGAGTATATTCTGGTGTCTTTGACCTCTTCGTTGATTCGTGTTTCGGATATATCGTTCCGTCTGAGAAGGACAATTGATGGTATTAGCAGTAGGTGCCGGGGTTATCAAGTTTTAGTAAGTATAAGTGGCATTTTGTAGCATATCGCCATCGCTACATCTTAACGTTTTAACCCATACCAAACATTAACGAATTTTTACCACTTTGTTGCAGTTGAATTTGGAAAACATTGTGGGAAAAAGGAGAAAATTGCTCTTATCGAGCAATTTCTCCTTTTTCCATAATGTTATCTGCCCTATCAGAAGATTATTTGTCAATTCTATCACATTTTGAAGTGTCGTCTGCAAACTTTTTCAATTTTTGGGCAGTCGAAAATTTGGCATTTGGTAAAGGGTTAAATTAAACACAAATGAGTGCGTATTTTATTTGAACGACGTCCTGTTACTATATAGAGGGTACAGTTAACTATTTAAGAGGAATACAGTGTGTGCCTATATCGGTATGTTTATTTTTCTCTTATATAACTCTCATCTCAGATATTTCCTTTTTTCCCTTTTTATACACGAATAGTTATTTGACAAGCTGAAACCTAATCGTAAAAGGTTTTGATGGTGCTTGTTAACAGAAGAGAACCTTTGAAAGTAAACATAAAATGTCTTTAAAACAATACAGCTCGTGCACTTTTGTTTTGTTTACGATAGCAAGTAGCTAATGAAAGCATAAGTAATTAATGAAGTGTCAATTTATCTAAATATGTTCAGTTTATATGCGGTAGCGTTCTAAAGCGATGTCATGATTTTGGATTGAAATATGTGTTAATTCACTGAATACACACTTTAAAGAATTAAAACGTTTAATTTTGCTTCCAATTGCTTTTCTACAGTGCGTATCTTATAAAAGTAATGCTGTGCAGTTTAAAAAAATTAATCAGAAATCCAAGTTTTCTCATATCTGTGAACAAGCACCTATAAAGATTAATTTCTAACTGTATGATTTAACAAGTTGCTTGCAAAATATGAAAAAAGACAGAATTTTTAAATGAAAGTAAAATTTGTGTTATCAAGTTTTCTGTCGCATTATATCTCGCGAAGTTTGGAAAGATGTAGATACTTTTTTAATTCTTATGAGCAACTCACGGTCCAATATGGTGCAGAGCAATAACGACCAAACTCCCAAAAGTGATCTCCCTTTATGGGATTGA
Source organism: Cerastoderma edule (assembly GCA_947846245.1). NCBI lineage: Eukaryota > Metazoa > Mollusca > Bivalvia > Cardiida > Cardiidae > Cerastoderma > Cerastoderma edule. The sequence goes on from OX401405.1 coordinate 2,802,952, forward strand.
TAACTGTCACCACAAATGTCACATGACCATCTGCTTGGAAACGAAAATAGTGTTTTAAGACGGCGTTTAAACATGGCTGCAACACCAAACAAATCACCACTTTTTTTTTTTCAATTCAAATAGTCAGAACTATGTCCGGTAAAACTTGAAACTATCATTTGAATTCAATCTAAATCTGGATAAAACTATTGTGATGGCAGTGATCGATGCAGCGTAGTAAGGGGAGATTACTGTGAGGAGTTTGTAAATATACAAGAAGGCATATACATGTACATGTAAACGCTAGACATATACATTTTGTATCGTTTTCATCAATATATGTGTATGCATTTACGTGTTTGTTATGCATATATGTATGTACCTTCACAGATATATATACGATGTACTTTACGGTTTTATCCATAGCCATATATCTAGGTTAGTTTGTGCAAGTATCAAAAAAGCTATTTGGGCGTTCATTGTTTCACGTCTCTTTGATATTGTTTTTTTATTCATATTTTGAAATAATCAGACGTTTTTGAAAAAAGTATACGACATCAAGCTATGAACAAAAGATATTCAACGTTACAGTTTTTTATACGATGCAATATATAAGTTTGTTTATTCAGTTCACAATCTAGCTTTTTGATATCACGCTGTACCGCTGCTGCTTGCATACATTGTCACATAGGTCTATGGCCATATGATGCTATGTTCAATAAAACTTGTATACCTGCATTATCATCTTGTAAAGATCAGATGTTTGTATTTTGTAGGCTATCCTTTCAGCAGTATAAAGCATCCATCATGTCAGAGCGAGAAGAACTTAATCTGGTATGTAGTATGCCTTTTAGTTCTCCGCCCAGAATGGTACACGCATCCAGTAAATCGCTTTGGGTTTCCTTAACCCTTTCCCAAACAACAAATTTTCGACTGTCCCAAATTGAATGAGTTTGCAGACGACATTTCAAAATGTGATGAAATTGGAAAATAATCTTCTGATAGGGCAGAAAACATTGTGGGAAAAGGAGAAATTGCTCGTTAAGAGCAATTTCTGCTTTTTCCAGAATGTTTTCTAAAGTCGTCTGCAACAAAGTCGTCAAATGTCGTATTTTTTGGGGAAGGGTTAATAAAAATATAAGCTTTTTCACTTAAAAATTCAATTGTATAGTTGTTGTTGTTTTTGTTCTTTTGAATTCATCCTCATCATGTGTATCATTTTTCATACACCATGCGATATATTTGTCTTTCAAGCTGTGTATGTATGATGATGTACTATGTACAAGTCGTAAAATAAAAGTATGTTCTGTTCTGTTCTTGATAAACACGTGTTCAATCAGGGATACTCATCTCAACTTTTTTTCCTAATATGATTATAAGGTACTCTGTTTGACAACCATAAATCATTCTTCAAAAACATATTGGCTCCCCAATTGTGCCTTGTTACAACCAACTTAAAAATGATAATGATAATTAATGGTTAAAAGGTAAAATTTCGATTCTGGTATTTTATTTCAAATCTTGGTGCGATGACTTTCAACTTTTGAAATAAAAGGCCCATTAAAGGAGATTAATGCTATATCAAACTACATTATTTGGTCATCTTTTGGACAGATTCAAATAGTTACTTCCAGAAAAAACCATCAACACAATTGAAATGTGAAAGTAAACAAGAAATAACCCAGATTAGCGAGTTTTATAATTCAGATTTCCTGATTCTTCACCTCTGACCTTGACAGTTGATGCACACATTTTTGGACCGGCCAATCAGAGTTCATCATTTTGAATATGTAAACAAACAGGGTGTTGATAAACATGATTGAATTGGAGACAACTATATTTCAAGCACAAAACAACTTATTTTAAATGAGTCTTTTAAATAGGGTCTCAATGCATTCCTAAACTAATTCTCATGACTTTTATGAGCATAATAAAAAAACTCCATATATTTTTTCAGTAATTTGTTTTTTCTCCTCTCCTTTGATGTGCCTTTAACACTTTGGAAACAAGCTTTTAAAGGAATTTCTGATTTGAAATAAAAGCGGGAGAATAAGGTGAACTTGACAAACCGGGGATGGGACAAGTTGAAACTGGATACCCGCCTTATATTTCTTTAAACAGGGAAACAGAGGAGCTGTCGAAGTCCAAAACGGGATTCACTGGTTGAGTGCTGCTTGTTACGTTGTCGGATCCACAGCAGGGGCCGGGTTTTTGTCCCTACCACTAGCCGTTGATCAAGCCGGTACGTATAAAACGTTAACACTAATCGTATCTGCTCGGCAATCCCCGGAACAAGCCGGTAGATATACCTCGTAGGTAGTTCATGAATACACCAGAAATCCTGTGGAAATTCGCCGGTTTTCCGCCCTATAACACACCTGATTACAACGTTACGCACAGGGACTAAATGTTTGTGTAGATACACACACATCGCTTAAATATCACAGTTGAATGTTGTTATCTTTAATAAGTGCCCTAACACACCACCAGTGGTACAGTGGTAGAACGCCGGCCTCTTGTACTGAAGGTCCCGGGTTCGGACCCCCGTTAGAACAAACGATAATTTCAACACACATCAATCACATTATCTCAATCGTATCTACTCGGAAATCCCCGGCTTGTGTCGGAGATTGCCGAGAAGATATGATTGCAAACCTTCGTCGTCGGACTACTTTCAAAATGGCTCCCCATCGCCTCCGAGTTTGTTTTGAAAAATGGCCGAGGTGTTCCCAATAACAAGAAACAATAACGATTTCGAAATAAAAACAAATCCGACTGCACACTGCCGTAAGTCGGTAATTTAGAGATTCCGAAAGGCTGAAATTGTGACCGTGGATCAAACCGGTGCGTATAATTATGTGGACTTTCATTATCACGTGAAGTTTTTTTCATACACAAAAAGTTATAGAACTGGTGTTGGTGTTACACCGGCAAGTTTTGGGTTTTCTTTATGGTATACAGAACAGCCATTTTGACCCCTTCACAGTACCTTTAACGACAAATTCCAGCGTTATTCCTTTACCAAACACCAATTATTTGACTGTTGCTTCATTATCTCTACACCTTCTGCAAAAAGTAGTTCTGGAAAAAACTTAAAACCAAAGGTCTAAAATCATAGCTAACACCCCAAAAAGATTAAAATTAGTCAAAAATTCACCCGTGTATTTTATAAGCATATAATTAAAACACAGTGTAACATTCAAAATTTTCATTAACTACTTTTTACTTTACTAGGACCTCCGGCAGTAATTCCTGTAAGTTCTATTACCTGATCGATTTGGTGTTAGTGTAGTGTAGGCAGTGTATGTAGTAGTAATGATAGCAGAAATAGAATTTGAAGCACCACTTTTACTACAACAATTATCGCTAAGTGAAAAATGAATTATTTCTAAATCTTGGCAGTTTGGTTTACACGAAGCTCATGATTTCAACTCAACTTTCGATTCCAACAATTTAGCGTTTACCGTATGCCTACTTAATCTTAAGAGTAGCGTTTAGATTATGACCTCTAAATGTAACATGATTTTTTCCAATGTTTCTGTTTCTGTTAACCCATTTCCAAACAATAACGGCATTTAACCACTTTAATGCTGATGATTCTGGAAAGCATCGTAGGAAAAGGAGAAATTGCTCGTAACGAGCAATTTCTCCTTTTTCCACAATGTTTTCTGCCTTATCAGAAGATTAGAGACCAATTTCATCACATTTTGAAATGTCGTCTGCAAACTCTTTCAATTTGGGATAGTCAAAAATGTGGCGTTTGGAAAAGGGTTAAACCATGTAACACTCACTATACTTGCAGGTAGCGGCGGTTTTGCGTTGTTCATCCTTATATGGTTGCTGTGTCTCTATACATCAAAACAGCTATCCGACGGGACTAGGGATGCGGTCACGTGTCATTCGTATATGGAGGTGGCAGAGAAAGCCTTCAGCGGAAGGTATGTGCAGAACCATGTGGTATTATTTGGACTAAGGCTGCGGAGCACCCATAGACCAATCGAATTTACATACCACATTTTGAGGCCTGCCAGTTTATCTATAAATCTAACGATACACTCTTGCCAAACCCCAATTACTCTATATTCATCCACCTCATTGTGCGGACTAACACGTTCATGGGAACTAAGCAAGAAAATAGTCCTTATTTACTCACTTTGTTTACACTCTATTTAATACTGCCAAGTTTACTATTTCATTTTAACTGTTTTATTTTCAACACAGTTTTCAGGTATATCGTGATGACAGCTAACCTGAATAGCGGAACTAAGACCTTCCAGAAGAAAGCCCATTCTTTGAAATTGACAGGGCGGAAAGCCCCTTAATAAGTTTACAAGTGTGGAATGAGGCACCTATTAACATATTAACTTTGTCTCTCACATTCTGGTGCATTATGAAAGGGGATTTGCACATGCTACACCAGCGAGGGGCGTTGTTCCATAATTGAAAACTATTGGAGGGACTTTATTTCGAACTTGTAAAATAATGAAGGACTTTGTTCTACCCTTTCATTTTCAACGAAGGTGAATTTTTTTGGAGGGGCTTACTTCCGTATACCGCTTACCTATATATATATATATACTTCATTGGCAATCTACCAGTAATTTTGTTTTTACCAAACGCCAAATTTGTGACTGTCCCAAATTGAATTAGTTTGAAGACTACATTTCAGAATGTGATGAAGTTGAAAAGTAATTTTCTAATAGAGTAGAAATACAATGTGGGAAAAGGAGAACATACTCGTCACGGTGTTTTCAAGAGTCGTCCGTAACAAAGTGATAAACTGTCGTTGTTGATCGTTAAAGGGTAAAGACGTGCCTAAGAAAATGAAAAAGCACTTTAACGGGATTTTGAGCGCTTTTTTATATTGAGGTATGAACAAAAAATAGCTACTTAACACACACTTTATTTAGAACGTGTCAATACATAGAAGTATGTAAAGACGTTTTGCAATGAATTTCAAAACCATTGCAACACATTTAATACATTGTTGATGAATTGTATAAAGGCTTCAAATACTTAAATACGAACTTATTTTACTTTTTATGTCTTTTATCCAGTACGTTTCATTCAACAGCAGAATGTTTTTGTTTGATCTTTTAGATAAAACAAAAACATTCATATTGTCCAAATTTCCTTATATCTGTGAACATGCAGATTTAACCCTGAGAATATTGGGTAATTTTCCAAAAAACAGATTATTGTTTCGTCTGCTTTTTAAAACCTTTAATATCTTGCTTAATTTTGTAGAGGAAACGCACTCAGAGTAAGATCACAGGCCAGCCGCCAATTTACTTTGCGGCTAGCTTGGATCTAACCTGTTTGCATGAGCATCAAGTCGGTGTCAGCACTTTACAGTCAAACTTGTGTTAAGAGACCATGCTATGGAACTGAGAAAATTGGCTGTTTCAGACAGGTTGACTGCTTAACAGAAATTGAAGTACAGTATAAATCCAACTGTGGGACTTTCTGTAGTGGTTGTTTAAGGCAGGTTGGCTGCTTCAAAGGATGGCTACTTTACACAAGTTGGACTGTTATGGTTAACAACGTAACTCCAAACTGTCATGTAAGTTTCAGTGCTCTAGGACGGTACTCCATCATCCTGTTTCTCGACCTGTTGTTTGTTGGCGCCTCGGTTGTGTATCTGCTGCTGGCCTCAGAGAATGCCCACAAGATCTGGCCTGATGTGATCCCTTGTGAATGGGTGTTGATACTTGGTGCTGTCATGACCTTACTCGTGGTCGTCTGTCGGAATCCCAAGGACCCTTGGTTTCAGTACGTATTATTGAGGCATTATCCCAAGTCCAGGCGGGGTGATCACGTGATTAATGGTTACGATAAAAAAAATGCGAATGGCGGCGCTCATGAATGAGCAGGTATTTATGCAGTTTTTCAGCAGATTACTTTTGGTTTTCTCTGTTTTATATACACCATGTTCCGACGATCAATTCTCCGCACCGTTTGCTCCAAGACCCTCAGAGAATTTCGAGTCGAGGGATGCAAAGACCTAAAACATCACCCATCGACTGCGATTTCTCTACAAAGTGATAGACGAAACGCCGTTATAAACTATGGGATTTCATAAACCACCAGGACCGGAAAGTTGATGGTCGGAACATGGCATATATCAAATAGTGGAAAACAAAGACGGCCTTGTATGGAATACAGGTATCCGTTTATCATTATTTAACCAATGTGAGAAAACATGCAGCCAGATAGGAACACGAACCCGGGAACCCTGCAAACTGCGAGAGTTCTCTACCGTCTGGGCCATCCGGCCCGCATACACATTCAACTCTACCTTGTAAACAGAGACCCTTACTACACTTATTTTCAAAAAAAGGTTTGAATATCGAGTCACAATCCTTTTAGTTTTTCCTAGGATTCACTAGTTCAAGGCTAGCCTTCTGAAGTGTCTTGACAAAGCACTTGTTCACCAAACTTATGTCACCGTAGGGCCTCGAAAAAGAGACCCCTTGATTAAACGCTTTATCAATTAAGTTTTAATTGTTTAGTCGAATTTAGGTTGACCAAGGTCCAGAATTAGCATGGCCATCTGTCTGATTAATAACTAGTTTGTTCTTTACCCTTAGAATACTGGGTAATTTTCTAAATCGATTCTTGTGTCGTCTGCTCACCAAAACATTTAGTTTCTGCTTAATTTTGATGGGGAAAGATACTCAGAGTATCATTATTCAAAAGAAAAATATGTTTATCTTGACATAAAATGGTAAATTGCATGGTATTTCACTGGTTAACAACGGGGTATGGTATCGGGAAGTTGCATTTTTGAGTTCCTTCTACCAGGAAAAAATACGAAATCTCAGCCAACTCCACGAGTTCAAAATGAAACTTTTTTTTATAGGAGGTTTGATTCAACAAGGATTGAATAATGAATTGAGGTTTTCAGTTTCTTGTCTGGAAATGCAGAAAAGTAGCAAAAACCTACCCTAAAAACACTAAACCGGAAGTTGCGCAACCGATTTCGTCGTCAGCACGATGGTGATGCGGTAGAGCGTTAATCAGCTTTGTTAATGCTGTAACGTTCGTTGAACATTTATGCAAATTAGGAACCTATTGCATTGTTTTAGGGAATATCCTGGTAAATATATATATAGACAACACAATCGATCAGTGAACGACAGTGTTTTTCACTGATCGGATGTGTTTGTGTCTGTAAGAGGTTCATTTGCTCGGTTCGTTACATTGGTGGCAGCGGTGGGATTAAGACCTCTCCTTCTATCTGAGTTGCCTTCCCCACGTGTCTCCCAAGGGCCAAGACTCGGGACGAGTCTTCTCGGAAGTGGGAGTTATGTAACGTTCGTTGAACGGGGGGCCAACCTCAGATGAGGACCGGTCTAAAAATAAATGTTCCTAATCTTTTTCATGAAAATGTGTATCTTTAATAGAAAAAAAGAAAAAAAGAAAAAGAAAAAAGGATATTGCTCTGTTCGTTACAATGCTGATGATAAACTTATTTTGACATAATGATAACACAACAGGATAAAAAAGAAAAAAAAGAACCATTTTTGTACAGTAAGTTATGTTTTCAGACTCATTACTTTCGCCTCGACCGCTCTCACGTTGATCTCCAGCGTAATGCTCTGTATAATCATGGCTGAAGAAAACTCCACGGACACAGTAGATCACACGACACCGAACTTCACCTTCGTCTGCTCTGGTCTATCCACGATGATATTCGCCTGTGGGGGTCATCCCGCCTTTCCAAACATTCAGGCCGCCATGGAAAACCGGGCGCATTTCACCTGGAGTTTATATCTAGGCTTTGCTGGTAATTACTTTAGTCTTAACTTAAAGGCGCTTATTCAAAGATGTAAAGAAATAGTCTCTGAATAATAGTCATTGGAAGCAATATGAGATCGTTTTCCATTCTCTAAAGAATGAATTCAGTGAATTAACATGTATTTTAATCCCAAAGCGTGACATCGCTTCTGAGATCTACCGCGTATAAACTGTGAGTACTGTGAGCACATGGATGGCATGGTTTTATTGTGTCTTTTTTAACATTTTATATGTATATACTGTCTGTTGAAACCATGATGAGACTCTTATAAAGATTTATGTATATATGATTTGAACATGGAGACGTGAGCAAATATTCGTCGGTTCATTCAATCCTTTATGCAGTAGTCAAATTCCTACGAATTTAGCCAAAGATGACAGGATTTCATACCTGTGTCGTTTGTTTAATTGGTATATTCTCCGCTTTGCTATTTCCGGTGTCGCTGACATACGGTGTGTACCCCCACACACACACACACACAATATAAACAACGTACAGCCTACAAATTCTGAGCGCGATTAGATTGATCAAAAGGTCAGAATCTGCCTTGTTTTGGCCCTTCTTTGTTCTATACAAAAACAGTCATTTTTGCATGTTCACAGTACCTTCCATGAAAAGATTCAGAGTTAACCCTTGTTGTTTCATTATTCCACACTCCGTTCCCAATCAGAATTCAATGAACTGATATGCCGAAGATGAGCTACTTTTTTCACTACCGGCCAATACTTTTTACATACCTCTTAAATCGCCCTCAAAAATTGTTCGGTCAGCGAAGGACGTCTCCCTCACCGCTTCGCCTTCCGCGAGAAGTAGTTCTGGAAAATACAACAAACCAAGGGTTTAAAACATGGCCAACACCCACAAAATATCAAAAACGGTCAAAAACACCCCCTCTTATGTCCTAAAAGCATAAAATTAACACTCAAAGTTACATTCTAAACTTTCAAGAACTACTTTTTACTGTACAACAACCTCCGGAAGTAATTCTTCAGTGTACTCTGACCAGAATGCAACGTCCAAAACTACAACTACAACAAGAAATACACAGTTGTTTCCCCTGAATCATTGTTTTGCGATTTTCAAAGCAGACAGCATTCTATCAGACTAAATTATACTCTGATTTGTATGAAATGTTTATCAAAATTCCTAATTTAAATCATTTTGAACAATATTCCCGCATAGAAAACTTCATGTCACGGATAACCGCTCGTTTAAACCGGCAAACGTTCGTCTCTAAGGACAGTATGCTGCGTTTGTTCCTTCCGTAACCAGCACGTTTTCTGCCTGGTAGATTTGTACCGTACCGGTCTCTACATTCGAAAGAGAGACCGGTTCCCAGTCTAGCGGCGTGTATTTCAATTCTTTGATTCCGTTTTTTAGTTATCCTGATCATGTATCTTCCCATCATGATCGTCTCGTATATGATCCTGGGCAAGCTTGCACCGGACAACATTCTCAAAGCGATAGGTGCAGAGGACACAGCGAGTAAGGTGGCGACGGGATTGATGATTCTTCACTTGCTGCTCAGCATCTGCATTATGATGAACCCGATTTGTCAGGTGTTCGAGAGACGATGTGGGGCTTCGGAAGGTAAGGGCCAATAGATTTATGTATATACATTAACACTTATATGCGGGGTATACACATGGGCCGGGACCTCAAGCTTTATATATACATGTATGTAAAGACAGATGTCCTGACCAGTGCGAATACCTAGTACTTGGGGTATATCCTCGTGTCAGGATACCAAGTTACTGGGTATTAAACATCATTTTAAGGTTCTTATTCACAGATGTGAGACAACTTGGAAGTAATGTGGAACAAATGATGAAAAATATTTTCGTAGTTGTTAAATGCTATGTCAACAATATTTCACTTGCATTTCGGCTTTCCTGGGGTTCAAATTCACTTGGATAGTACTGGAGTGATATTCCATGAGGACCACTAACGGTGCTTCTTCACAGATGTAAGGAAACTTGTAAGTTGAAAATGAATGTCATTAAAACTGCACAACATCTGCACTGTTTTATGATACGTAGTGAGGAATAATCATTACAAGCAACTTCAGATGAGGACCGGTCTAAGAATAAATGTTCCTTTTTCATGACTATTCATGCATTTACAAATTCAATAACATTATAAGAATTAAAAGAAAGCGTATGAAAATGTGTATCTTTAATAATAATAAAAAAATAATAAAAAAGGATATGCCAGGTCTCGATCTCACGCGGAAATAAAAAATGTATTGATCTTAACAAGAAGTGGCAGCGACCAGGCTGTCACAACCAGGATTCAACCATTTTATATAGTCAAATTGAATTATTGTTCAAGCTTTAGCTAACAATTGAAGATAATATTGAGTCATATTGAGAACAATTTTTACACCTCTGTTTTCTTCAATCGTAACTTTCCGGGTATTTTTGTGAGCTGAGTTTTCATTGGATAAACCCGATGTGTTCAGATTGCCATTTGCGATGATGACGTCAACAACGGTTATTGTTTGTAACAAAAGGCCTGTCATTATGTAGATACATAAGCAGAATCCCTGGAATGGAGAAAGACTTCATTTTTCGAAAAGGATAAAAAAGATACCAAGAAACGTTACATCCAAGAGTTGGTCTACAAAGGATAACAGTTCATGCGTCACATGACACATTATCAATACAATTATAGGTTGGTCCGTGCGGTCAGCTGTTTGTCGGATTTGTCTTATGATGATCGTTATACTGGTTGCCATGATTCTTCCCGATTTCGACATCCTGTTAACGCTGATTGGCTCAGCCGTCGTCACGTGGTTGGCCTTTGTCTTTCCACCAATCATCTCCCTGCGTCTACGAAGAACATATGACACGTGAGTGTTTTAAGTTTCATAACATAACATAACATACATAACATAACATAACATAACATACATAACATAACATAACATAGTATAACATAGGATAACATAACATGACATAACATAAAAATGACATAACATAAAAAAGACATAACATAACATATTATAGCACACCGTAGATTTACCATTATTTCACTCAGAAATGTTTACATTATACATGAAGATATTTGAAAATTACAGCGAATTTTGATTACAATACAATACAAATGGTACAATATAAAGAAAAGTATTTCCTAATGGGAAATAAATATTTGATTTTTTCATTCATATCCATAATAATAATCAAACCTATCCCCACGCTTATTTACAGCTTGGTGTAAATCAATGACAAAAAGGTTAATCCGTATTCACACTGGGTTTGAATGCCGAATTTGATTTAACACTTTCCCAAACAATGACGACATTTGACCACTTTTTTGCAGACGACTTTAGAAAACATAGTGGGAAAAGGAGAAATTGCTCGGTAGGATTTTCTCCTTTTCCCACAATGTTTTCTGTCCTTTCAGAGGAATGTTTTCCAATTTCATCACATTTTGAAATGTCGTTAGCAAGCGCTTTCAATTTAGGACAATTTTGGCAATTGGGAAAGGGTTAAACACTGTGGACAGAGACTTTTTGAAACGGGCGATTTTATCTCCTAACTAATGCAAATTATACAAAATGTTACTCTTATTACACCAATATGAAATGATTGTTTTCTTACAATCGCCCGAATCAAGAAAGTTTGTGTCTTCCCAATTACACCGACTAGTTCCGGCCACTACCGATGTATACCGAGAACGACCGAACTTATCCGACGAAAGAAACAGTTTCAAAATGGCGGATTATATTACATCCCACCCTTTTGTAACTAGCGATCAAAATAACAAGAACGCATAATCAAACACAAGTGAGCTGTATACCAGTCACACTTCCGTTGTTTTCGTATTCTGCTTGACATGTCACCAAGTCCTCGCTTGGCTCAATGCTGTATATATAGTTTTACTGTGTTACTTATTGTAGATTGTCCTATCTCTGTTACGAATTGCCTTGTTTATGTAAATGTAAATGCCTATAGGATTCTTGTTTTATGTGTAGTTGATTGTACGTACTCATACATATACAGTGAAGCCTCGTTTATCCGGACCCCGATTATCCGGATGTCTCGCTATCCGAACGAAATTGTAAGGGAACGGAATTATTTGACCAATTTGTTGCAGACGACTTTTGAAAACATTGTTTCGTGACGAGCAATATCTCCTTGACCCACAATGTTTTCTGCCATAACAGAAGATTAATTTTGAATTTCGTCACGTTTTGAAATGTCGTCTGCAAACTCTTTCAATTTGGGTCGGTCGACAATTTGGCGTTTAAAGGGTTATAAGTATACACGTGCATACAGACTGTTTATGCCTTAATGTGTATAAGAACATGCTCTGCTTCATTTGTCCGGATGATTCGGTCATCCGGACATTTTGTTGGGAACGGACGTGTGTAACGAGAACTCACTGTACATGTGTGCTTATAGTACATAGATGTGCATCTATCTTATAGTAGGCAAGTGCATGTATGTGCCTGTGGATATATGTGTATGCATATACATGAACAAATATATGTGTATGCACATGCATAAACCACTATATGTAAATTCTAGTCTTATATATGATTTTATTCTTCTCCATAAAGGCAATAAGCGACTTAAAGGTATAGTGTTAGCAATTGCCTTTTGTATTGACCTTCTATTAAGCAGAACCGTACTAAACATCGTTGTAGCTTTCATCTTATAAAATACTACAGGCAATGCATTGCTTGAGTTTTCATTTTGAAAGTGAATACTTTAAATGATATTTTGATATATTGCACCTATATCCTACATCTAGGCTTAGCACGATACTGGTTTGTCTCTTAAATGTTTACTTTTTGTGTACTGATGGGCCTATGGCCTTATGTATCAATGAAGTATCTATCTATTCTATCTCTGGTAGGCTTGTGACACATTAGCAGCTACAGCGATTGTCGTAATACATAGGAATAAATAGAGAATAGATGGTTGGTGTCGTGAATCGGAAATGTTATCGGGTAAGGCTTAGGAATATTATCAGGTGAGCCGAAGGCGAAACGGATAATAATCCGAAGTCGAGCCCGATAACTTTTCCCATTCAAAGACACCAACTGTCTATTCTATTTATCCTGTTACCATTATGTGTTCTTAGAAAGAAATAAGATGAAAATAAAACACCAGAAAAAAAGGACAAAAATAAGTAGAGAATGGTGTAAACATGACGTCATGTCGTTCTCATGACGTCATGATTTGTCGTGTGCATGTGTTATATGGCTAGTGCCGGATATCACAAATGTTACAAGGCACATAGATATCGGTCCCAAAATGGCACTAGTGACAGGATAAAACTTTCTTTGTGACCTTGGGTACGAAACATTGAGCAAATCATCTTTTAAAGTTGCTTGTTCACAGATGAGAACATTTTAAAGTCAAAATGAAATATCGTTTTAAACAGTACAGTTTGTGTATCACTGCATGGCAAATAGTTGAAACTTGTTATTGAAAGCACAATTAGATCAGGAGGTATCAACATATTCAAGTGAGTACAGTGTGTTTGTGGTAGATTTCAAATATGTTGCAACGCTTCTGAATGTAAAGGCATATCAAGTCATTTTATAAAGGCTTCAAAACTCTGATATATCCTAATTGTGCGTGTCTCATACAACAGCACAGCTGGATTACTTCGGTCATTCTCGGTAAACATCGATATACACATTCGGATCACCTCGGCCATTTCTTAAAATATCCTCGGAGGTAATGGGGAGCCATTTTTGAAAGTAGGTCAGCAACGAAGGGCATGTCCGTTTGCAATCGTATCTACTCGGAAATTCCCGGCACAAGCCGGGGATTGCCGAAAAGAGCCGATTGACAAAATATGAAACACAGATGTGTTGATATTATCATCTTTAATGAAAAGGGTAAAAAAAAAACCGTTCAATTGTGATATATAACCAATGTGTGTGTATTTGAATACATAATTAGTGCCTGTGTGAATTTTGCGGAAATGAGGCAAATTAGAAAATTACCCCAGGATTTCTGGTGTATTCATGTACTGCTTTACGAGGTAAATCTACCGACTTGTTACGGGGATTGCCGAGTAGATACGATTGCGATATACGACTCGTACAATGTACATAGGTGGGTGCCGAACAGTTACGGCCACGACCTCTGTATACCGAGAACGACCGAAGTTATCCGATGAAAGAATTCAAAAAGGCGGATGACAGGTGTTCTACCTTAATACAACTATCAATCAAAATGGAAAGCATACGTATTTAAATACTAATTAGTTTATTACTGGTAGAACTAGCGTTGTTTTTGTTTTCTATTTAACAGGTCACCATTCCGGCGCTTGGCTCAATGCTGTATATCTCTGGTAGGCTTTGTCAGCATGGTTGTTCTCACAGTAGGATCCTTGAAGTTTATGGTTAAAGAAAGACGCTTCCTGGATTCCTGCTTCGAAAACTTCACACGTGAATTCATTTCCTAATGAACTATGGCATAAGGATACATGGAACCTAGGGGAAATGAATTGGCCACTTACAGAGATAAATACGCTTAGAGACATCATTGTTGATTTCCTCTTCTTAATTTGGGAAACTTGCTTTATGGACATGGATTTCTTTTTACTAAACAACTTACGGAAAATATTTGCGTAAGTCATAATTGATAAACATGGATAGGATCTTCAATGAAAGTACACTATTGCAATGTGACACGTCATTGGTAGCGTCTCGGCGTGACGATTCCAACGATGTGTTACTTTGCAATATTGCTTCGCTCAATATTGAAATTCGATGAATTGTTGTTTTAGACTTACGCAAATCTTAAGCATTAAATGTTTAGTAAAACGGTACCCCGGCAGGACTTTTGCAGAGATGAATATTAACTTCATAGTCGTCGTTTTCGTCCGAGGAAACGAAACTATTGAAGAAAAGCAGACAATTTACTCCCAGTGATCTGTGCAATATATTCCCTATTTAATACTGATGTATACTAACTTTCATTATTATTTATTACTAACCATACATCAATATCGATATAACGTAATTAACAATGATCAATGCTTTCTGTAAAATCGATGAATCAGTCCCAACGAAAGTTTAAGAATGTAAAGAAGAGATAGCAGACATTCATGATGCAGATACATGTACTTTGGTTTAGTGACAATGATTGTGAATATCAAATGGTAAACCTTTATTACTCCCAGAGCACAAATCTCTGAGTTAGCTCCTCTGTGACTTGTTTACTATAGGGCGAGTTGGGATGTGCATTGTTTTCCTTTCTAATTAAGGTGATACTGAAGACAAACATTGCATGTTTTAAACTGGTACAGATTGAAAATTAAAGGATAAACGCCCAGAATGTTATCGCTTTTGTTCAACCTTTCCACCATATTGCAATTGTCAACAGATGGCTTGTATATAAAATTAAATAAGATAAAACCATGGTTTCGACTTAATGCACCATCTTTTATGAAGGAGGAATGATAATAAATGCTGATCATATTAAACCTTATGCTTGTGATGTCAACAAATGCATCTGGCTCTAAATGCATACAATAGAAAATAAGCTAAAAACACCGCATTTTTTGCCAGGGTCAGGTGCTTATAAAGTTGCAATTTTATGGTCATGTTGATTAAATAGAATAATTTGATTTCGCTTGGTGTACCCAACCCTGAAACTCCGCGCAGGAATACTTCCCTTTGTTAATCTACAGCACAGTACCGTAATCAAAAGGGAGATCACTGCGAAGGAGAATGCCGAACCCTATGAGCATGGACGGAGTCTGGCTTATTTTGGCCCTTCTTTGTTCTATACAAAAACAGTCATTTTGGCATGTTCACAGTACCTTCCATGAAAAGATTCAGAGTTAATCCTTGTTGTTTCACTATATCACACTCTGTTGCCAATCAGAATTTGACAAGCAAACATATCGAAGATCAGATACTTTTTTCACTACCGGCTATTACTATTTACCTTCCGCGAGAAGTAGTTCTGGAAAAAACAACAAACCAGGGGTTTAAAACATGGCCAACACCCACAAAATATCAAAAACACCCCCTCTTATGTCCTAAAAGCATAAAATTAACACTCAAAGTAACATTTAAAATTTTCAAGAACTACTTTTTACTGTACAACGACCTCCGGAAGTAATTCTTCAGTGTGCTCTGACCAGCATAACGCGACTGTCAGTCTCAAATAAGGGGGGTAACTATTGATATCAAACAATCAATACGTGTAGTTGTTTCCCCTGGGAGAAATAGCCACTGGCAAGTTTTGAATATTTGTTCAGCTGCTCTTTGGAGCGGTAAATCGAATATTTTAATGGGTTTAACGCAGGTTTTCGTTTGGAAAACAAAGTTATCAGGTTTTTAGATCCGTGGTTTGGTTAACATTACCCGAGAAGTACATGGATGTCTCGTTAATCCGAACACGTCCGTTCCAAAAAAATGTCCGGATGACCGAATCATCCGGACTAATGAAGTAGAGCATGTTCTTATACATAAACATAAACGGTCTGTATGCACGTGTAAACTTATAACACTTTAGCAAACGCCAAACTGTCGACCGTCCCAAATTGAAAGAGTTTGCAGACGACATTTCAAAACGTGATGAAATTAAAAAATAATCTTCTGATATGGCAGAAAACATTGTGGGAAAAGGAGAAATTGATCGTCACGAGCAATTTCTCCTTTACCCAAAATGTTTTCAAAAGTTGTCTACAACAAACTGGTCAAATAATTCCGTTCCCTTACAATTTCGTTCGGATTGCGAGACATTCGGATAATCGGGGTCCGGATAGACGAGGCTTCACTGTAAATGTTATTGATAAGTAGTGTACTTCAAGTAGCTATTCCATTTACTGCTTACATAACAGAGGTACAGGGTTCAAACCATTGGATCAGTCAAACATTTCTTGGTCGATAAACAAAGTCAAGAGATGTGCATCACCGTCGCCGTCTAGTACCGAGTGTCCCGGGTTCGATCCGCGTTAGTGGCGAGATGGGATTGTCAGGACTAACCCACAAACAGAGGCAGAATCGAGAGTAACTAATCTAACTTATAAGCTATAAGAACTTGAAACGATCTCATAAACAAAGACAACAAAATTAACGCTCAATGAAATAAAATGATAATACGTTTTATTCTATAATTGTTTTTATTTCATATATATAAATCTATTTTTTTTTTTATAAAATTGTATGACAACCAATATCATTTACATCTTATGTGCCGGTTCAGTGTCATTGACCGACCGAACCGAGTGCATTTAGCCCTTATAGTGCTGGAACCGACGTCATGCTTATGCAAACAGATTAGATCCAGGCCAGCCGCCAAGTAAATTGCCGACTGGCCGGTGATCTAACCGGTTTGCTACTCTGGGTATCTACTCAACAAAGTTAGGCAGACTTTCAAAGTATTAAAAAACAGACGACACATCAATCTATTTTTAGAAAATTACCCAGCAACATTTAGCAGATATTTAAAGTTTTGGAAAGCAGACGACACAAAAATATATTGATAGGAAATTACCCAGCATTCTAAGGGTTAAAGGCGGGTACTTTGAATTCATGAAAAACATCAAACAGAAAAACACGGTTAATTTCATCTCTTCCCAACAACAGGTTCTTGAATCGTCTATAGAGGATAAGCCAAAGACACGTACATACAAAGAGTAATGGGTTAGTATATGGAATGTTAAATTTATTCAGGAAAATAATAAATGTTGACACATAAACTCTGTAAACATAATTAATCTGTAATAATCGCTTATATATACAAACACTTCGTTACAGTCATAATTTGGTTACAAATCAAGTCTTAAGTCTCAAGATACATGAACTACAATTCGCCGTTCACTTTTTAGTACGTACATATATGATTAACGCAGTTTTTAGTAGATTTTCGGATAAATTACTAAACTTTGTTTTTGGAATGTTTCCATAACGTTGCAAAAGTCTGCTTATCCTGCAGATATCCATTTGTCATTTACAACAAGCATTTTCCAACTTCGCTTTGACACATGTTAAATTCAAAGTATTTTGACCCATTACCAAATGTTACCGACATTTGACCAGTTTGTTGCACACGACGCTGAAAAACATTGTGGAAAAGGAGAAATTGCTCATAACGAGCAATTTCTCCTTTATCCACAATGTTTTCTGCCCTATCAGAAGATTGATTTTCAATTTCATCGCATTTTGAAAAGTCGTCTGCAAACTCTCTCAAGTTTGGACAGTCGAAAATTTGGCGTTTGGTAAAGGGTTAATCTACACATAACATGGTGGTATGACAATGATCAACAGACGTATTTATTATACGTCTTCTACCATTACAAAACAAATATTCGAGACGAGCACTTTTTTTTTTATAAAAGTCGGACACTGTAGTACGTAACGGTTACATATTTGCCAGTAAATATTTTTGAAACTAAAGTTGGTTTGAAAGTCTTAAAACTTTGCTGAAATGTCGAAAAACTAGGATATTGTTAATCGAAATCTTTCTGAGAGACTAACCAATCAGATGTCAGTCAGATGTAACATGATTAACTCTGTCTCTCTGTTCCAAATTGAGTACACTAGTATAGATCACAACTACACAGAATGAACCATTATGTTTCCAACATCATCTTGAGATCAAACCATTGTTATATAAAAAGAAATTAAGTGTTAGTCAAGACGAATCATAGAATTGTAATAATTTCTTTTTGAGAGGTCGGCCTCTTATCCCAATACCGAACAATAACGTCATTTAACCACTGTGCTGCAGATGTCTCTGGAAAACATTGCGAGAAAAGGAGAAATTGCTCGTAACGAGCAATTTTTCCTTTTCCCACAACGTTTACTGTCCTATAAGAAGATTTTGTTCCGATTTCATTAGATTTTGAAATGTCGTCTGAAATCTCTTTCAATTTGGGAGAGTCGAAAATTAGGCGTTTGGTAAAGGGTTAAGCGTTTGTATGAAGGATGGAATGACCATAATAGATTAATTGGCGGTCTGTGACAATGATTGTTTGTAAGCAGCATGCTGGTGGTTGGCATTACTTCCCAAAGCAAGCACTTTGTCATGGAAAACGCTTGGATTAATTTTCTTTCTACTATTACCTTTGGTTTCACAATTTGATTTGGCCTCTCTGACTTTTTGACACGATTGTGATGTGATTTACGTGATAAACACGATTTCATTATTTCAGTTATATAGTATATGATTTTTGTATATGGCAGGAGAAACCAATGTGATAAAAGTGGATATTGCAACGTGTATATAATATCATCGTCACGAGGAACGCTAAAAGGCTTAAAAGTGGAAGAGCTAGTTTGCTCAATAAATCTTTTTATCCTGTCACTAGTGCCATTTCGGGACCGATAACTAGGTGCCGTATAACATTTGTGATATCCGGCACTAACCATATAATACATGCACGCGACTAATCATGACGTCATAAGAACGATATGACGTCATGTTTACATCATTCTCTACTTATTTTTTCCATTTTTCTCGTGTTTAATTTACATTTTGTTTGTTTGAAAGAATAGATAAAGGTAACAGGATAAAAAGAATAGATGATTGGTGTCTTTGAAAAGGATAAGTTATCGGGCTCGGCATCGGAATATTATCCGTTTCGCCTTCGGCTCACCGGATAATATTCCTACACCTTGCCCGACAAGATTTCCGATTTACGACACCAACCATCTATTCTCTATATTTGCAGTTGCTCCCAACGAACAACAGTATCTTAATCGTGAATTATGAACGTGGTGATATTCTCGCGATCAAAATATCGACTATGCTGAAGTCTAAAAAGAAGTAATACTAAATGACTATTGAGAAATATTGAGCATAGTAAATGTTTTGTAATATCAACTTACGCATTCCGACGTATTAAGCCGTACTTAACTTGATATCGCATGTTCAATGCAAGAGTTAGAAAAGCCTTTCCTATTGAGTTCGACTTCTTCTAGTCTGGCATCGAACTCTCGAACGGTAAACCACGCATAAAAAGGCTCATAACATCGCGGGAAATATGATAAAAGACATACAGACTGCTTCATATACAAACACAAATGAGCCACGATCTGAGAAAAGGGCCCTTAATGACATCAACGACGTCATCGAGAAATCTGCGTGTAAAGTTACGTCATCATTTTAACTATAAATATCGATCGTGTTTACATTTTAAAAGAGAGAGGTTTTTGAATCGGCGTATTGACTGACAAGAAGGATTTGTTTATTTCAAATCAGGATTTATCTTTGTTTAGTATTCATGGAAGAGGTAAGTGTTCTTTTTTTTTTTTTTTTCACTTTCTGTATCAGTTTTGCCCTGCTGTTGATGAAATTAAAAAAAGTATCCTCCGAGTTTGTATGTAAAAACTAAACTATCCCGCCATTTTTGCAGAGTTCATACCTCAACTCGATAGTCTAGTTTATTCCTGAGTTAGTAGGCTACCATCGAAACACAGTGTTTATGAATGAATAGCGGAATATTTAGATGGAGGAATATTCCCTTTAGGATGACATTTTAATTCAAAGTCGAAATATAATCAATGGTTAATGGCGCTGATCTTCATGCAATTTTATTTCGAGTCCACTCGGTATATTATTTAAATCCCACTGTTTCGGGTATCCTGGTTTTAATGTATTGGTGGCATAGAGACAAGTCCCTTCCAGTATTCAACAGTATTTTAACACGTCTATGTTTTAATTGTTGTAAGTGAACAATAATGCTTACATGTAACTAACTATTGATCAGTAAACATCTTGGTTTTTACGTTGTCATAAACCGCAATCAATCATAATTATATAAACAGACAATGCGTAAGGATGCAGTATTGGCGCAATGGTAAGTGTCTCTAACCACGCTATGCGCTGACCGACGTTCGAACTCAGGCGTAGTTTTTTTTTTTTTAAAGCTAAGCCTTTGATTTCCTTATGGAAAATTTATCTAAAATATCCGAACAAAAAATGATATTTAAAAAGAAAAATATAACAAAATATAGGTATTCAATGAACCTCATTGCTAATGCATAAGTAGTGCTTCTTTCCTGATTAAATGTAGACATTCAGAAACATGTAGACACATTATAGGAGTCCCAATGGATTTCATGGTCAAAAGTCAACTAAACTCTTGTTTCATTTTAGCATTGGGAGAATGTGTTTTCAGACCATTTCGGTCATACACCTCTTCAGACACCATTCGGGTCACAAGATGAGGCCTGTGCCATAGATCTGTCTGACGAAGACGATCTTCAAGATCAAGAATTAAATATCGAAGACAGAATACGATGGTACACAGAGGAGCGTAACAATGAATCCGGTAGTGAAAAAAGTGATGATCAAGACGACATACCGGTTGATAATGACATCCAATCCCCTGACGCTGACCTAGATAGTGTTCGCAGGTTGAAAGCTGATGGATGTGGATGCAAACTAGACTGTGCAGCCAAATTCAGCGAACATGACATGTACTCTCATGTGTTAAATGTAAGAGGAATGGATAAAGTGGAGAAAGAGATGTACGTTATGGGAGCTCTTGGAGATTGTAGCGGAGAAACGAAACGGAAGAAAAAGCGGGTCCGAAACCGAAGACAATTTAATTACATGGGTCAGCAAGTATGCAAAAAGTTATTTATGTTGGTTTTTTCTATTGGTGGGAAAAGTTTGAAGAACCTGTTGAAACACATTGATCAGCACGGAGCAGTCCCACGCAGGCATGGAAACACAGGGAAAAGACAAGCACACACACTATCATTTGAGGATATCAAATATGTGGTTACTTTTATCGCAAACTACGCCGAAATTCATGGGTTGCCCCAACCTGCAGCACCTCGTGGAAGAGACAACTATCCACCTATATATTTTCACTGCCAGATCACCAAAATATTAATACATGGCGACTATAAACAATCACTAACAGATGATTCGAGATAGATAAAATATACAACATTTGTGAAAATATGGAACAATTGTGTGCCCCATATCCAAATTGCCTCCCCTAAGGACGATGTATGCGCATCATGCGAAAAATTACGAAAAAGAGTCTTCGACGCCAGAGAGGAAGAAGAGAAACTGCAATTGTCGGCACAATTGAGGGACCACATTCTAGCTGCACAAAATGAGTTCCCCTAGCTGCACAGAATGAGCGGGAACTCTACAACGAGTGTATTTCACGCGCACTAAACGGCAACGAAGACGGATCCCCATACAACCACATGACATTTGATTTTTGCCAAAATGTGTCTCTATCACATCATGGTCGACAAATGGGCCCATTATATTTCACAACAGCGAGAAAAGTGCAAATATTTGGGATTCGTATTGACCATATACCGAAACAACTGAATTTCCTCATAGATGAGAATGAAACAATAGGCACAGATGGGTCCTCCGCACATGGTCCAAATGCAGTAATCAGCATGATAAACTGGGCGTTGGACAACTACAATACTGAACCAAAATGTACATTCCATGCAGACAACTGTCCAGGTAGGTGCATTACCTTCAGTTACAGTTTATAAAAAAAAACAAAAAAAAACACGGTGCCATTAACACACCGACATTGTCCTTTTTGTAATATGTTAACCGAAGAATGTAAATTGCTCCATGAAAATAACTAACACAGTGCTTTTGCTATCTACGCCAGTTTTGGTCAGCCTGCACACCCGTACAATCGGGTGATAAACTGTTCTCTTCCAACCCTTATAAAATTAACTTACGATAGATGGGAATAACATTATTACTAACTACAATATTGACGTAATTCAATTATCGAATTTGAAAAGACAAATGTCAAAGATTATAACATGTTAATTAAAATACTAACTGTATACAAAACGTTGTGACAAAATGTGAAATTGCTCATTAGGACAAATTTGCTCTTTTACCTCAAAGTTTTCAAAAACATTTTTTACTGTCAAGTTCAACAACTTTATGTCTCAGTAAGTTAAATCACTCAAGTCAATTTTGCCTAATCACTCACACACAATCCTCCATCTTGAATCGGTAATGACATTACACTACATGTAGTCAACCTAAACTCTTTTTTTTAGGACAAAACAAAAACCAGTTTGTTCTGGGATATTTTATGTGGAGAGTCATGTCCGGTCAACATGACGAGATAACGTTGATGATGCAGGTGCCAGGACATGCACGCTGCAGGGTGGATGCTGGATTTGGTCTCATCAAACAGCTGTTCTGTCGATCAGATTGTGATTCGCTGATTCAACTAGAAGAGGTTGTCAATAAGTCAGCAGAGACGAATGAAGCTATACGTTATCCTTCGTGGCACTGGCGTGACTGGAAAGCTTTTCTTGCTGTGCTATTTCGGCCAATAAAAGGAATAAGGTAAACTGATCTTCTGCGTACTAGTATGGTTGTTATTTTCAGATTTATCATTGTTACAGCTTCATACTCTCCGATACCAGACACATTAGAATGAACAAAACTTAGTCTCGTTCAAAATAAAGATGCCTATTCCACAATGTGAACAAGACAATAACTTCACAACTGTCATAGTTTACACATGAATTAAGAAGTACAATTTTATAATAAGTCTTACATTCTCATTTGCAACTAGCAGCATGCTTTCATATATTTAGCTTAGAATAAGATCATTATTATCGTACTAGCGACATTGAGGCATACAGGTGGATAACTCCATAAAACACTGATTTTTTTCTGCAAGTATAAAGTAAATAACCTTGTTATAAACTACTTTGATGCAAGCAGGTTGTTTTTTTCAGGCAATATCAGTATTTCAAGTTTTCGTCAAACAACCCGGGAATTGTGACCGTGCGGAAGGAGAGGAATGGTGAGGAAACAACGTTTAAAATGACAAGACCTGGAGTTACCACAGTAGTTCATGATCAGCTGTCACAACTTCTTACACCAGCAGGGCTAACCCTTGAGAGACAAAGATACCTTTCTAGGACTGTCATACCATTTGTGCGGTCTATGTACCAAGACGAAACATGTCCTGCACCTGACAGCTAAAAGGGGTGCTTTGACAATAATTTAATTAGTTTTGATGTTATTAGATTTGTAAACCCATAACTACATTTATTTGTAATTATACAGTTATTTTAAATGCTTGAAGCTTGAAAAGAATAAATTGTTGCCTTATATTTGAATCATGATTACAAAAACGAACATTTTTTCTTAAAAAACTGTATCATAAGATTCTAATCATTTGAACATAAGCATTTTATTTAAACCGTTTCATTTATGAAAATTACGAAATGTATTCATATGTGTCATATGTATCAAGAAATAGTTATCATGGCAACAAGAACATTAACCATTTAATTCCAAACAGCCACTGCTTAGACAAAGGTGTTGTGCCTTTTTCTGTGACTGTTTTAGTTGAAATGGAATGCACACCCAGTAATTCAAGGCTTGGGAGCAATACCACTTTCTAAGTAAATAGTCAATCTTACGACGTCATTCGGCCGACGTCATTTTCTCTTAATTTATGTGTTTCCTATAAAACGCCATTCTTCTAAACAGCCATAACTTTCTCAATATTTTGAATTTGTTCAAAATTATTTCGCCATTAGACTGAGGAAAGATAGATTTAATAAGAAATACAAAAATATGAAAATCGAAAATTTTGTCATTAAGGGCCCTTTTCTCAGATCATGGCTCAAATGTTTTCGTTTTCAACAGTGGGAATAATTTTTTTTTTACTAAAACAACCTTATATTTGCTTTACCAATACAAATGATGTTTCATCAAATTCTAAAACAATTTTCTTTAAAAAAAACAAACACAATTTTATGAAGGCTTACACTTATGAGTACTTCACTGACCATTGAATCGTTTACTTCCGGGAGGATCGAACGATTTCACGAAATAAGCCTGAGAAAGTACGAGTAATTTATAGTGCGAACAAGTCGAGCATTGTAAAAGAAAATGCTTAAGGTACACGCGCGCGTTTGGTTTATGGTACAAAGTCTCAATGTCAATTTCATTTGTCCTCAAACGTTGTATGTTTGTTTGTCTCATATATTATGTGATATCTATATTCTAACATTTGTATCCTACCGACTTTATGGCTATAAAACAACAATTGTTTTTTCTCCAATATAATAATTTTGACTTTGACATTCACTTGATAAATGTGAACTGGGAATCAATGCGGTGTCTGTGTTCATTCTTTAGTTAAAGCACAACTCTAGATATGATGTCAGAGTGTCCAACTATCACCTATTACCCGAGTTGGTTACGTTAACACTTTTCTTGAAGCGTAAGGTCAGTCTCTTCCAGACGCTTGGCTTGCGCTGCTCGTACTTCGACGCCATTTTGTATTGCTTTGGCTGGCTGTGTAAATACATGTCCATCAGCTGGCTATCATCGCCAACTTCCACCCCGCTGTCACTGCTATTCGGACTTTCCATGTTCATTGTATTCTTCATGCGAAGGAAGTCCTCATATGAACCGGGAACCGGCGCACCGGAATAGTTTTCGGTGGCCTCCGTCATGTTGATTCGTCCCCGATCTTTTTCGCGCTTAATGTAGCGACCTTTAGCCGAGGTGCTTTTCACCGTCCTGTCACCCCACCCTATTTTCGAGTCCGTGAAGGTGAAATCTCGTATAGTATTGCGTTTTATATCAGCCTCTTTTTTCGAATGTTTCTTCGTTTTATTATTCCCCTTTCTCTTGTCCCTTGGTGGAGGCCTTGGCATGAATTTCTGGTCCCGCCCATCTAGCGATGTCTGTCGCCTTGTCTGTCGAGATTGCTCGATCTTGTAATCTACGTCATCGTCCAAGTATTTACCGAAGTCCTCCCCTTCGTAATCGTTGTACAAGCTACCAACCCTGGTCTTTTCGACTCTCTCCGGATCTATTTCTGGCTCCTCATCAAAGTCCATCGTAAGTTCCTCGTCGTCGTAATCAGGCGGAGGGATATACGGTAAGTCCCCCTCCGATTTGTGGAGAGCACTTCGGCGTAATGAGGTCGCGTGTGGTGAGTTATCAGGCTTTGTGGTAACATAGTCCTTCTGCTGATAGCCCGGGTTATCTATTCCGTAAGCAAAGTCAATGTCGCCACCCCGCGTATCGAAATCGTTATCAAATCGGGTGGTGTCGGAACTTTGCGACAACGACCTGCCGAAAAGCGGATTGTTCTTCGAACTTGGTTCACTCACATCCGGTGCAGATGGCGCTCGTCTCTTGCGACGAGGCGAAGGGACTTGGCTAGAATCTTCACCGAACACGTCTTCCTCGTCACGCCCATGTTCTATATCAGACTTCTCTTCTATAATGATAGGAATGTCTTTATCTCCGATGATAAACATCTCTTTATTGATTTTTTGAGGATTCGCGTCACTTTGGACCACCGTATTAGTGCTATGTCCCTCATCACCAAGTTCTTTGTGAACATCCGCGGCTATAACCAATGGTTTTGTGCGGTTTTCGATGGGAGCCCCCGGTTTGGGCTCCATGTACGATTTCGGCTGGTAATTCCCCATCTTTTGCAGCGCGATCTTACCCTGTGGCGGGGCTGGTGCGCGTTTGTTTTTGAATACATTGTTGAAACTACTTTTCTTCTCAAAAATGTGACTGGGCGCGCCGTCCCCAACACCTCTTCCGGGAAAGATTTCCTCCACGTGACGTATCTTCCTCTCCGCCATGGTCACGTGATTGTGCGACCTTCACCTGTAACGAAATTGAAAATGTTTATATCAAGCCATGATACATTTAAGTAAGCTTTTTTATGTCTTAACCCTTATAATGCTGGGTAATTCTAAAAAAATAGATTTTTGTGTCGTCTATTTTCCAAAACCTTAAATATATGCTTAATTTTGACGAGGAAAGAAATATAGATTAGCAAACAGGTAAGATCATAGGCCAGCCGCAAATTTAATTGGCGACTGGCCTGTGATCTAACTTGTTTGCATAAGCATGAAGGCGGTTCCAGCACTATATGGTTAATGCATACAATACCGTGAAATAAAGTGTGACCACTCACCATGATGCCACATGACTTGTACCGAATCAGCCTTGCAGTTAAATACAGTCTGATCCGGGAGGACATGTTCTTTGAAAGCATAAAGGTGGCTATGTTTCCAATATTGCTAACGCCATTGTATTTGTTGAGGGATTATAACCTTAGCGAATTTCGTTTTGAATATCAATGGAGAAAATACAATACCATTGCTTATTATTTTAAACAATAGTAGCATACTATCCTATTCAAAAGGCTACACTCGACGGTGCCCTGTTTATGTTGCCTATTCAAAGGGGGAAAATGATTATACTCTACTTTGTTTATCCTACTCTCTACTTTGTTAGAACCGACTTCATGCTTATGCAAACAGGTAAGATCACAGGCCAACAGCTAAGTAAATTGACGGCTGGCCTGTTATCTAACATGTTTGCTACTCTGAGTATCTTTCATCATCAAAATTAAGCAGATATTTAAGGTTTTGAAAAGCAGACGACACAAAAATCTGTTTTTAGAAAATTACCAAGCAATCTTTGGGTAAATGCATCTGCGCCATTCGTTTTGTTGGCTTTTTTTGCTGACCTACAGCAAAACATTTTGCTGTTTTAAAAAATATAGTGAATTAGTGCTAAATAAAACCTTTGTATGCCTGGACAGGTTTAATACGAATTGTACCTACTAAAACCGATGTAAACCGAGAACGAATTGTCAACCGAAAACGAATTGTCAACCGAGAACGACTAAAGTAATCAGACGAAAAGAAAGTTTCAAAATGGCAGATTATGGGTATTCTACTTTAATCGGATGTGACTGTACCTTTGAGAGGTATATTTTCTCGATGTGTTACAAATATATTTGGCCAAGTACCACAAGCAAAGGACTGTTAAAGAGCTGTGGCACTTTTGTAAAAGAACGGTAAATATATTGAACGAACATCTGGTGTAGTACATGTACTTGCTATTTGTATTTTGTACATATCTTAACGAAAATGTGCGTCTGTTTTATTTCGACAAGCAGTCTACCTACTAGTTCCTTCAGTACTTTCTCAAAACTATTCTACCAACTACTGTTCTTTTAAAAATGAAACATGATGGAGACAATAAAATTTGTTCGTAACGAGTTCAATTGAAATGTTGACAGAAAATTAGTCAAGAAGGCGGAATCATAACTCGGAACATCTATATACCAAGTCGATCCCCTTACCCCTAGAGATATGGGGAAGGTAAAACAGTGTTCTTTCTCTTGAGCGTTGGCAACTTATA
Source organism: Cerastoderma edule (assembly GCA_947846245.1). NCBI lineage: Eukaryota > Metazoa > Mollusca > Bivalvia > Cardiida > Cardiidae > Cerastoderma > Cerastoderma edule. Next base: position 2,830,879 of record OX401405.1, read on the forward strand.
TATAAAGATGATCTAAACATGTCACAGACATATGCAGTGGTATGTAGAACACTAGTAATCAAAACCAAAGATCGGGTCATATTTCACATTCCAACAGCTAATAGTAGGGTTAGAGTTACAAAACTAGATCACGGACCAAAGTATGTGGCCGTATGTGTCAAGAGAAAACAATCCTCTGGCAACCAAATCCCCATACGGGAGTTTGTGATTGGTCCAAATTCAAAGAGCAGCAGGCGACAAATATGTTACATTAAATACATGAAGTATATCCTTGATACTGTCGAGATGATGGTAATGGAGAGAAGAGTAGAATACATTCGGGAAAAATAAGCGAAATCGTAAAAAAGCCCAACATGGATTTCATATATAGCATACGTATGCTAAAGATAATTTCAACACGTATCGACACCATTTGCTATTAAACCACACTATTCAAAAGTATTATTCAAATGTATAATAAGTTTATACAAAAAAAGCTGTTCGCTATCATATCGCACGAACAGATCCATTCGCGCACATAGAGGTAGAATGGGAACCAGTCTCTCATCTGTACCTTGTGGAACATAGCGGGGCCAGTAGACAGCGGGGAACTACTTTAACCCTTTACCAAACGCCAAATCTTCGACTGACCCAAATTGGAAGAGTTTGCAGGCGATATTTCAAAATGTGATGAAATTGAAAAATATTATACTGATAGTGAAGAAAACTATGTGGGAAAAGAAGAAATTGCTCTTAACGAGTAATTTCTCCTTTTCCCACAATGTTTTCCGGAGTCGTCTGCAGCACACTGGTCAAATGTCGTTATTGCTTGGTAATGGGTTAACATAGAGGTAATGCGATATTAGGGTTTACAACGGCAAATAAATATGAACTGATATGAAATTTCCCATTCAAACAAACAGACAAGCTTGTATACAAAAATAACTAGATCAACAATTATCTTCCGTCTTCCCTCCTTTTTTTCCCAACAACCCCAATGGCCACGACTAACAATTCAATTCAAAACTTTATAGGCAAAAGTCGGCAATGCATTTTGCCTCTGGCCATTTGCAAATCTTTTAAATAGGCTAAGGTTTTTAAGTCATGATACAAAAAAGATACAGGTATACAAACACATGATATCATACACATAACAGTATAAATTGTGTAAGCAAATTGACACAAGTACACATAAATATACGAGTTGAAAACTACAACAACAACAGCAACAAAAACTGCAATGTAAGTAGCATGATCTAGAAAAAAATAATCATAAGAGAAAGAAAGAATAAATACTAAATTAAGAAAAAAAAAAAAAATATTCACATACAATAAACAGTGTTCGGCGCATGTATGGAAGGTGGAGGGTTTGAGACAGAGCGGGGTCATAGCAAAGGACCAACGAACACTTGTGGTAATGGGTTCCCGTATTGGTAATAAAGTGAGCAACATGAACTGGTTTGTTATTAAGGAAGCGTGGTTACGTTAAATGTCGCCGCGAAAACAACAAGAACTCTCCGTTTGATAGAGCACTCGACTATTCAACAAAATGTTGTAGAGGAATATAGTTCAAAATAAGATTCGTCTGAAAACTTATAATGCATACAAAACTTTAACCAAGATTTTCTATGTAGCAAAACGTAAAATAATTTGGTTAAAATCGAAATCAGAGTTATGAGTGACCTTACAATATGACTCAAAACACATGTTGGAAGTTTCGATTCATTCCCTTTAATAGATATACAAACTCGAATATTTAACTTTAACCAGGATGTTACCCCGATGCCTTGGTGGGTACTGAGTAGTAGCGCCCCCTATATTCTTCAAATAGTCAACCAAAATGAAAATGAAAATGCATATTTCCTTATTTTTTTCTATTTTTCAGGGTAAAACGATTAACAAAGGAACAACATGGATAGTATTACGCTATCGAAAACCCATGTATATCAGACAAAAGAAAAACAAGTCGGGCAGTGGTACGCGAGTAATCCTTTCATGAGATTATACACCCTTCAACACGGTGTGAAATGAGAACCTTTAACCCTTAGAATGCTAAATAATTTTCTAAAAAGATATGTTTGTATTGTCTGCTTTGCAAAACCTTAAACATCTGCAAAGTTTTGTTGAGGAGAGATACTCACAGTAGCAAACAGGTAAGATCAAAGGCCAGCCACTAATTTACTTGGCGGCTGGCCTGTATCTAACCTGTTAACATAAGCATGAAGTCGGTTCCAGCATAATAAGGGTTAAGTGTCTACATCCTCCAAGATCAGATGGGTCATTTCTGAAAAGCTAATCTTAAAAAAACATTTTGCCTACACGATATAATTGAGCTTAGAAAAATATCCTGTCTGTCATTGTATGAGGATAATATGTATAATTTATCATACAAAATCGGACTGCGATATCTGGTCAGGGTTTTTGGGTACAGTACATCGCGCAGAAAACAAAAAGGGTGCGGGTGGCGAGTTTCGGCTTAGTCTTTAAAAATATGCTTAACAATATGCTTACACAATGCGTGGCGCACTTCGTAGAGGATTTGATTCGATATTGATTGCCGTACAACCCATTGCAGGAAAACTTTAGAGGCCATTTCGACAAAGAAGTCAACGGCAATGGATCTTTGCAAAACCGAAAGTGTCATTTGGTTCATTACGACGAAGAAATGTCAGCTGATACAAAATGGATCTTTACTTCCGGGAATAGCTGTGGGTTCTTTGAGTTGAATAACCAAAGCATTGATCACAAAAGAAAACAAAAGTTTATCATTAATAACCTGTTACCGAACAATAACGACATTTGACCAGTTTTTGCAGACGAAAGAGAAATTGCTCCTAACACGCAATTTCTCCTTTTCCCACAATATTCTTTAACCAATCAGAAGATTATCTTTCAATTTTATCACATTTTGAAAAGTCTTTTGGAAACTCTTTTAAATTAGGACAGTCGAAAATTCTGCTAACCAGCACTATAGACGCTCAAATTATATTTGACAAGTTAACGTATACATACATGTAGCTTGTAAAAAAGGTTTTTGGATTAAGCGCCTTTTAAAAGGCCTTACTCCATGATGTATGTACCTCACTTTAACACAAATTTAGCAAAACCCATTTGGAATCACTTTAACAAAAAACAAATTACTTCTTTTAAAGGCCCATAAAAGGAGATAAATGCTATATCAAACTGTATTATTTGGTAAACTTTTGGGCATATCCAAATAGTTATCACCAGAAAACAACATCATCACAACTTAAATGTGAAAGTAAACCAGAAATAACCCAGATAATAATACAGTTTTCCTGATTCTTCACCCCTGACCTTGATATTTGATACACACATTTCTGAACCGACCAATCAAAATTCGTTATTTTGAATATGTAAACAATCAGGTTGTTGATAAACATGATTGAATTGGAGACAACAATATTTCAAGAACAAAATAACTTATTTTAAATGAGTCTATTTAATAGGGTCTCTAAACTAATTCTCATGACTTTTATGAACATAATAAAAGAACTCCATATATCATTTCAGTAATTTATTTGTACTTCCCTCCTTTGATGTGCCTTTGAGTAATTCATCCTTTTGTCCCGATGATTCTAATCCAATATCATTAAAAGTATAGTGTTCTTTCATGTTTCATGTCGGGTGCTGTTTCTTCTATTACGGATCACTCACAATTTCAAACAAAGGGAAACAAGCGTTTTAAGCCGACCATATAAATCACTCATATACCAATGGATTTAATCATCCACATTCTTTCGTTCCTGGGGATTTGGTCCTTGTCAGTGATTGAACAAATGAATAAAATAAATACTAATTGAACAATCAAAGAGTTATATCATTTCATCACTTTTATTTTCCCTATCCATCTCAAATGCTTCTGGAAAGATCTAGCTAAAAACAGCTCGTTCCAAAACGAGTCCCGTTTTTATCAATTACTCTTTAGCTTTTTAATAGTTTAGAATTACCATGGGACAAACGGAAACTACGGAAACTTTGTTTAACATGTGTATTTGGTGCTGAGGTGTTTGTACGCCTAATTGAACAAGATCGTCGTCTTCTTGACATTGGGAGCAACAACAGCCAACAAACTTAAGGGTATGATGTTTAACCCGTTACCAAACACAAACTCATCGACTGTCCCAACTTGAAAGCGTTTGCAGACGACATTTCAAAATGTGATGAAATTGAAAAATAAACGTCTGATAGGGCAAGAAAACATTGTGGTAAAAGGAGAAATTGCTTGTCACAAGCAATTTCTCCTTTGCCCACAATGTTTTCCACGGTCGTCTGCAACAAACTGGTCAAATGTCGTTATCGTTTGGTAATGGATTTACATATGATATGGGAACCATTGCGATAAACGGAGAAATTGTTTGTTACGTGAAAATCTCCTTTTAGAACAGTCTTTGAACGTCCCATCTACATGCGCGTTGAAACATACGCTTAAAAGGCATTGGATGAATCATGTTTATATATAATGTACGATTTTCCTGTGTAATTATAATGGTTTTATATAGCTGTCTCAAACAGGCGGAAGTTTGAATGCATCACACCTTTATGCAGTCAAACCGCCTTAATATTTTTCATATTCATTACATTCGCCTGAAAATGCTTTTATAAGTGTATTGGTCCTACTACCAAATAAAATAGGTGTTTGAAAGTTACGACAAAAGCGTTTGTATAAGAACCGTCTCTAATGTGTGGAAAACGACAAAATACTAGCGCGTAGTTTGGTCCAAGTATTAAACTCTATGATCTATATGTCGAAATAGAAACAGGCTCTTTTCGAAATGATAGAAAACGCCTGTGATATAAACATGACACAGAACATATATGGTGAGCGTCATATGACAACATACTATAATCATTTCGGGTATGCTGTTCACATAATGTACCTGTAAGGTAAAGGCGGTGGGACAGGATATCGTTGTGAGGATAGAATAACCAAGCAGTAATAATACGTACATCTTCCTTTTACATCACATACCTTACAGTCAAATAAGCATGTTAACCCTTAGAATGCTGGATAATTGATTAAAAATAACTTTATTTGTCGTCTGCACTCCAAAATCTTAAATATTTGGTTAATTTTGATGACAAAGATACTCCGAGTAGCAGACAGGTTAGATCACAGGCCACTCGCCAATTTACTTGGTAATATTGCTTGTTTATTATTAACAACATTTATCATGTAAATCGTCTCTGTACAATTTAAACCCGTAGAGGATTCTTAAAATCGACGTTGCCTAGATGCACACCTTACAAGAGAAATGTGTTATCCACAAATATGTATTGGGAGTTTACATTGCATCAACAATATTTCAATTATTTAGCGAGGCCTTGTTCATATTTGACTTAGGAGGACTCCCAGATAAACTGCCCACATGGACTTATCAAACCGGGAAAAACGACCAGTATTACGTTCGTCAGTCGAGTGAATACCTCTCATGAAATGCATAATTACTGTTACCGGGATCTGAACCCATATTGATGCATTGAAAGTGACTTTCATAAGCTTTAAGCTTCCGTCACAACTGATGTAAAACAAATAGGTTAAAACTAACCCAAATAGAGAGGGGTCATGTGATTTCAATCTCTATATTGTATCCACTATGCCATGAAGACCCACACGTTAATAAGACTTTACATTCCACACAATTATCCGTCCGACTTTTTTCAAAAATATAAGAAAGAAAAGAAGAAGAATGTCTAAAGGGTCTTTATATCGAATCACATTACATGTGAATATATATTGTGTTGAATACTAAATATTCGTGATCGTTTAGAAGCTATTTGAAGAGTTCACGCTCTTTAAATCCTAAAACAAACTTCTACCCTTACTGCATTTCCTCTCTTTCGTTTCTGTAAAGGCCAAAAGGTCGCATTTCTTAATTTCATTTGAAGGAATAAGAAACGAAACTTGATTTTTCTAATCGACGATGTACTTATGAATGCAAACTATACGATTGTTTTGCAACAATGGTATAGTGTCTAGTATGTTATCATTAAACCAAATCGAAACTAATTGGACTTTATTATTTTAAAACCATACAAAACATTGCGTTTTAAACCATTGACCATTTGGATTAAGTGCAACCGTTTTATATGGCTAGCAATAAGCAGTATTGTTCATAATTCTAACTTGAGAATACTCGGGAATATCTTTATCACTGACCTTTAGTTCGGGTATCGTCGTTTGATAAAGATTACTTGGTTATTCATTGAATAGCAGTTTTACCAACATCTGTTTCTGTAGAACGAAAAGCAGATATGGAAACAACCGAAAGTTCTCGCGAAAAGTAATTTGGCTCATGTTAAGTTTGTTAAACAATAGGTATAGTGTGTATTTAGAAGGTATGCATTCGCAAATTCTATATAAATTCCACTTTGGTGTGTGTAGACAATGATCATTGAATCGTTATTATGTTGTTAATAAGGGCGATAAGGGAGATCCTACGTCAATTCATCTTTAAGGTTTTAACTTTCTACCAGACCTTATTATCATAATACAACGCGTCACGGGCGAGTGGCCCAGATAAATGAATAAAAACGGATAATGTATTCAGTACATAAAGAAAACAGTAAATTGTTGCTTGAAATGACATCCACAAAACATTACACTAGGGTTAACCGATTTTTTTTTCTGTTTGTTAGTTATATGTTTATTGAAGGGCATCTTATTAAGAGAGAGTAAATGGATATAAAAAACATAGTTTGATCAAGCAAGGAAACAGAATGCATACGACAAACTTTGTGGTTTGTTTCCGAGATCACAGACCTCATTTTACTACCCCTGAGTCGGGGCGGTCATATTCATGCGTGGTGAAAACAGATACTAGTTTGAGACTTCAAAGCTGGTCCATTCATCGCAGAATACACCGTATGAACCGTCATCGATAGTAATTCTGAAATACATGTAGTTGAAAATGATATTTCAAATGGATGTTATCAGTTGTTTGCTTGCAGAAAACATGTAAAATCAATATGTTCTTGATGAGCATGATATTTCCTTTCCGATGCACTGCAGTCTTCTATAGAAAACATGTTAAGATCCGTCTGTAAAAGGGCAAAACAATTTACCACGGTTTTTAAAGGGTACGTCACGACCCACGTGATAAAAATTAAGTCCATAATTATGAAATACCTCCAGCGTAATTGGAGAAAGGGCAAGGTAATTTGAAAACAAAGTTACATCGCCCTTTCAGTAATACCCGGACCTATTCATAGCCATGTAACGAAACACCGTCACATGATCGGCCACGAGTTGTAAGGAAGGGCACCCCGTGGTCTGTGGTGAGAGTATAGCATTCAAAACATCATGGCCCTGTCAACGCGGGTTCGAACCCCGGTAACGGTTTTTGGATATTCAAAACAGGTGGTATCATGACTGACTAACGCAATGGCGGCGAAGGTTCGACTTAAATTGATCGTAAATAATGGGCCAGGCTTTGCAATACAACCGATTATTGGTTGAAACTTTGTAAGAACCAAACCAAACATACAAATTTAAATGGGAAATGTATGGGACGAGATTTATTGCCATCGTAAAGTAAGAAAAAAGAATTCTAATACATAGTTTGGTGAATAGAAAATACTTTTGTAAAATGAGGAAGGTGGATGTCATGCGACGTGTTTTCAGTGTTAACTTTTAAATATTTTAAGAAGGTTAATGATAATGATTGGGTGGAAAGTAATTTGGCATATCAACAGGAATAACAGCAGGGTAGAAATAACAATAAAACAAGTACAGAGACTAAATATCACACTCACAATAATCAACATTCATGATTATTAGCCAGATCTACATACACTTAGGAAACCAACCGAAAAGGTGCAGATCAAACCACCGTGGGAAATAACAAACATATCACAACCAACATCGGATTAAGCGAACTAATGAATGAAAACCTTCCCTTAACGAATCTGTGTTAATCTTCTTCAGAACGTTCATTTTTAAAAACACAATTGTTGCAGACCAAATTATTAACCATTGTGACAAAAGGAGAAATTGCTTGTGCCAAGCAGATAGTCCTTTTATCAACATTGTTTCTGAAGAATTCAAAGTGAATCTAATATTATGTATTTTGTCATTTGAAAGATGATCTTTTAACTATGGTTTTAAATTGGAGATTTAAAGTCATGGTAAGGGTTTATGAATTTGTCTATTAAATGGGTATGATGAGAGACGTTTTGCTTACGTTCTAGGGTAATTTGTGTATTGAATGTGTATGATGAGAGACGTTTTGCTTACGTTCTAGGGTAATTTGTGTATTGAATGTGTATGATATACGTTTTGCTTACGTTCTAGGGTAATTTGTGAATTGCATGTGTATTATGAGAGACGTTTTGCTTACGTTCTAGGGTAATTTGTGAATTGCATGTGTATTATGAGAGACGTTTTGCTTACGTTCTAGGGTAATTTGTGTATTGAATGTGTATGATGAGAGACGTTTTGCTTACATTCTAGGGTAATTTGTGTATTGAATGTGTATGATGAGAGACGTTTTGCTTACGTTCTAGGGTAATTTGTGTATTGAATGTGTATGATGAGAGACGTTTTGCTTACGTTCTAGGGTAATTTGTGTATTGAATGTGTATGATGATAGACGTTTTGCTTACGTTCTAGGGTAATTTGTGTATTGAATGTGTATGATGAGAGACGTTTTGCCTCCGTTCTAGGGTAATTCTTGTAACTATGACACTGCATAGTTTAACTTTGTACTATTCCGTCATAATTCCTTCATGAATAACATATAAGATCATAAGGTTCAGATCTGTATATCTTCCAATTATGTTTGGGTTTCGGTTTGTTAAGAAGAACATCGTATAAATAGTATTTCAGTTACAGGGTCTTCCTCTACCTATAAGAACTGAAATTGTTGACGCAATGTAAAAACCAAATAAAACACAGCAAAATAGATTCTACAGATAATCTAGGTTTTCATTTTGTCAATGCTCTATAAAATACGAATTACACGTAATATGTTCAATGAATAAGCCTACAAATTGAACATTATGAATAAGCAAGGTAATTTACATGAATATTTACATTAAAATACGCTTTCGCTAAAACGAACACATGATATACCAACTTGGCGAAAGGTTTCGCCTTGGATCAGTCTACACAGGCCTATATCGCCTTGGATCAGTCTACACAGGCCTTTACAGGCTCAAATGAGACGAAACTTGACGCATATGGGATAGAAGCCTTTATCTTCTTTTTCTCGCCTTGTTCATGCAGTCTACCTAATGTCAACGCTATAGATCAGACGGTTGATGTAAATCCATCGTTTAAACGCTATTTTTCGCTGACAGATATCGCCCTATCTCGTTACTACATTGTGTGCTGGAGCATTAAAAGGGTACATTTGACACCGTAAGGCACACCCGTTTTAACAGTTTTCCTCATACGACTAGAGTATGAACAAATACAACTGTTGTGAGTTGTTTGTTAAAAGTACGTGTATTTGCTTTCCTAATATACGCCCTCCCATTCATAAGGTTATGCAATCGAAAATTGGGTATAAGCTGTAACAATGTGATCCCAGTCTTGGTGTAAACTGTATTGTATTCCAATCTGACTTTCGTTTTGATTTGTTAATTTACTCCAAATGGGGTTGACATCGCACCAGCATTATTTCAGTTTTACTGCAATGCCCGGTTCATTTTGATGGGGAAAGACCACAACGTGACTGCTTTAAGGGGCTGTCCAAAATGGATTGAGGCATCGTCATTCCGTTATTCAACCCCTGAAACCATCTCTTAGGAACATTGTAATGGCGTAGTCGGGATTCTGACCCATACTTAGAGGGATCATGCGAGTTTAAGTCATGTACTCTAACCACTGGGTATTGTACGCCCCAAAGAACAACAAAAAAAACACCAAGAGATAATTCTGGAGTTTTACTAAACTCATCTAGATAGTATGAAACACGCCGAGAGTCTTCCTTAGCTTGACACAGTTTACACATACCAGTTTATCATTATAAATTTGATAGAAAAGCACAGAAAGTATAAAACATTCTTTTATGCGCTGGTGACTTTTCATATCAAAACCATATATCTTGCAGCACAATACACGGCTGCACAAAAATCTCGAGTGGAGTTTTTGTCCGTATTCATGAAACGTCACGCCCAAGCCCTTATTCAAAATAAGATATTATCTTTTAATATGCTTTGTGATGAAATCCTAAATGCGGTCTTAAGAAAACACAAGCGATTATATAAATGAAATCGAAAATGATAACCTTAAAACAGCCAATGCATAATATGTAGTGACGTTCAACAGCGCATATTTGTTGATTTATAAAGAAAATATTTCAAGATTCAGGACTTCCTTTTACGTAAACTGTACACAGTTTCTTATCATTTCAATCATTTCATAATAACATTCTGTAACGATGTGTTTCCCATTTGATCAAAAGTGTCACGAATTCCCAACCATTCCTTCGTAACTGTCACACACTAAATTACATCTGAATGAGATTCAGGTAAGTAGTGACTGCATTAAAAGGAGAACCCGCTCATTGTGAGCCAATTCTCCTTTAATAAATACCACGATAAATCCTTTCAGTTCCATTTAACCCATTACCAAACAATAACGCCATTTAACCACTTTGTTGCTGACGACTTTGAAAAACATTGTTGTAAAAGCAATTATTGCTCGAAACGAGCCATTTTTCCTTTTCCCAAAACGTTTTCTGCACTATCAGGTTATTTTCCAATTTCATTACATTTTGACATGTCGTCTGCAAACTCTTTCAACTTTGGACAGTCGAAAATTTGGCGTTTGGTACGTGTTAATATCTTATAGATAAGGGGTTGAGTCGCATTTATTCATTGGGTAACATGTCTGACTAGGAATCTACAGGGGTATTGTGTCTCGTACGTAAAATGACGAAATATTCACTATTCAAGGTAAGAGAGAAAGAGCTTTCATTAGACACACCTTAAAGTGCCAAGAACATACTATTCTGTAGTATTTGTGAGTAAATACCTAATAGATGGACAAGTGTTCTGATCACCGTGATATGACAAAAATACTGTTGAAAACGACCTTACATAACCTGATTACAGTTGCTTCCGACCTCGTTTATGACAGTAAAGTCCGGCTGGACAAGGTTATGGTTACGTAGACATTAATATATCAGTTTGCTCAGTGGACGGATAATGTTTGCATACATTAAACCTCTCTTTGAGAAAACGTAGCCATAACACATTTATGAGTCCATTAAAACATAAGAATTCACTTATATTAGATTATAAGTAACCACCATCATTTAGCAATTTTGTGACGGCATTATTTATATATACTCCAAATATTTCTAATCTCTGTCTTCAATCGACTTTCTTCTCTCTGCTTCTTTCTTTTCCCTTGAATTAGTATTCGCCAATTAATACACTCTTACTGTACCTTATGATTTTTCACAGTGTCATGCATTGGTGATATATATTCTGACGAAAAAAGAGTTATAAACACCAAACAGCAAACCTCTCCACTTTCCTCCATCCAGAAATAAAAACAACTACAAAAGGCAAATGATGCTAATAATAAGTTGGAAAAGTAAAAGAAAACTGTTCAACAACGGAATACCGACGGATCAAACACTGGTGATAGAAAACGAAACTACCACCTTTCGTCCGTATGTAAGATACACGATAGCAAGTAGATTATAATTGTATCACGTAAGCAGCAGTAACGACTTATGCATGAGTTCATCTGGATTTTGATGGCCCAATTCTGGCAAATGTATTAGTTATCCCGGAACTTATTTTGATGAGGATGAACAAATGAGTAAATGGGTGTTTGTGCAAGTGTAGATCGATAAAATAGTAGGATTCCAAATTCAACATAAATGTATATTGTTCTGATGGACTTTTTTGTATGGTGTTTAACGCCGTACCAACAACTTTAGTTATGCCACTCCCATGAAGCCAGAGGCGTCGGTTGGGGATGGACTTGGGACCACCAAGTTCAAAGTCCACCAATTTAACAACTGGGTAACGCAGGACCCCGATCTAATACACTAGGATGATAACGCACCCAGTCCAAAAATCAGCACCGCTATTTAATTATGTTGCCTGCATTTACATCGATCTTATCACATATTGTCATGTCCGGTATTCTTTCGACCAATTTTATTATCTGCGTCGATTGAATCGTTTGATTGTCCTTATACGTATAGCGTTTTGCTCATTTGTGGGAACCGTTTACAGAACGAGTTCTATGTAGAAATGCGTTTGTCAGCTGTATTGAACTTAAAATTGTTTCCAACAAATTTGCTCAGTTGAAATTGGAAATGCTTAGCTAAATGCTTCTTCAGAACTAACACACCACTACAGCTACTGTTTTAGAACATCTATATAGAAACAGTCACGTATTCGTAATGTTATCCCCTTTATCAATAAATAAGACTTACGATGTATACTTCTGGGCCGATAGAAGCCTGTGGTCCTTACCAAACAATAACGACATTCAACCACTGTGTTGCCGAGAACTCTGAGAAACATTGTGGGAAAAGAAGAAATTGCTTGTAACAAGCAATTTCTCATTTTCACACAATATTTTCTGCCCTATCAGAGGATTGTTTTTCAATTTCATCACAAACTGAAATGTCGTCTGCAAACTCTTTCAATTCGGGACAGTCGGAAATTTGGCGTTTGGTAAAGGGTTTACTCGGCACTTGTGCGTGGTATATGCATGGGCCACGACCCCAGAATAGGCCGATTTGACTTTTTTAGCCAATTTCTTTTGCGTAGGTTTTTCTCATAGCACGACCGCAATCATCCAATACACAAACATACGTTCACGGTGACTGGGTATAATAAATGGAACATCACGGAATGAACTTCTCTATTTTGTATTCGATTTACACAGGGCGTTATGTAGCACATGACATTATAACTCAGATAATAGAAGCAGTAACTCTTCGACGAGTAGAAAAATATCTATGAGCATCCAAAATACGCATAACAGGGTACCAAACAACTTTTAAGGAAAAAGCCGCCATTGATGGTTCCCTCTATTATCTTAATCTCGGGACGAGATGACAAAAAAAGGAGTTGTCACTTTTGTCACAGTATTATATAGTTAATGACTCCAATAAGATGATTTGTTACAAGTTTGTAATTATTGTCGCTTTTAGCTGGTTACAATTAGGGCTAGCGATGAAATCTCATATGAGGAAACTGATTTCGTGTCTTCAAGACCAGGGTACCGTTTTACTAAACATTTTACGCTTGAAATGTGTGTAACTTAAAAAGAACATCCCCTCATATTTCAATATCAGGCTAAGAAATATTGAAATGTAACACGTCTCTCCGAGACGCTTCCAATGACGTGTCACATTGCAATATTGTTCATTTGTTTTGAGATACTATCCAAGTTTTTCACTTTTGATCTATGAAAAGGAGTTCTGTGGGTCGTTTAGTAAAACGGTACCCAGGGGCGTAGCTTTACGACTTCGTTCAACCAATTGTCGTAAACATTGAATCTTAGCTTAGGTGGCTTAGTTTTTGTGAATTGAAATTTAGATATACGCATTAAGATACGATAATGAGTTCACATGTATAACCCATGGTCCTTCACGTCTAAATAAACGTTTTATCAGGTACTACTTTTCTCTTTATATTAACGTTACGAGGAAATATATCTACGAACCGTTGAGAAACAGGACCTAGGTTCCATGTCATACCTTCTTGTTCAAACAGAAGGATCTTACTTAACTCCTATTTTTCAAACTTGTTCAAATCTAAAGCAACATCAAGTGATAATAATATTGTTCTCCATTTGTGAGTCATTCGTCCGTTTAGAGTTCATTAAAAAGGTAAAAATGAAAAAGCAAGTACTAAAGCGACAATATTATTTCCTAAGTGATAGCGGGTCAACAGCATTAAGACAAAGCAGAAATTGCTCGTCTTTTATGACAATGGGTTCTTGATTAGTCCGTTTCGACTTAATTAAACCGGTTAAAAATGAAAACAAATATGCTAAAGCGACAATAACATTCCCTATGCGATACCATGCGAAACCCATTGGGACAAAGTAGAAACTTCGTTTCGTGTGACAATGGGTTCTTGATGCGTCCGTTCTAACTTCATGAAATAGATTGGATGGAAAACACGCGCCCAAATGAATTCGTGCATTGGTATGACTTCCAGAAAAAATGAAAGCAATTTCAGCGTTTAAGTTAAGATTTAATCTTGATCACGTGGTCATTACACGTGGCGATCCTTATAGAAAGTCTTATAGAACGTATAGACCGATTAACAAAGACGTGTTATTCATTTAAGTCCAGCTTGTTGACACGATCTGACCCCAGTGATATATATAAGCTACCTGCTATATTCCTAGTGACATAAAGGTACTTGTTTACAGAAATGGTAATTTGGAAGTCAAAATAAAATTCCGATGTGATTATAACAAAAAATACAGTTTTTGCATTGTTCTAAGATACACAATTAACAGTAGTACAATTATAATTGAAAGCATAATTATTTCAGGCAGCGTCAATTCATCTAAAGATGTTCAGTTTATATGCGTTCGGTCTCAAAAGCGATGTCACAGATAAAATGACATGTCAATTCACTGTATACATAGTTTTTAAGAATAAAAAACGATCTTATTTTGCTCCTAATGATCATTCTTCAATGTATATCATGTGACAGTACAGACGGTGTTCAGCTTTAAAGAAATTATTTTTTCTATTTTTTATTTTTTATTGTTTGTTGAATGGCAATCCCCAATATAAGCTCTCGAAATTTAACTCCAGCACTTTCTTAAGTTGCACGTCATACTTAATTGAGCTGACGATATCATTTGAAGAGCACGTGGGTGTCTTTGTCTTCATTGAAACGCACCGTCGTTTGCCACAAGTCGTGCCAGGTACTTATAACACCGCCTTGTGTTCAAACAGACCTTTTCTGATAGATCGAAGTGAGAGCAACATTTCGAGGGCTGAACAATGCATTTAATGTACGAGTTAAGGCATTTTCCGTTAAGCGCTCGAATCGCAGCCCCAAAATGTCCACAACTGATGCTCTGATATTATGTTTTGAAGTGATATTTCCGTTATGATTTTAGAGCATTTTAAACAAAAGCAAACACAGTGGTTACCGAAACTATAGGAACCTAAGGGATAATTATTTATAGAGGATACTACTAGGGTACTTAATACTCCCTACCTTTCAGCAGGTATTTATTTGCACTATGGTGGTTATGCGTAAAAGCTTAAATGCACACAGATGCACCAAAAATTAAGAAAGATATATAAAAACGGTCCTCAGTAATATTGCAATGTACAAATAAAGCTTCCTAAACCAATCCCAAAATATTAGCATTTACTTTATTATTTGAATCTGAAAAAGATGATTTTTTTCGTGTAATGGAATATATATATTGATACGTGTCAGTCTACCGAAGACGACGTACTTTCACAGTGTTAAGGAGAAATTGCAGTGACCATGTTCTCGACTTTCGACTTAAGTCATTACCGATTGTAGTCTTGAACGTAAAGTTCCAAACTCTTCATATTGGTCTCCCTTTATTGAATTGATCACTGCCACCACAAATGTCATATGACCATCTACTTAGAAACTAAAATGGCGTTTAAAGATGGCGGCGACATCCCAAATAAACTGACAGGCCTCAAAATGTGGTTTGTAAATTCATTGGACTACGAATGCTACACACCCTTAGTCTAAATATAATCTGTTTGTGCTTTATTTGTAAATACATTATTTCTAAATTTACTACTATATCCGGTAAAATTTAAATTCCATCCAAATCTGGATGAAAATCTTGTGGTTGCAGTGATCGATGCAGAGTAGCAAGGGGGTTACTGTGAGAGTTTGGTAGTGTCCGTGAAACTGTTCCACAGTATTTTTTTTATGTACAATAGCTATTAGAGTAAGGTAAGGTAGTTGAAGTGAAATGTCGTCGAAACAATACATGTGTATCTTTTATCGTAGTGTTGGATGCAATTAAAACTAGCTATTTAAAGCATAATGAATTCCAGAAGCGTCAATTTATCGAAATATATACAGCCTGTACGCAGTAGATCTCAAAAGCGATGTCATACTTTTGTATAAAAATACATGTTTATTCACTATATACATAATTTAAAGAATTTAAAACGATGTAATTTAGATTCTAATTACTATCCTTCAGTTCGTATCATATAACAGTACAGCTGTTGTGCGATTTTAAGAAACTTAAATTTTGACTTCCAAATTTCCTCAAATCTTTGAACAAGCACCTTCCAAGAATATTCATGAAAGACTTGGATTCTGCTAATTACTATGTTATGGACTTTTCCTGCGTTCTAAATACGGGCATGTTGTAAAGATTTTGATAGATATTTATTATCTGGGCGTTGCATTACTTAACTATTAAAACCACTCGTTGGGTTATTTGTTTTTGAAGTGGGTAATTCACACCTTACCCTTCATAGAGAAAAGAAAACTGTCTTTTTAGTTTATGTACTGTTTATTTTCTAATTTTTCAGCTATGTACGTTTTTTTTTGGTAAATTTAAGTCTCCTTAGTACTTTTTCAGTAATGTACAAAACCTTCGATATTTATTCAGTAATGTAAGGTGTCTGTTAATGTTTTAGTTACTTATGGTTGTCTATCTAGGTTTAAGTTATGTACAGTTTCCATGTTAATTTATCGGTCCGCGGCGATGAATAAGTGAATGAATCACCATACAATTTCGACAGTTAATGATCGGATCATATCAGGAATCGAACCTGGATAGCCTTGGCTCGAATCCCGTTAGCCGACACGTTAAAGGAATGCAGAAGAAATAATCCTTACAAAGGGAAAATGCTCGTTGTTAGATATTTACATATATGTCACAATGGTGATACAATAGATACAATATACGATGACCATTTCCCTCATAAACTTTCACTTAAAGCATCCTTTACGAATGAAATCATAATGACAAAAGAAGAATCTGCCGGACTCAAGCAAATTCTTCTTCAGTCACATTGTTTCCTTCAAACAGAGACATAGATATCTATGTCTCTGGGTCAAACAATAGAATCAAAAATTGTGTTCTTAAATATTTGAATTGACGTTTGCTGTAACTTGGGTGATCCAAACTTTAAGTATAGAGACATATCTACGTCTGTATCATTCGGGCAACGTCTGCAGTTGCTTCGAATTTTGACCAGATCCATTATGATGAAATGGGTGAAACATTCGGCCCTTCACGGTCCGTCAGAGGTGACCCGAACATGGGTACCAATTATAGATAATACTAAATAAAACAGACGCTTACCCTGGAGCGGTTTAATACTTGTTATGCTCTACTGCTTAACCCTTTACCAAACGCCAAAATTTCGATTGTCACAAATTGAAACAGTTTGCATGCGACTTTTCAAAATGTTATGAGTTTGAAAAAAATAATCTTCGGATAGGCCAGAAACATTGATGGAAAAGGAGATCAATTTCTCCTTTTCCCATGATGTTTTCCAGAGTCATTTGCAACGAACTGGTCAAATGTCGTTATTATTTGGTAATGGGTAAAACCATTCCCTCATATTGAATTGCTTTTGTGCCTAGTTGTTTCAAAGTAAGTGCAGACGACAATCGGTATGTTTTATCTAAACGATTATGTATCAGTTTGGAAAGAAATGCCTATGGTTATGATTACAATAGAATGAGAAAAGTTTTGTTCACAATGTATTTCGCATTTTGTCACACAATTTTGAATTTATCATTAAGATTCGGCTGATCCGTGTGTGTGTAAATGTATGACGGGAAAAAGCTAAGGGTGATGTAGAGTAAACATCTAGTAAACAAGTCTATTTTGTTTTAATTGTCTATGCATGGATTCTCACACTTTTCGAACAGTATTTCACTCAAGCAAATACCGACCGGGCTTTACGTTTCATATGCCATGACTTGCCTCATGTCAGTTTGCGCAAAGACCTAATAAACATTGTATTAGGTCTTGGGTATGCGCAATGTGGTGAACGATATTATCGATATATAAAGACGTCTCATGAAACAGTTGTGACAAAAGTTTTAATTGGTCCCAATTTACCCTGCAATAACGCCTACCCAATAGATAAAAGATATGAACTATTTATTCCATGCTTTTTATTGTCCGCTTCAGTTTTTAAGACGAATAACAGTCACACAATAACTAAAATGGCGCTCATAATACCTTAAACACAAACTACATTAACAATTTAAACCATTAAAAAAACCTTCTAGATGTTCTTTTGCGAACTTCAAAGAATGTTCAAGTTCGACTGTCTTAAAACTGAACCCGTAGACACGATACATTTTATCTTTGATTTTACCCAAAGAACTGAGACTTGTGCTGAGGTTTAACCCTTAGAATGCTGGGTAATTTCCTAAAAATATATGTTTGTGTCGTCTGCTTTCCAAAACCTTTGATATTTTGTTAAGGAAATATACTTTGAGTAGCAAACAGGTAAGATCACAGGCCAGCCGCCAATTTACTTGGCGGCTGGCCTGGATCTAAGCTGTTTGCATAAGCACAAAGTCGGTTCCAGCATTATAAGGGTTAGGGAAACATCTCCCAGAGACGGACACTATATTAAGCGGTAAACCATGGGTGTCAGATGTGAGCTTGAGCTTCACATTGAGATGTCGACGCAACCCCGTCACTGTAGACCTATTGTTTACAAAGCAGGTAAACTGTAAACACCAGCTGTTCCAGGCTGAACACATTCCTCCCTGCATATTCGAATTGAACGAAACTTCAGCAGACGACAATATAAATGTGTTATAATTGTCATTTTCGTGATAGTTTGAGAAATTTATCCTTTTTTACACTGGTCTCGTAACGAAATATCGCTGCTGTCTGCCGTACCTTTGGATTTGGACCCGTGTCGGGGAAACGGTTAGGGCTGAGATGCGCACTCAAAAGCCCTGTTACTATGAGTCACGTGTACATACCACTTATCGATATGTTTTGTTTAAACAGACGGAGGGGCGCAAAGATCTATATCATCTGCGTATGACTTGTTCGTACTATAAAGACGTCTATTTACATGTATGTTCATGTTAAGCGTTTTGAGACGTGTCGTGAAATGTAATGGTGGCAACGCCCAACATCAGTTCTAAAAAAGACATCTCAATCGTGTTCAAAAGTTTGAGGAGACGTCTAATTGCACCTTATTTAAGTTGTCTTATACGAATTTTCGATTCAAACGCACATTTTATTCGACCGGGTCTAAATCAATCAAACGTATGAGTATTGCAATACAGTGGATACCTCAAAGTTCATTGGGCCTCATGAAAATGTTCGACATAGCGAGAAATTGACGTATAGATGTCTAGAACATAATGCATAGAAATAAAGAACAAATAATTTGGGACACTGTGTTAACTTCGACGTACAGAGGAATTCGACAATCAAAAGTTCGATGTATAGAGATCCTAATATACATTATAACAATGCATGAACAATACCACTAGCGATATAGAACTGTTAAAAGGTGTTATGACGTAGGTCAGTGGACGATTTCAGACACCAATTTAACTATCTACAAAAGCTGTTTTCCTTGTTTGGCCACGTATCAATTCATTGAAAGCGTTTAACCGATTACCAAACAATAACGACGTTTGACCAGATTGTTGCAGTCGACTCTGGAAAACATTGTAAGAAAAGGAGGAATTGTTCTAAATGAGAAATTTCTCCTTTTCTCACAATGTTTTCTGCCCTATCAGAAGACTATTTTTCAATTTCATCCCATTTTGAAAACCGTCTGCAAACTATTTCAATTTGGGGTAGTCGATAATTTGGCGTTTTGTAAAGGTTAAATCTAATGATTATGCACTGATACGGTATGCAAGGTAAGGTATACATATTTAATTGCATGCCTGTTCTATCTAATGAGGAATCATGCAGACGACGCAGATTTTAATTATGGGCCTAGGGCATTCGAATATTTAAGTTAAACACTGTTTCCAAATTTGACAGTTGTCTCTAGTCGGTTTTCCCGTTCTTGTGCGTTATAAAATCACATATTGTGTAATGTATGTGCATTTGTAGGAGTCTCCTCCCATATGTAGGGTTTGGTGTCGTTTTCAACAATATTAATATCGCAATATCAAGGCTACAATTCAAATGGTCATACCCACATATCCAATACAGACAGACCCTTATTTGACCTAGATCCAATTTTCAAACCATAATTATATCCCCATTTCACAGCGACACAATAATTTGCAATGAATGATGACTTATGTCCGATGGAGACACACATACATGTAATTCCATTGTCTGTAAATGGAAACATCTGTTCGGTTTGAGTATCATCGCCAAAGAGACATACAAAGTTTCAAACATGTGGTCTTTGTCCTTATTTTTGTTTATAGTTTTACAATGCATCATCAGTATTTAAGCTATATTGCAATGTCCTGATGAAAATCGATGGGGGAAGACGTCATGCCTTGCTGTCCATAAGGGCTGGTCAACGTTAACTCGGATGATCCAAGCTGTAACATTTTTTTTATGGGTTTTACATCACATCAACATTATTTCAGTTATGTAGCGATGCCCGACTCTTAATGATGGAGGAAGACCCCATACTCAACTACCCACAAGGGCTGGTCAAGGCGGGTAGAATCATCGGCATTCCGTAAGTCAGTCGGAAGACTGCCTCTCTGTAACAAAATGGAATGGGACATATACGTCTGAATCATTCGGACTAGGTCAAGGTAGGAATAGATTACGGTACTCAGAACAACAGCAAGCAGACAACCTCTCAAGAAAATATTAACCTATTATACAGTTACCGTGACTTTAACCCAGGTAGCGAGGGACCATGTATTTCGAGGTTATGAACTTTAGCAACTAGGCCACAGAAACCCCCTAAAATGCTATGACTTCGATTTTCACCCATCACAAATATGGCAATCGTATGCAAATAGTGAGCTAAATGTGCTAACGAAGCAACCTCGCCTTGTCTAGCCGTAAAGAACCTATACATGTACATATTATGTAGATTACTTCTAACGTAATAGAATAACAAGCCCTGCCTTTCCATTCAATATCAGCTTCAGACAATACGGGATGGAATTGATTTAACCCTTCCCTACCCTTAACAAACCCCATCGCCATAAGGCAAATAAACGTTTTAACAAAATATGTTGTACCAAAAGCGAGCGTCAATACTGCTGTAGGCAACTGATGCTTTTGGGTGTGAATAATTCATGTAACCTTCCATTTAAGCTTTCATGACTACATACCTCTGTTAATCATGGGCGAAGAGACCAACGAACTCAGATAGACTATTTTGCAGTGTCGGCTAGGAAATGAAAGAAGCTTCAATAGCTAGACTGAGAGCAATTAATAATTTTAAACACTGTTATTAACGACTGAAAGTCAAACCAAATGGTCAAAATCAAAGCATTGAATGCTATCCATTGTAACAGGTTTGTTAGACAAATCGTAAATGAAAGCTCATTAATCACAGAATCAGCCTTTAAATACAACAAACACTGAGCTTTTCTTCACACCAGCCTTTTTCGGTTTTCCCAGGTCAATGAACGGTTTCATAAACGAAACTAGATTGTTATAATAATAACACCATTGCTGTTGGTGAGCTTTAAACCCCGTACATTCATTTTAACAATAAAAAGGAGCAAAACGCATGAGTGATTGAGAGCAATTGTAAAGGGTGTTGGAATGCAAATGTTGCAAATTTAATATTGTTCGCAACGTAATTGCTCACATTAGAGAATATTTTCCGCAAAACCTTCAGACTAAAGGGTTTTCAAATACAGGAAAAACAGTCTGAATTTCTAAAGTCATTTTAAGACTATTTGTACAAATGGGAAAGGC
Organism: Cerastoderma edule; assembly: GCA_947846245.1. Taxonomy (NCBI): domain Eukaryota; kingdom Metazoa; phylum Mollusca; class Bivalvia; order Cardiida; family Cardiidae; genus Cerastoderma; species Cerastoderma edule. The sequence continues at coordinate 2,852,693 of OX401405.1, forward strand.
ACCGTTCTAGCTGTCCATTATATTTGTTTACATAACAAAACAATAGAGAACATACCATATGCGTACAAATAAGCTTCGCGACACTCACAGATACCGATTATATTACCTTGTTATCAGAGAAATTGACTGATCCAAATTGCATGCTGTCGGTTCGGGACACCTCCATACAAATGTACACACAAAAGACTTGGGTTCGATGTTAATTGCAGATCGGCCCGTTCAGCAACGTAATTGCCTGTTAACGTACCATAACTTGATTATCGGTCTCAGGAAAACACAATCTAATTCCGATTTATAAAGTCAGGAAATTTGCGTCTTTGAAATAGATTATTTACACATCTGTGTTTCCCTGGACATATCTTCCATTGTATGCAATGTATCTGGAGGTCAAATGTACGGAGGCTAAGTTGTGGCATGGTAAAAGGCAGGATGTCGGTCTGAATTTCTTGATGAACGAATATGTTTTACTGACCTTTTCTATAATCTATATTCGGTGATTTGCGAAACCTCTTAATCTAAGGATATACTCATCCTTAGTTAGGATGACTTTGTCTTCAATTTCCATCTTACCTCCTTCTCCATGTATATTAGAGATTGCTTGTGCCTTTTTTGAAGATAACCCAACTATTCTTTTATAAGAAAACAGTTAGATCCGAGTAAAAGCTCTATAAATAATTGAATAAGTAAAGATATTTCAACTGAGTAAAACACTGTTTTTGAGGACGTCCTAAAAGTGAGACTTTTTACGAATCGCGGGCTATTAAGCATATTCAAGATTAGATTTATGAGATTTTCTCATAGTTAATTCAAAACAAAATAGACCAAATTGGACCAAAGATTCGTCATTGCAGATTTCAACCATCCGTCACCATAACTATAGGGCGTCCTCAATCATTTACACGAAATGATGGTAGACGAACAGGGCACTATTGTGTGTAATCAAATCACAGTTCTGTTCACCATATTTTGCATGTATTCTTTAGAAGCATATCGCCGAAATGATTCTAATGCAGACAAACAGAATGTGGTAAAAAAGAAACAAAGACATTTATGATGAGTTATTAGGTCTTTGAAAGAAATAATGCTTATGTCATCTTAGATACCTGTCGTTACCCAATTTGAATTTATACGACAATTCCTCTCAAAATAAGAACAGGGAAATATGTGTCTGTACCCAGTAGTATTGGAAGGTATGCATCCAGGATCAAAGCAATACATGTACATGTTCACCCTTATGTATGTGTATGAAGGTCAAGCATTTGGGTCAATCAGATCTTTCAATTAAGCCAGTAAGCAATAGTATAATATTTTCATAATACATGTATATTACCGTATTCAGAACGAACTATTGGATGTCTCCATACACAATTGCAGAGAATCGGCGACTTAATAATCAAAGTTTATTGATCCCAAACCTTGTTTTCTCTGGGGAGCTTTTGAAATGATCAAAACCACGGTAATCCGTTTTATGCATGACTAGTGTTATTTGAGCCTTAACCCTTGGAATGCTGGATAAACTTCTAAAAATAGATATTTATGTCGTCTGCTTTCCAAAACCATAAATATCTGTTTTATTTTGATGAAGAAAGATACTCAGAAAAGCAAACAGGTCAGATCACAGGCCAGTCGCCATTTTACTTGGCGGTTGGCCTGGATCAAACATGTTTGCATAAGCATGAAGTCGGTTCAAACACTATACGTGTTAAACCATGGTACGGTATGGAATGTTTGGAAAAGATTCAAGTTTGAAAATCACAATAAACAATTTAAATAACACGGGATATAGAATGTATTCCATTTAAATAACCCTTTATATATATTAGGATCATGCGTTTGGTATTAATAATTTCTTGTTATATTCCATGATGGTTTTGATAGTGTATTCCAAACATCGTGATTATCCAATGAAAACACTGAGATCACGGAAATATCCGAATAGTTACAATTGAGTGTATTCTGCTTTTGTTACAATAGTTTCTTTGCAATGGGTTTCTTCATATATATCTTTGATTGCGCTACCTGTTGCTTTATTTATTCATGCTTACTCCGGTCACCAAAGCGGTAAAAAAGTAAAGGTTTACATTATAAAACGTTTCTAAAATCGATCAAACTAGCGATTTCCTCAAAAGATGCCGTTTTAACCGTAACGACAACACATTTGTCATAACCATCGCTAACGAAAATGGTATGTACAACTTCCTGCTCGAAAACAAAGTCTTTGGTTTCTACCCAACGTGAAAATAACGTCACACGTAACAAGTTCTGTCCTACATTACGTTAAATCTTGTTTTATGCGGCAGTTGTTAAACAGTGAATGAAAGGTTCTTTAGTCTGAAGCTTTTTAAATACAGGGTGCAGGTCATTTAGAAAGCTCCTACTTAAGCTTCCTGAATGTCTGGCGTGCGTTTTGGGCGGTAAGTTTTCTTATTCACCACGATTCGGTCTCCTTAGATTGAAGTCGCTTAAAACAAGATAAACTGTCCATTGCTCTGTGACTCTGACATACATCGATACGCTCAAAATGGGAAATTGGTTAAGTCATTCTTTCATTTTGGGTTTCCGTGTATAGTCTTATTAGAAAGCACCAGCTGGAGAATACTATAAGAAACATTCTAATTGTGTGATATAGGGTAAGAAACAATCGTGTCGAGCAATTCCCTCTTATGTCACAACAGTTTTGTGAGCTGTCCTACATGCGTGTCCAATGTGTATACATAGGTATTCGCTAAAACAAATACACATGTAAGTTAACAAGTGATGCGAATAATTCGTACACGACTTACCCGTGGGATTATTTTGTATATGGTTATCTAATATTGAACTAACCTAAGTGTATGACCTTTCTATTGCTTCAGCAGACGACACCCGAGCAAAACAAAACAAGACACAAATCAGAAGTTGACGACATATCTAATAGGCTAATACTTAGACATAATTAAAAGATTGCGAAAAAATGAAATTTTACACATGTGTAATAATTTCTCTAACTGGTGAATTTATTCCCTTTTTACGTTCGTCTGTTGCTGAGATGCCAAAATATCTACTTCCACAAAAGGTTAGGTAATGGATAATAATACAGGTTAATGATGGACATATGAACCATTAAAGAGCAATGCAATCGTTTTATCACCATGGTTTTGTTTCAATATCACAAAGAACGTATCATATATTATATTTTAGTATTGTCGTCTGCTGTTGCTTTCAATTCGGACAATTTACACAACTCCATGATGGTTATCCATTTACCAGACGCCAACTTTTTGACTGTCCCACATTGGAAGAGTTTGCAGACGACATTTCAAAATGTAATGAAATTTGGAAACAATCTTCAGATAGGACAGAAAACAATGTGGGGAAAGGAGAAATTGCTCGATGAGAGCAATTTCTCCTTTTCCCACAATGTTTTCCAGAGTCTTCCGCAACAAATTGGTCAAATGTCGTTATTGTTTGGTAATGGGTTAATTGCCATGGGTACATCAATTTGGAACTATCCAAATAGAATCAATCGCCTATAAGTCGTATTAGGAAAGCGTAAACAATCGTCCCATACATAGACACGTTAAAAAATACAAATACATGGCAACGCCCCTATACACCAACATAAACAACTAAATCCAACATTTAAAATTCAAATTCAACTTTATTACATCCTCAACTAATAAAAGTGAATTCAACGTACCTGTGTCGTCGAGAAAATGATAATATTCACAAAATAAATTCCATATTGAGCCAATACATGAGCGAACGTACGGTGGGTACTGTATATAGAGGGTCCCGTGACTGACTACAAGTAGTTATTTATACACAACTGGTTGGAATTCGGGTCGATAGCAGATCCCGCTTTAGAAATAAACGTGAAAGAAACTCAATTAATGCTTAACACCTTTAGGGGCGGGGCTTAACCCTTGGTATGCTGGGTAATTATTCTAAAGATAGATTTGAGTGTCGTCTGCTTCCCAGAACCTTAAATATTGGCTTAATTCTTAATGGGAAAGATGATGGTTTTGAGAAAAACAGTTGTTTATTGGGAATGTGAAGGATTAATCTGTTTCCAATGATGTTTTATTGAAGAAAAAAAATAAGATCTACTTGGATCACATGAAAAAAAAGCTAATTGAATGTAAAGGGTCGAACAGGTTAAGGAATACAACGAATAGTTGAGGTACGGCTGTCAGAACATTTATTCACAATTTTATTATAATATTACTGCCAAATTCTAAAATGTCTATGAACAAACTAGCAGAAAGAAAATAACCGCGTTATGTGAGCAATTGTGCCTTTATTTTGCATTGTTTTAAACACCATTTTACTATTGCTATGGTATCAAATATTGTTCGGCATATGTCAAGGGTCTAAACAATTCTCCATAAATTTATAGACTTTTTGACAGATCTAAATTGAAAGCCTAAACAGACGACAAATTAAGGCATTAACAAAATATAATATCAATTCTTAACATAAAGCGTAGATTGAGCAATTTATCCTTACGTCAAATAGGTTTCTAAAGTATACAACAGATAATGCGACAAAGCGAAGGATGATGGAGTAAGGGTTTGAATACGTCATAACTTACCTGTTGAATAGGGGAGCTGAAGCGAAACGGCGTGACCCGATGGAGGGATTTATCAATAGACTTGCTAAATGTCATATCAAAGGGCGGAAAGTACTGATGGAGTTGTATCGAGCGTGCTTTAGCGAACAATGTATTATTATTACCATTATTCTATGAGCCTTACTCCATATGAGTGACACTGTAGTAGAGTTTGTCTTACAAAAGTTGGAGGGAGACGACATGACCCGATGAAGGAATTAGCAACAAACTTGCTTAACGTCAAATCAAAGGGCGGGAAGTACTGATGGGGTTGTATCGAGAACGCTCCAGCGAGCATTTTTTTTTATTGTAACCATTATTCTATAGCCTTACTCCATGTGAGTAATACAACGGTAGAGCTAGTCTTACAAAGGTTAGAGGGAGACGACATGACCCGATGGAAGTTTTTATCAATAGACTTGCGAAAAGTCAAATCAAAGGGTGAGAAATACTGATGGGGATGTATCGAGCATGTTTTAGTGAATAATGTATTATTTTTACTGGTATTCCTTAAGCCCTTTTCCAACTGAGAAATACAACGCTGGGGTCTGCCTTATAAAGGTTGGAGCTATATGACATGATCACATGTAGGGATTTATCAACACACTTGCTAAATATCAAATCAAAGGGTGTAAAGTATTGTTCAGGATGTTTCGAGCCTGTTTTAGCGAACAATGTATTATTCTAAGCGTTATTCTATGAACCTTACTCCATGTGAGTAATACAGCGCTGGTCAGTACATTCACATATTCATGGAATATCATAGGATTGTCATAGGCCCATAAAATGAATCTGAGGTTGTAAAATTTGCATGTTCAGTGGAAACAGAAAATTTACGATAATAATCGACCTTCGTGTTGTATTGGACGGTATTTGACTTTATTGAGTCGTGAATTATAATTTTCAAATAAGTAAACTGTACTTCTAAATATTTCGGTAATTAATTTTTTAAGATTTGATTATATGCTATCAAGATAGAAGTCGTCAGGTAGACTCAGAGATACGCCATGGCAAGGAAAAAATTGCATAACCCTTTACATTGACGAACTTCAGAAGAAACGATATCTGCGCTTTGCATAGACAGATGGCTATTGAAACAGAGTTCTTAGCTCGAATTTATATTTTCCTTTATATAATAATAAAGCTCAAACAGAGAATGAATAGGTTCTTAAAGCTTATTTAGAAATAAGTCTGAAATCTGCGTCGCTGGAGCAATTGCATTTAAATATATTAGATGAATAAAAGGGAAACAACTCTGACGAAAATGAAAATCGAAATTTGTTGATTATGTCCCCTAAAACAATACTTATTGACATCGGTTCAAGACCCGCGACCTTACCAGGTTGTTGTATTCTTTTCCTTTATGCCCGAATTCCATAGTAAAAAGGACAAATTGCTCAAATGTATAACTTCTCGTTTTACAAAATAATGTTTATCATCCACATCCAAAGTGATATTCATAGCGTACAAGCATGCGAGCGGAGATACAACATTTACATATACAGAGCTTTAAAATGCTTCATGATTTCGAGAGTAATGAAACATTTTTGTTTTAGCAAATGGGTGCTGTCGAAAACAAGATTGGCTTATCTACGTAAGGTAACTAGAGGCGATGGGTGTTCATTTAGCCCTTAGAAAGCTTGGTAATTCTCTAAAAATAGATTTTTATATCGTCTGCTTTCGAAAACCTTAAATATATACAAATTTGTACTTAACTTCGATGAAGAAAGAGTAGCAAACATGTTATATGACAGGCCAGTCGTCAATTTAATTGGCGACTGGCCTGTGATCTAAACTGTTTGTATAAGCACGAAGTCGGTTCCAGCACTATACGGGTTAATAAGAAGGATGTGACAAACAACCTAGCTATTATTAAAATAATTATTTCTTGGTTTTGAATTAGTATCTGTTTCTTTAGTTTCTTCAAAGCCTGGTGTCATGGTTAGGTTATAATACCATGGTAAGGATTATAATGTCACAATCAGGCGTCTAGACTCACGAGAAGCATTATCATGTCACAATCAGGCGTCTAGGCTCACGGGAAGCATAATAATATCACAATCAGGCGTCTAGACTCACGGGAAGCATTATCATATCACAATCAGGCGTCTAGACTCACGGGAAGCATTATAATATCACAATCAGGCGTCTAGACTCACGGGAAGCATTATAATATCACAATCAGGCGTCTAGGCTCACGGGAAGCATTATCATATCATAATTAGGCGTCTAGACTCACGGGAAGCATTATAATATCACAATCAGGCGTCTAGGCTCACGGGAAGCATCATCATATCACAATCAGGCGTCTAGGCTCACGGGAAGCATTATAATATCACAATCAGGCGTCTAGGCTCACGGGAAGCATTATCATATCACAATCAGGCGTCTAGACTCACGGGAAGCATTATCATGTCATAATCAGGCGTCTAGACTTACGGGAAGCATTATCATGTCACAATCAGGCGTCTAGACTCACGGGAAGCATTATCATGTCACACTCAGGCGTCTAGACTCACGGGAAGCATTATCATATCATAATCAGGCGTCTAGACTCACGGGAATCATTATCATGTCATAGTCAGGCGTCTAGATTCACAGGAAGCATCATCATATCATAATCAGGCGTCTAGACTCACGGGAAGCATTATCATATCACAATCAGGCGTCTAGACTCACGGGAAGCATTATCATGTCATAATCAGGCGTCTAGACTCACGGGAAGCATTATCATGTCACAATCAGGCGTTTAGACTCACGGGAAGCATTATCATATCACTGTTAAGGTTTATAGCGTCATTGTAGGAGCAAATAAGTGATTAAGATATTAATATGTTCATGGCTTAATCTTGCTGATATTGTGGCTTGGATTGTTTTCTTTTGAAGCCACTATAGCAATTACGACGTTGATAATATGAAAATAACTTCAAAAGAGTAATTGTAAAAGCGCCTATAATCTAAGTGGGCGTTGGCTTTTTTTTTGCGATGTTAGAACTAATATGACAAGGTTGGTAATATAATTGAAACGTCAAAAGCCTGACTACTAGCATTACTCTGTCATAGCATTAGTTGTGCCATCGTAACTTTGGCACTGGCGTGTCGTTCATTTGGTTGTTTCCACTTTCTATCAACATCTCAAAGAGCCGTTAAAGGGGCCTTATTCTTACGAGACAAGCTGTCCGTATTCATTAGCCTGGGACCTGGCCCGTCCATATACTCCGAACTAATGCGGATATCCATGGGTCAGGACTCCAGGCTACATTTTCAACAGAACTGACCTTCCAATCGATTGATTAATTGATTATGATCGAATATCGTTAAATATGTGTTTGGAAATCAATCCTGAAATATTAAAGAGCCGTGACTGTGTCCAGATTTATTATAGCACTGTTTCAATACGGATTACACACAGGGACAAATTTAAAAACGAAATTCTTTACGAAATGCAGAAAATTTTATTTCTATCAAATTGTTCAAATATAAATCTATTACTGCTTAATATTGAAAAGATATTTATAAAATTCATATCTGTACATATAAAAAATCTATAGCAAGTGATAAAGTGCAATAAACAATAAATTAACGAAGACATCAATTAACAATCACATTCCGTTGAAGCAAAACTCATTGGGACACAGTTGCTCACTTAACTATTCAAGGATATTGCAAGATAGCATGGGTGTTTGCAATTCATAGAAACCAATCATTTAACACAAAGTTCGTTTGCTGTTCAGTGTCCTTCAAAAACAAACCTTGATAAACAATTATCAACAGTTTCACCAATGAGACGACAACTGCCTGAAAATAAAATAAATTAAGGCATTGTCCAGGGAAATGTTTTGTTTTGAGAGTCGTTTTCCAGATAATAGGTCAAAACAGAAAAGGCAAACTATGGATTTCTATCAACAAGTATCGCATTCCTTCGAAATGTGAGCTTATCATATATTTATTAGGTTACACTGAATTCAAATGTTTCATCACCATAACCTCGATCTGAATCATGAATATCACAGTTGGTTGTATCTCAACATCAACACAGCAATATAGCAGATGTCAATTGGTGTTTCCTCATCAGCAGTGCAAAATTATCTTTTTCTTTCAAAGCCACCGACTACTTTCCCACATGAGTATAATAATTCGGTGGTGAGAGACGAATAAAACGTGTCACGTTGTCTTCGTTAAATTTCGAAAAGAGTATTGGTTTGTCGAATAGGGTCTTGAACTGATGACCCTGTATCTAACGTCTGACAGACGGCCGATTGAGCTAACGTCGGCATTAACCCGTTACCAAACAATAACGACATTTGACTAGTTTGTTGCAGACGACTTTTGAAAACATTACGGGAAAAGGGAGTAATTGCTCTCAGCGAGTAATTCTCGTTTTCCCACAATGCTTCCTGCCCTATCAGAAGATTATTTTTCAATTTTATCACATTTTGAAATTTCGTCCGTTTACTTTTTCAATTTGGGACAGCAGAATATTTGGCGTTTGGTAGAGGGTAACACTAGTATCACGGAATAACGATGCTGTAATGGCGAAGTACGTACACATGGAGAAGACATAACATAAAAGCAATATATATATAAGCTTACCGAATGAGGAGAATGATCAAATATACTAAACAGTGTAAGGTTGGATGTATTTTGTAACAGTGACTTGTTCCATTATGTCGATTATCGTAACCGTAGCTAACAGTATTGCCTATATTTCAGTTATAGAAATAGAGACCGGTCTTTCACGTGCCAAACTTATATGAATAAACAGCAGATCTTTGTCGAGTAACTGAGATTTCCCCCAGCAATAAATAAATAAATGATAATTAAAAACAAAAAGATTTTGGCAACATATCAGACGTGTCTATATTCAAAACTTCACCCAAGTAAAAGCTAAACCGACGAAAATGTCTTAGAAACACATTTTCTTTGTTATTTTGGGTAGACAGCAATGTGACAAAAGAGGAATTGTTCGTCACCAATTCTTCATTTGTCAAAGTAATTTCTCAAGTTGTTAGACCATTGATTGTATGAGATAATTTTGAGACAATGTCCTGAACAGGGGTATAGAGCAAAAAGTGAGGATATAAATGTTTATCTTGTTTTTCCTGTCAAATGTGATGATAAAACAAGCATAGAATCGTTGGATCCAAATAAATGTGAGTATTGTACAAAAGTCCATTACGTATTTTCCTGATAACTAAGAGATTAGAAAACCTAGACTAATGGTTGTTAAAAAACGAACAAAAAAGAGAAAAACAACCTACACATCAGATAATGGGGTAGTTTGCAAAGATCATTCATATTTATGGCATCAGAGAAAGTAAAACCTTGATTTTGTAAATTAGATGATGATAACATTTTTAGTGATTAACGACTTTTCTCCTATAGCATTTTGTATGTACACAGACATATTCTATCGCTAATAAATCAGATTTTAATAATATTTCTAGATACATTGTAAATTCTTTTTTTCAGAAAGCTCTTTAATGATATAACGATGTTATCATGAAACCATCAGTAACACATAACAATATATATATTATTCTTATGAATAAAAAAGGTATCCCTTTAAAAAAAGCGTGATTAAAGGCCATCTGATTCTTATTTGTTGTAGTTTGTAAACGGTTAACTATAAACAGTTATCACAGAAAATGCAGTTATTAAACTGACGACACTCTCAAGCCAGAAGATCACTGACATAGCTGGTGTTGCTGTGCTGTTTTACTTCAGTTGTTGGGCGCCCAATCATGCAAAAGATTGATCCTGGCCATATGTCTGAAAAAGATAAAAGCAATGTTATATAATTATACAACTTCAAATAGCTAAGCAGTTTTATAGACACACGAATGGTGGCATTAAACGAGCATCACTGAGCAAAGGATTGAAAGCTGTCAAATATTGAAGCATCTAAAGCAGGGCACAAGTCCTATATAATATTCTTACCGATGCTTTTGGCAAGACTCATCATATATCAAGGTGCAAATCATTTTAAGAACCACGTCTGTGTTACCTTAAATCTGGTCATTTATATCAAAGATTGCTCGTACTCCAGACGAGAAATCATAGTTACTTACATATACAATGTACTTCATTTACATGTACACGATAGAGAATACTTGCTAAGCAATACTAAATTGATTTACCATGTGGTATGCTAAGATTGTATAAACATTGAGATAAGTGAGCGTATGTGTCGATATTAGTTAACCGTGTTCAAAACAGCCATATCCCAACAGTATTTAATGAAAGGAAACTTTGCATGTAATACTTCAACCAATATTATAAGTACAAAAGGCTGTTATTTGCTTAAAATCAAAACAAGAGTTGTTGAATTCAGTCATTGACCTGGGATTGTGATACCAGAAATTCATATCAGGGACCTTTCATAATGACCCTGGACACATTTGTGAAGTTTCAACCCATTCCCTTAAGTAGATAATGAGATACAATTTTGCATATACAACTTAAACAAAAGCCTGACGCTGAAGAAACGGTGAGCATTATAGCTCTCTTTATTCTCATTATAGTTAAGAGCTAGATAAGCCCCAAGAATCTGACAGAATCAATAATAATTCAATAAGCTGAAATGGAAATAGAGAGCAACGAATTCTTTACAGTTCTGATTCAAGCATTGGTTGAACTACATTGTAATTATATCAAACTATTTCTAGCCGGAAGCAAACAAAATGGAAGTGTTCAAATCTAAAACTAAAAACAACTGAAACACCTAACCAAGGAAACAAACAGCCCAACAAAGAGTATGCAAAGTGCTCCCACCAAAAAGGTTTTGTTTGTTGGAGTCGGTGCTCTAAACTAATCACATTAATCACTGGGCCACACAGGACCCTCCAACAACATGTAGCTAATAAATTAAGACCAATATCAGCAAAACAATATACAGTGAAATATCGTTTATCCGGACCCTGATTATCCGGATGTCTCGCAATCCGAACGAAATTGTAAGGGAACGGAATTATAGTGCAGTAATTTGCCTAACCAATTACCAAACAATAACGACATTTGACCAGTTTGTTGCAGACGACTCTTGAAAACATTACGCCATATCATAAGATTAATTTTGAATTATGTTCGGGACGGTCGAAAATTTAATCTTTGGTAAAGGTTCATAAGTATACACATGCATTTAGACCGTTTATGTCTAAATATGTTTAAGAACAGGCCCTGCTTCATTAGTCCGGATTATTCGTTAATCCGAAAAATTTGTTGGGAACGGACATGTTCGGATTAACAAGATATTACTGTACATGCTCTAAACAGATACCATGAAAATAAATATATTTTGTTGAGCATTGTACTTCCATACTTGTTTCTAACGAGAGATTGTCATGTTCGTTTCCTACAACCAACATAAACTTGTAGTCTACAGAAAACAGCTTAAAAAGAAGCTTAAGTTAGCACCAAAAAAGCTGTCAGTGCAAATCGTGTCCTGTGTCATTCAACCCAAATCATATTGTTTAAGTGTCGATTTACAGTTCACAAGAGGCTGGCTTATACACCATTACAACTTACCCCTGTGTTTCCCTTTAGATAGTTACATTTTACAAAACCGTAACAAGTTCAAATGTTAAGTGTTTCATATATAATCATTTAAAATGATACTGATGGCTGGTTTATTACGTGCAGGGTGGTGTAATCAAACTTTATTGACACTTTATATGCACTTTTTAGAGTGAATTTTACATTTAAGGAGTATGTGTAACGAAGCATCAATAATCTATCACGTCTTCTCAGTAATACCTCATACTGACGCATGCTACAGAAGACACGATAAGCCAATCCTACGAAAGAATAAAATACCCCTAATGAGTGATTTTATCCCTTTGTCTAAATGGTGTTTCTATTAGTTAACTAACACGATTAAACGTAAATATGATAAAGTGAATACATGATTGTCATACCATGAGTTGACGTCAGCTTACAATATGGACCAATAGTATATACATGTACCCATATGCAGGCGGGAAAATCACGTGACCAATTTTTACGATCTTATGTCCGAACAAGATGGCCGCGCCCATGACGAAACATGCATATTTGCTTTCTTCACCTAATCGCAGTCGAAGAATTTAAAAACGAAATATAGATAGGTACTGAAGGAATCCTTTAGAAATACTTTAGCATGTACTCTATAACGGTGTAAGGTTATATGTGAGCTGTGTGCAGACACCACAAATAACGTCTACGTTTCAATGATACTCATACAAGATAGAAGATTGAGGACTAACAGAACGGGCGCTGGGGTAGATCTCCGCCATGTAGGGATCCTGAGTCTGTACATCTACCATGGGGTGGGCTGGAGCGGACAGTGTCCCTGTAAGATAAGGAAAACATATACTGAATTAGTGGGATCTTTGTTTGTTTGTTTGTTTGATTTGTTGAACATCGACTGTGAAGGAAGCTTGATAAAGCCCATCGACTGCTTTCTGGACAATACACCATTGATTTGGATTTCACCAGCATTTAGGTAACATTGCGGGAGTCATTGTAAATATCCACGGTAGTTACCCCAAGTGATTTTTTGTGATATGGGGTGATACTTTTCAGATGTAAAGACTGTCGCTTCAGGCAAGACTTTTGTCCATTTCCTCGTGTATTTCAATACAACCAAGGACGAGGACCGCCAGAAACAAAATCATCAACGATTAAGTCTCTGCAGCAAAATTCGTTATTAATCGAGAATCGAGACGGCGACATTTCATTACAATGCCACCGTCAAGTATTTCAAGAATTTTGTCACTCGGGAAACGCGGTCCCAGATATCTCAATGATTTTTAACAACTTTTTCAGCACAGACTTTTTCGTTTATGATGCAGATTTATTATCTGACGGCCCTAGTCTTATTTTGATTGAAATACACCTAATATCGACGAAGAAATGGATAAATGTCTTAGCTGAAGCAACAGTGTTTAAGTCCGTTAATGTTACAAAAAGTCCCATTGGGAAGCCACCGTGTATCTATCCTCTTGGGCGCCGTTTTATTCAGCAACTTCAGGGAAATATTTGCGTAAATTAAAGCTGGCGAACATGGAAAGTATCTAAAAACAAAGAACTATATTGCAATGTAACATGTCATTGGAAGCGTATCAGGAAGACGATTCCAATGATGTGTTACATTGCAATATTGCCTTGCCCAATAGTACAAAATAAAAAGAAATGCTTTTTTGAACTTTGAAGCAAATTTTGATTTTAAAAATGTTTAGTAAAACAGTAGCCTGGTATCTACTTGTCAGAACTCTCGACTATTCTTTAAGCCACCGTATGTCATCCATACATGGACTGTTGAGTGAAAAAAATCAAACAAACAAAAACAGCCCAACCCCGTTAACAAACCACACAATAGCAACGAAAATCAATGGTCTTGGCTAAGTACACACATGTTACAACAAGATAATTTATAAAGTCTGATACCGGGGGGGGGGGGAAGAATCAGTTGACCAGTGTTAATTGTATATGCTTGAACAAGATGGCTGCGCTCATGATGGAACATGTAATTTTGTTTTTTTCACATTTTTAGCAAATGATAGCCACATTGTGTACCCCTCATTGTGTACGTCTTACACTAAGCAGATAAATCGCAGTCGACGGGCGTGTATGTCCAAAAACACAATGTGGCTATCATTGGAAAAAGTAGGTGAACAATTCAAAAATACATGTGGCATGGCCATCTTGTTCAGACAGAAGATCGTAATCATTGGTCACACGATTCCTCCGCCAGTACATACTAATTGGTTTTACATTCACACTTAATGACAAACACTTACTTCTTGGAAGCGTAGGTACTTCTCCGGGCAGTGAAGCTTCGTCCATGGGTTCTTCGTCGGCCATTCTCTTCTTTTTCTTTGTCTTTTTGGGTGGTCTTGACCGCACACTACCACTGTTAAGATTATCAATGATGAATTCATGATTTATGTTCAGCAGTATATTGCTTCAGATCCTTTCCCTACTCATAGAGGAGATATAGTTTGTGTCTTGAATCGGAAATGTTATCGGACAAGGCGTAGGAATATCATACGAGGAGTCGAAGGCAAATTGAATAATAATCAGAAGCCGATCTTGAAAACTTTTCCCACTTAAGACAGAAATCATCATTTCTATTTATCCTATTGCATATGTGGATTGAATTTTAAAAAATGAAAATAAGACAAGGAAACTTAGACACCCGAAAATCATTATTTAAAAGGTGCGTGCAGTGATCACGTGATCTAGTGATACCCAGTTATTGCAAATTGCATAAAACAATTTTGTATGCTGATATCTAAACCCTGTTTTAATGAAATAAACATGTATATTGAAAAATGAATTAAAATATGAAATACACATAGATATAAGAATATGCCACTGGAATAAGTTATTATCAAGCAGGAAAATGTCTGACGTTTCATTTGACCTGTCAACACCAAATATTCTTGTAGCAGTTTCTTTTATATCTATTGAATACAGTTGAAATAAATTAAAATATAAAATAAAATATAAAGATATGCCATTGGAATAGTTATTATTAAGAAGGTAAACACCAAATATTCTTGTAACAATTTCTCTAATATATAATGAATGCAGTTGATACATTTCTCAAAACATTTACATCTTCAAGTAGGAAAAACGTCTGAAAATTTTAACATGTCAATACCAAAAGTTCTAGTTGCAATATATTTAAATATATTGAATGCAATTGATTAATCTTCTCAATGCATTACCTCTCGGCTGGTTCCCCATACGCCTGGAAGTAACCAGGTTGGTTCATTGGCTGGAAACCTAGGTCTCCCGCGCCACCTTGACTACCCCCACCACCATTGCCTAAGTCGAGTAACAGCGACTTTACGACGTTCAGATCCTGCTTCAGCTTCGAGTTCATCGCTTGCTGTTGCTTCTGCATCTCTAGCATGCCGTTACGCACCTCGTCTCGGAGCGCGTCCATCTCCGTCTGAAACTTGGTGGTCGTGATCATCTTTCCAGATTTGTCGTCTTTGCTCTTCATCGTGTCGTCATGGCGTAGTTCCTCCTGTAAACAGAATAGTTGATCGACTGTTAGTCTTTTATGGTTAAAAAATAGATGTACGTTTCTGTTTTAACGAGGGTTGTTAGGAGAGTTCATAGAATTTTGTTATATCTCTGTGTAACATTGATCGATACTCTTGAAATTTGATACATGCATATGTTCACTTGATTTCAACATATACTGAACGTGAAAAACAATGACGTCATTCCAGCAAGATATATTGGTTACTGGTATTAATGCAGTAGTGTCATATTATAAGCACTTATTATAACAATCGTATTTGGATGACGGCAGCAGTATACGTTTCATTCAATTCTAGTAACCCACTACCAAACAATAAAGACATTTGACCAGTGTGTTGCAGACGACTCTTGAAAACATAGCGGGAAAAAGGAGAATTTGCTCCTGACGAGCAATTTCTCCTTTTCTCACAATATTTTCTGTCCTATCAGAAAATTGGTTTTCAATTAAATCACATTTTGAATTTCGTCTGCAAATTTTATCAATTTGGGATGGTAAGAAATTTGGCGTTTGGTAAGGGGTTAAGATAACATCGAAATCTCTTATAAAGTATTATCAGTTATGTTTAAACTTATTTATATTACATCGCTTGTGACGGAAGCTTGAAGCTCATTTAATTCACTCTCGATGACTGCTTCCTGAATCCTACACCAGTACTCGCGCCGACTTGTGGGTTAGTCCCGGCAATTTTCGACTCACCTAACGGGGTCGAACCATGAACCCTCAATACAAGAGGCCGATACTCTACCACTGTATCAGTGTTGTCCATAAAGTAGTCTTATTGGTGAGCATAATGTTATTAAAACAAAATAGAAATTAGCATTGGTTTGAGTCGACAACAATACATCGTATTTGAATTCACATTGACACGCTATCTTCATTTCAAACATAGTGTTTGTCAATTTTTAAAAAACAAAATTGATTCTTTGATACTTTTTTCCAGAATTAAAGGTGGTTATTGTTTAGACAACTGTAAAATAAGTATAATGAGAAGGGAATAAAATGATCACCTGGTTATAAAGGAAGATACATCGTTTGGTTAAACAATAGTGTTATATACATGCAAAATATTCAGTCTAACAAAATAAATGTAAGACATTCCATGTTACCATATACAGGTTAACAATAAACCATCCTTCACCCCATATTCCTTACAAACATACATAGTTCTGAATGGTTACAGCCAAGTCCAATTAAATAACTTTTCTACAACACATTGAATGTTTTTTTTCTCATTTAAAGATGTATGGAAGAAAACAAGATACAAATGAAAGTACCAGGAGTTATACTCATATGGGACCATTGATTTTTTTGTACATGAGCATTTATAATGCATATTCTGAAACAAAACGTTAATAAAGAGCTTTCTTAGTATGGGTATAATGATGGCAGCTGAATACATTCGATCGTCAATCTTTTACATCACCTAAACGGTCTTTAAGATACCTCACCAGTTCTTTGGTTTGCCCAAAAATAAAGAAAAAGGGTTGCTTATGTTTTTGTTTAAAATACATATTGCTCTTCTGTCATCTAATTTATCATATCATTTACTATTATGAGGAATTGAAATTATCAACGCATTGTACTATAATCTCTTAATATAATGCTTTTCCTCTCAATTCATTGTAGTACATTGTTTTAAGAGATAGAGTCTTTAGCTTTAGTACTGTCTCAAAACACATACTATCCTCTTCAAAGTAAGTATAGTAGTGAAACATGTATGCGAGCAATACGTTTAGGGCCATATCACAATTCTGTTTTTGCTATAAAGTGTTTTCGTAATAAAAGAAATCCGATAAGAGACAATGTATTCATGTCCACTCATACACATCAAAGCCATATGTTTATGAATAAGTCCAGCCATGAACACAGAAGAATGATACATTTTAATGGTATGAATCAACTCTTATAGAAGGGAAAGAAAGCACCATTTCATTGTTTTGGATCTTATGCAAGAAGAAATGTGTAATAAGCAAATAAAACTTCATATTCATTGCGACACATATCGACACGTATTGATAAACTGGCAAACACCAAACATAATAGTTCCATTACTCTACAAGTAGCTGCAACATTGACTACTTGTGACATCATCATCTATTTCAAGGTAAGCGAATTGTACTTTAATTATACATTTTCTTTCTTTTTCCTGTTTTTCTGAAGTATGAACAAAAGTTAGATTTTTTTCTAAGCAAGCAATGGTGAATAAAATTCAAACAGACATTTAACAAAATAGATAATAACACCGATATTGACAAACAAGAAATCTCTAGAGTGTGGCTTTCTTCAACACATTTAGCATTGAAACTTCATATCAACACATCTGCAGCAGAAAATTTCAGAAACTAATTTGATAGCAGGACAAATTGCTCAACATGAGCAAATTGATATTTTCTTAATGCTTTTTTTGTTAAAATATTTTGACATCCATGAAACATTGCTTCTATAGACATTCCCATGTTTTTGCCAAAGTTCATTAAGATGTATTTCAGTTGAGTAGACATTTCTTGAATATAGCCAGATTGTGATTTATAACAGAGCGTTTTTATAGGTACTTGGCATACGACCTATATATGTGAACAAGGATTTTGTCTAGAAACCTCTGCTCTGCTCAATAATGGTAAACCTTTTAATTGATATTACAATACTTTACATTATTATTCTTTTGTATTTATATAATGACAAGAAACTGTACAGTTTACGTCTTAAAAAAGTATTGTCATTTTCTAAACAGGCTATTGTTATACATATAGCCTGTTTAGACAATGACCCTTTTTTATTTAAGACGTAAAAAGGATGTACCACTGGAATTCCTGTCATAAGTGTATACATGCTTTACAATATGTACATATGAATTAACAGTCAGTAAAGCATGTAGACACTTTTGGCACGAGTTCCAGTGGTATACCAACATCTTTTTGATAACTCTTTGGACATAAAATAAATCACATTCAACGATAGTGAATCAAAATGTCAACTGTGAGAGTGAATTAAGACACAATGTGATTGTCATAGATATGAATTTGGTCATTCTTTCAAGGGAGAATATCATAGGTCTACTTAATTAGTACGGTGTTTCATTGTTTGGCTTTGAAATAGTAGATGAATGGCTGATGCTATGACAGAATGTGCGGGTAATGTATAGTAACCCTAACAATGATTGGTATTTTTTTCTAAAAATAGATTTTCGTGTTGTCTGCTTTCCAAAATCATTAAATATCTGCTTAATTTTGATGAGAAGAGATACTCAGAGTAGCAAACAGGTTAGATCACAGGCCAACAACCAATTGATTTGGCGGCTGGCCTAGATCTAACCTGTTTGCATACGTATGAATTCGGTTCCAGCACTATAAGGGCTAACGATAATATTTTTGTTCAGATTATGTGTTAAGTCTGTGTTTTATAATATACTTTCAAACATACATGACTTTGAATTCTTCTAGCAACACTTCGAATAGAATAGTTTTCATGTTGAGTAATTACAACTTGCGATTCGTCCTGCAATTCTACACCCATATTGTTTCCAAGGACTTAAAAAATGTTTGGCTTAGCCAATATACACACCAATACAACCAACATGTATTCAGATTCTACTATATTTGTGAACTTTCTGATAGTCGCATGCATAAGTTACAACAATACAAGTATGAATAAAAATTTTTGTGGAACGATGATGCTGCATGCAGCAATCACATGATCTAATGACGGATATCAAAATGTTTAACGGCACCGGGCGATCGGTCTGAAAATTGCCCTAGTGACAGGTTATGCGATCGGTCAGAAAATTGCCCTTCTGACAGGTTATACGATCGGTCTGAAAATTGCCCTGGTAACAGGTTATACGATCGGTCTGAAAATTGCCCTGGTGACAGGTTATGCGATCGGTCTGAAAAATGCCCTGGTGAGAGGTTATGCGATCGGTCTGAAAAATGCCCTGGTGACAGGTTATGCGATCGGTCTGAAAAATGCCCTGGTGACAGGTTATGCGATCGGTCTGAAAAATGCCCTGGTGACAGGTTATGCGATCGGTCAGAAAATTAGCCTGGTGACTGGTTATGCGATCGGTCTGAAAATTACCCTGGTGACAGATTATGCGATCGGTCTGAAAATTGCCCTGGTGACATGTTATGCGATCGGTCAGAAAAGTGCCCTGGTGACATGTTATGCGATCAGTCTGAAAATTACCCTGGTGACAGATTATGCGATAGGTCAGAAAATTGCCATGGTGACAGGTTATGCGATCGGTCTGAAAATTGTCCTGGTGACAGGTTATGCGATCGGTCAGGAAATTGCCCTGGTGACAGGTTATGCGTTCGGTCAAGAAATTGCCATGGTGACAGGTTATGCGTTCGGTCAGAAAATTCCCCTTGTGACAGGTTATGCGATTGGTCTGAAAATTGCCCTTGTGACAGGTTATGCGATCGGTCAGAAAATTGCCCTGATGATAGGTTATGCAATCGGTCTGAACATTGCTCTGGTGACAGGTAATGCGATCGGTCAGAAATTTGTCCTGGTGACATGTTTTGCATCAGTCAGAAAATTTACCTGGTGACATGTTTTGCATTGGTTAGAAAATTGCCTTGAAGACAGGTTATGCGTTCGGTCAGAAAATTGCCCTGGTGACAGGTTATGTGATTGGTCAGAAAATTGCCCTGGTGACAGGTTATGCATTGGTCTGAAAATTGCCCTGGTAACAGGTTATGCGATCGGTCAGAAAATCGTCATGGTGACAGGTTACGCGATTGGTCTGAAAATTGCCCTGGTGACAGGTTATGCGATCGGTCAGAAAATTGCTCTGATGACAGGTTATGTGATCGGTCAGAAAATTCCCTGGTGACAGGTAATGCGATTGGTCAGAAAATTACCCTGGTGACAGGTTATGCAATTGGTCAGAAAATTGCCATGGTGACAGGTTATGCGATCGGTCTGAAAATTGCCCTGACAACAGGCTATGCGATCGGTCAGAAAATTGTCCTGGTGACAGGTTATGTGATTGGTCAGGAAATTGCCCTGGTGACAGGTTATGTAATTGGTCAGAAAATTGCCCTGGTGACAGGTAATGTGATCGGTCAGAAAATTGCCCTGGTGACAGGTTATGCGATCGGTCAGGATGAAATGTAATGTATGTCTCTACAATGATACAGGGATCTGAAGATGTTCCAGTGTAAAGACTAGCATTCAACACTCAAAAAACATGGGAAATGGGAAAACGTACAGGTTATACTTGTTGAAATCAATAATTGCTGCACTTATGTAAAACATTGGGCTACTATTCATTCTAATTTACAATTGGTTAACATTTTATTAAATCATATGTATCGGATGACAAATTCAGTTGTATTGCAAGAAATATCACTGTATAAAATGAATATTTACCTTCCCAAATCTTTATATTCACAACCATTGAGGTAAATCATATTTCAAACAAATTTTTCAAATATATGTGCGGCTCCAAAAGAACACACAGATTCATTCTAATTCTTTTTGGTGTCCCTTAACCATACAATGCCTAGTGAAAGGATATTCAATTGGAAAGGGATGTTATAAGCATTTTACTTTTGTCCCAATCCTTTTTGTATTATTGCAAATAAACTATGTTTAAAACAAGGGATATGTTGTTCTCTTTAGATTCTGATTTCTTTTGGGTTGACCAAAGACAATTTGGGATCTTATATCTACTCTATGTGTATTCTGGCCTTAATCAGGAATAATTTACTAAGAAACGATCTTGCAACTATCTACATTATTTCAATCCGAATGTGTCAGGAAACTGCCTATATATTTAAAACTCAGCATGGCCTACTGGTAAACTACATATCAATTAGTTGATTACATTCCTCAATTCTAAAACTCTACAAACAATTAAAACTGCGGTAAACAGGGACCATTGATTTAAAATACATGTATGTTTTCCCATGATATTTATTCCACAGACCAAATGATTCACCGTGAAAAACTACTTACCATACTATACTATGATTGGAAAAAAACAATTAACAAGTACACATTACATAACGATAATGATATATTACGGCTTATCTGTCTCTGAAATACTTCATGAACCATAAGCAAAGTTAGAATAATGGTATTTTTATACAATAAACAACAGATAATAAACAACATATACAATCATATTAAAAGAATCTAAGGATAGCACTGTCTAGTCATTTCGCTCTCTGTCCTTTTGTCTATAGGTTTATGAGAAGTAAACAAAGTCATGCTGTGCATAGGTTTCTTATCAGACTCGTCAATAATTTTTAATTGAAACATTATCTTTTACACAAACATAAAGACTAACAGTTTATAGATTATTAACCCTTAGAATGCTTGGTAATTGTCTAAAAATAGACTTGGGTCATCTACTTTCCAAAACCTTAGACATCTGCTTAATTTTGATGAAGAAAGGTAATCAGACTAGCAAACAGGTTAGATCACAGGCAAGTCGCCAATTTAGTTGGCGGCTGGCCTTGATCCATCCTGTTTGAATAAGCATGAAGTCTGTTCCAGCATTATAAGGGTTAAGATCTAGGCAGGAGTTATATGAGGCAATTTAGAATGGTGGGCTTAAACAAGGTTCATTGAAGATGTTTAGATAATAAAAGAACAGTATTCAATATTTGCATTTAGCTGAACCCTGAACTTAAAAATACAATAAACCTTTGCATGCAATAAGTATATAAAGTAAAGAAGCACGGATATTAGGTATGTTCAAAGTCTAACAAATTAACTCAATCATAATAAAAGCTTTGACAAGACAGTAGACGTAGACACAAGCAATTGTTAGTAGAATAATTATAATACTCTACACATTTTGTAATAAGGTCATAACCAATAAAAGATACCACAATTACACTGTGTTTTGTCCAAACATTCACAATGTTTAGCACTTATTTTCTTTTTTATAACTATTTGACCTTATTCTATTTGGAAACATAATAACCACTATGAATAAGATATTTTATCATCCTTTCATCCAATATTGTTCGACAAACTTAACTTCAGATTACTCGGGAGAATGTATGCGGTGACCTTTTGTTTTGGTATCTTTATTTGAAAAGATTAGTTGGTTATTCATTGAATCACAGTTGTAACAACATATCCTGCATGTACTGTGTATAATTTCTACATAACTGGTTTGATAAATCGATTTCAATAGGTAAATAAACGCCCAGAAACACTCAAAAGGTCTCTCAAAGGTGATTAAGTCCCAAGTTATGTTTGTTGAACAATACATTTGGACACCGATTACTATCTTCCAATTGTTTTATGCCATGTTTGACTAGTTAAGGAAACATTTGCTACCCTAACCAAAGAAGAGTGTGATGTTGGACTCTAGAACAAATCCATAAGAAATACAGCATAATCAGTTCTGTACAGTTAGACAGTTCAATAGTTGACAAATAAAAAACTGTAACTTACGAGAGCAGATCTTCCGTCTCCCTCACCAAACTGGTCTTGCCATCTCTCAACTAAATCATCCAGTTCTTCCTGAAAAATGTCAATACATACAAAATTAACCCTTCACCAAACGTGATGAAATTGGAGAATAATTTCCTGATAAGGCACAAAACATTGTGGACAAAGGTGAAATTGCTCATTTAGAGCAATTCTCTATTTCCCACAATATTTTCCGGAGTTGTCTGCAACAAACGGGTCAAATGTCATTTTTGTTTGGCAAAGGGTTAACTATCATTTGCTAGTAATTAAATTTGGAAATAGGCTGCTAATGTTTACATCATCTACATTTTGTTGGACATATATCATATGGCAGATCAACCCTATACCACCTGTCTTGTAAAAAATCTATATAAATTTTGGGTTTACCACTTTATTAGGTAAATCACTGCGAGGATTGGCTTATCAAATGCATCCTAGTTAACATTTTAGTATCAGGCGACAAAATCGCATCTTATTCAAAGACAATCAATATTAAATGAGTTGCCCCAACTAGGCATATCTACATTTTGAGTTTTTTTGGTTCTAACCCAAAATGATCGATCTCAAATCTGCAATTAGATTTAAAACCATGGAACTTTACAATGTTACTCCTATACACATGTGTTTGTTATGTGAACACTAGTAACTAATGGCGGACAGTGGTCAAGGAGTAGAGCTTCGGCCTCGAGACACGAAGTTCATGGGTTCAAATCCAGTAAAAAGTGGGATCTGCCTTGCGAACTCTTATTCATCCACATTCCAGGTGAGTACTGATTATGTATCCAGGAAGCAGAATCAAGAGTGATTAATCTAAGTTGTGAGAACTTGTTTCAAAATCGATGTGAAATAAATCAGTTTACACATACGGTAACCTAAAAAGTCCACCAAAGTAACTAATCCTCACCTTTATCTGAATAGTGACTTTCTTTAGGCTTTCATCACCACCTTCCGTCATGTCGTCATCATAGTATTCAGACTTCGGGGAACCAAACTGTTTTATATTATCTCGAAACAGATTCCTAGATTCATTAGACATTCCGTCCCAGAAATTAATAATAAGTTGAGCTTTCTGCATTACAGCGTTGGCTTTGGCGTTATCGTACACCCTGGAAAGAAAGTATAAAAAAACTTTTCTCAAATAATGTAAAGAATGTTGCTTTGCATAATCCTAAACCAAGAAGCCGTTTTTCTTCAAAACATGCATAAACAACACATCTGATTCCCCTCCCTTGGGGGATGTATTCGTTTTTTATGTTTTAATCTTATCTTGGATATGTAACAATCAACATAATGTCACCAGGTCAGACAACGTACATCTTCTAGTAAAAAAGATAGCAGAAAGAACTAAAGCATATCATTAAAGAACATAACATTATTTCATTTCAGACAATGATATGTTGCATAATCCGATGACCAGGTTTCTATAATGTGATGAGCCAAGCACTGAGACCTTTCAAAACGTAATAAGATCCGTTCCAAGAATAAGCTTGACGTTCATTGAATGGCTATGTTTTTAATACATTAATGTGGGTAACCTAAACCCTTATAGTGCGGAAACCAACTTCATGCTTATGCAAACAGGTTACATCCAGGCCAGTCGCCAAGTAAATTGACGGCTGGCCTGTGATCTATCCTGTTTGCTACTCTGAGTATCTTTCCTTGTCAAAGTTAAGCAGATATTTAGCGTTTTGGACAACACAAACATCTACTTTAAAAAAAAATAACCAGCATTCTAAGGGTAGAGTTTGCATTATCATACTACAAGTAATATCGCTACCACCTTCAAGAGATATGTTCTCAATACATGTTCTGTGGGATATATGTAAGCCAACTCTGAAAAACATCTTTATTCTCCTGCTGTTACCAATGTGGTAAACAGAGCAACAAAAACTCTCAAAATACATTCACATCGGTTGATCAAAAAACACTGTCATGAATTCACTGAAGGTTATAAGGTCTTGATATACACGCAAAAGCCAACCACAATTTTTACAAAAATATGTTGCGGCCCATGTGAAATGACATGTTAACCCTTAGACAGCTGGGTAATTTACTAAAAAAAAAAAGATTTTTGTGATGTCTGCTTTCCAAAACCTTAAATATCTGCTTAATTTTGATGGGGCAAGATACTCAGAGTAGCAAACAGGTTAGATCACAGACCAGGCGCCAATTTCCTTGGCAGCTGGCCTGGATCCAACCTTTTTGCATGAGCATGAAGTTGGTTCCAGCACTATAAGAGTTAAGACTGAACACGATCATAAATCACACAGGAACTCTTCAGTTATGAAGGTTAATGATCTCCTCCAAAAATTATGATGTATCATAAAATGTATGAAATTAAAACCTTCAGAACAAATCAAACCCGAGATCCAAAGTTCCAAATCATCAACTTTTACTGCTGAGTCCCTCTGAACTGCAATTTCTTCAGTTAACCCATTACCAAACAATAAAGACATTTGACAACATGGTTGCAGACGAATCTGGAAAACGTTGTGGGAAAAGAAGAAATTGCTCTCAACCAGCAGTTTCTCCTTTTACCACAATATTTTCTACACTATCAGAAGATTGTTCTCCAATTTTATCACATTAAGAAATGTCGTCTGAAAACCCTTTCAATTTGGGACTGTCGAAAATTTGGCGTTTGGTAAAGGGTTAATTAACTGTGGCTGTATCATAAAACAAAAACTGAACATGATGAATAAATAGAAACATTACCTTTGAAACGTATCCGACAATAACGCAATAAACAGGTTGAGACAGAGAACAGCCGAGATGGCTAGCCAGGAGACGATGAGTAAGTGGGCCATCACATTGTCAATCGCCACCATTTGCTGGAAACAAAGAAAAATAGTCATACACTGTGTTCCAGACCTACATCTGTTTGCAACACTGCACTTTCAGTACTTTGATTATAAGTTAAACTGACTTTCAATATAAGTTATACTAAGTACTTTGATTATAAGTTATACTGATAACGTCACTGATGTGTGCCTATTACATAAGCAAAAGCACCATCTAATAAAAATTAGCTATATTTGTCGTTCTATCATTGTCTTGGACATATGCGGTCTGGTTGCGTTAATCAACCTAAGTCAAATGTGATCGGTTGCATTTCAGGCATTAACCCTTAGAATGCTGGGTAATTCTCTAAAAATTGGTTCTTGCGTTGTCTGCTTTCCCAAACCTTAAATAGCTGTTAAATTCTGATAAGGGAAGATGCTCAGAGTAGAAAACAGGTTAGATCACAAGCCAGCCACCAAACTTCACCAATTTTCTTGGCGGCTGGCTTGGATCTAACCTGTTTGTTTAAGAATGAAGTTGGTTCCAGAACTATAACTTGATATGGGTTAAAGATGTTGTATGTTGATTTAAGGCATTAACCATCCATTATATCGTTAAAAATTGCTTCTTTAATTCATTCATTTATGAGCAAATTTCTTCAGAACAAGCTTACATGACCATTTACAGAAGCTTAAAGAAGCTTTTGTAATCTTATTGACTGTCCATATGAAAATATGGATATAGCATGCAATTATTACACCAAAAGTGTATCCAATTCTGAGAAGGTTCTCCTTAACCTATGTTGTCAGATATAAATTGTTTCCATTCATTTTTAGCTTTCAATCAAATTGTGTTTGTTTGAAAAAATTCAACAATAATACATTTTTTGTAGAATCATTATATTATGATTCGACTTACGCCTTCATCAGGATAACTTTCTTTTTATCTTATTTTCATATTTTCTTTTAAATCACATGGTGTAAAATTCGCAGACATCCTAAAATATCCTATTTCAAATCTGAAGTGAGTGACAATTTCTGACTACATAAGGTTGGATAGTATGTATACATACTTCATATGGATATTCATCCACAAGCGTCATCCTAAACATGGTGAAGAGGGACACTCCAAAATCCTGGAAACCGTCAACACTGACAAGCTCATTGGCGTTTCCGTTTTCTGGCTGTTTAGTACCACCAAATAACATCCAAAAGGCACACACTAAAAGATAAGAAATCATGAAGTTATACAGCATACGCTACAAATAGAAAATTGATGATTAATCATGAGGCAAACACTAACAAAACAGAAGATGAATTCACACTGAGTATGCTTTTGTTTTCATTCTGAAATGGTACGTAACATTGTATTCATAATGGTTTGTAACACACTTAACTCTTAACCAAACGCAAAATTTTCGACTGTCCCAAATTCAAAGAGTTGGCAGACGACATTTCAAATTGCGATGAAATTGAAAAATAATTTTCTTATAGGGCAGAAAGCATTGTGGGAAAAGGAGAAATTACTCGTTAAGAGCAATTTCTCCTTTTCCCACAATATTTTCCAGAGTCGTCTGCAACAAACTAGGCAAAAGTCGTTATTGTTTGGTAATGGGTTGAACAAATGTGGATAGTCAATTTGCTTATTTACTGGCACTTCCATTATCTCTTCAACATTGATGGTGAAACAAGAATACTCTTTCACGGTGTGTGTGAAGCAAAGAAGTGCAAAAAAAACGCAAAGAGAAACAACAGTTAAATAATGATTATTTCAATTAGATTATCAGACCTAATAATTGTTAACCCTTATAGTGCAGGAACTGACTTCACTCAAATGCAAACAGGTTAGATCTAGGCCAGCCTCCAAGTAAATTGGTGGCTGGCCTGTGATCTAACCTGTTTGCTACTCTGAGTATCTTTCCTCAACAAAATTAAGCAGATAATTCTAAGGTTTAGGAAAGCAGACAACACAATAATCTATTTTTAGAAAATTACCCAGCATTCTAAGGGTTAATCAAATATGATGTAAACTTACCAAAAGGGATGTAGAATTCAAAATACAGGAACATGAACTTCAAACAATCTGCTAACATGGCTCCGAGCATAACAACAAACGGACCTGCAATAACATCACTTTGAAATAAACGGATAGGAGTGACATCGCTTTACAGTTAGAATGTCCGACCGTTAAAACGTTCCACTGTTAGAACGTGCCAGTTTATGTCAAAACGTCCGCATATTTTTGTCAAAATGTCCCACTTATAAAATATTTGTCAAAACATCCAAAAATTATTTTTTGTGATGTTTACCTTTTATAATTTACCTGTTCAGTGACAACATACAATATCATATTGAATAAGTCATCACATTTAGTGTAAAAAAATAGAACCAGGAAGTGTAATTCAGGATAATAGTTAAGGCAAGCACAATCCTTATCATTGGAAAGTTATTGATAAGACACGGATTCTTATAGGTGACATTGAAACTGACCTTAACAGTCCTGATCTACAAAGTAGGTCCTAGACTGTTATGATCTATTAAGAGTTATATTTTCTGTTTTCAAAGACCGCTTAAAGCAAAATAATATTTATACCATTGCTTTGTGCTGCTTTGTGCTTTTCAATACAAGGGCTGTTTGAAAAGCTCTATGAAGTCTCATTTAAAATAGCATATAGGCGTATTTAGATTAAACTCAATAAATTGTACCCAGAAAATTTCATTAAAGGAAAATCATTAAGAAAGTGCTACCTAACAGGGAGAAGGCGCGCACGTTCTTCATGAGCCTAAGCCAGAGGAAGATGATGACGATTGCGGTAAGCCGAATGTGGACCCGTGCAAGCTCGTCTGAGTGGCTTACAATGTCAGCTATATGGGTGGATATAACCACGATCAGCAGGACGTAACAAATCCAGTCGAAAATGTTCCTGAAATATGATAAAATGGAATGAAATCATGATAAAAGTCAATGAGCATTTAATTACATTCATCCAAAAAATGATAAATCCAGTCAAAAAAAGTGCTGCAAAACAATAATAACATTTAACCACTTTGTTGCATACGACACTGGAAAACATTGTGGCAAAAGGAGAAATTGCTGATAACGAGCAATTTCTCCTTTTTCAACATTTTTTTCTACCCTATTAGCAAATTACTTTCCAGTTTCACTACATTTTGAAATGTCGTCTGCAAACTCTTTCAATTTGGGACAGTCGAAAATTTGGCACTTTGTAAAGGGTTAAAAAGGAACATTTTGCACAATCTTAGTTAAAGTATTGAAAAGGACAATTACCATGCATCACTGAAGTAACGCGTGGCGGAATCCTCCAAGCATTCTATTTCATTCAGCAGAAACTTTTCCTCCTCGGGCCAACGTGGATGGCAGAACTTCAGGTCTTCTTCCAATTCTTTTTTTCTGTTGTTCTTGTAGTTCTGCACATACATAGGTTCATGCATATAATATACCAATTTTTCGAAATAATGATTGTAAGACAAAAAAATGAACGAATTGATAAATGAATGAATGGATGCTTGAACAAATGAATGAATGGATGAATGAATGGACGAATGAACGAATGAATGAATGGATGAATGAATGAATGAATGAATGAATGAATGGTGTCTTGAGGTGCATCAACAGCTTAGGCCATTTAGCATGCATAATTATGATGATGTGGATAAACGTATATTGTGTTATTTACAGGCTAAAATGGTTTTGGTTTAAAAAAAATAAAATAAAATCTGTGATGAATGAATGGAAGTAAATAGAAATTTGTAATGGGTTAATGATAGTAAATACTTATTTGTAAAGACAAATCAATACTTGGTACAAGTAACTCTAACCGTCTTCCAAAATTGTTCTCCTTCACAGTTAAGAGACATTAAAACCATAAGAGGACCACTTGCCATTTTGATATCATTTCAGAAAAGAGTGCTGACTTTAGCGAGACATTTAAAGCACAAAGACTCCCAATGTTCACCTTTTTTTAAGGTTAATATTGTGAATTTTCCCTTGGTTACCAAATATTTAACAATGGCTATTGAAGAAAAATGTAATTCTACTAAACTTTAGAAATCTTTGTTTTCTGTTCTCTAAAGATAATTTGATATATTTGTTCATATCAATTAACCCTTTACAAACGCCAAATATTTGACTATCCCAAATTCAAAGGGTTTGCAGACGACACTTCAAAATGTGATGATATAGGGTATTAATCTTTTGATAGAGTGGGAAACATTGTGCGAAAATGAGAAATTGCTCATCATGAGCAATTTCTCCTTTTCCCACTGTGTTTTCCAGAGTCATCTGCAACAAAGTGGTTAAATGTCGTTATTATTTGGTAATGGGTTAATACTAGATGTCTTTTATTAAGTATTAAGCTTACAAGCAATGAAGGTGGATAACAGTATGTAGGAAATTAAGGAATAAACCCTTGACAATTTTACAGCCTTCTAGTGAATATGGTTAATGTCTTACCTCATCTATTGTTTGGTATCTCCGATATTCCCGGATTTCATCTATGATTTGCCAAAGTGTAATGCCAACAGCAGAAAACTGAAAATAGAGAAAATTGTTTAACCTTTTACCAAACGCCAAATTTTTCGACTGTCCCAAAGTCAAAGAGTTTGCAGACGACATTCCAAAATGTGATGAAATTAAAAAATAATCTTCTGATAGGGCAGAAAAACATCGTGGGAAAAGAA
This sequence comes from Cerastoderma edule, assembly GCA_947846245.1. Classification (NCBI taxonomy): domain Eukaryota; kingdom Metazoa; phylum Mollusca; class Bivalvia; order Cardiida; family Cardiidae; genus Cerastoderma; species Cerastoderma edule. The sequence continues at coordinate 2,883,237 of OX401405.1, forward strand.
AAATTGCTCGTTTTGAGCAATTTCTCCTTTTCCCACAATGTTTCCAGAGTCATCAGCAACAAACTGGTCAAATGTCGTTATTGATTGGTAATAGGTTAATACATATCATCCGTAAATCGCAATAAAATTCATTTGAACATAAATAAAGAGTATGGATTTGATGAAGACAATAGAATCACTAACCCTCAGTAGTGTAACAAAGCTTAAAAGGACAAAATTAATGGATTCATTATGACTGTGAAGTAACACTTGCACTAGAAACATGACAAGTCATTCATTCAACAGTTTAATATTTGTTAAAAGTGATTAAACATTTCAGCAGGAAATTAAGTCAATAAACATTAGAAAATAAAATGAAATATGATAATGTTATGTTGGAAAATCTAAACAATACATACAATGAGCACTATTCTCCACCAATGTTCGGGAAGTTTATATTCGTGTCTGTCTTGTACTTCCACCGTCACACCGTACACGGTCCATAACATGATGTAAACAAAGTTGAAAGCGATTCCCCAGTAAGCACGTATTCTGTCAACAAAATGTATAACATGACTAGAAAGATGAATGTAAAAGTTAGCTAGATAGTAATAATGAAAAATATACGTAAAATATGGTTCATTAACTTAAAAGTTAACTTAAAAATTATTAAAGCCATTTCGCTCATTTACACTAAAATTGTGAAAGTTCTGGAACAATTGGAAATTAACTAAGAAGTACTTTAAATTCCCTTTTACAGAGTAATTGAGAATGTAACACATTCCCTTGAATGTTTGTTTTCAATAAGCAATAAAAGAAGGTCAGCCAAGAAATGTTGGGAACCAATGAAATCCAAGAAATTCTCCATTTTTAATGTTCACATTGTTAATGTTTGACAAATGACAGTATTTTTATGTCTTTCAAGTGATTTTTCTAACCAGGTTATCGGCACTAATAATCTTGGTGCTCCTTGCTATTTTAGATGTTACTTGAATGAAAACAATGACGTTAAATTGGTGGGCACCAAATTTGTGAAAATAGCACATTGAAAAATAAAAAGAAATAGTGCAGGCATTATATTGGTTTTTAGCTATGTTTCAACATATTTTACCATAATTTATAACGCATTTTATCCAATTTTGGAGTTTTTCTGAGAGCTAGTATGCTTTTAATGTTTTAGTCATTGTCAAGATGGTCTGACTCATGACATGAGAAGGAAAACTTGTTCCTTTAAATCTTACAAAAAAATCCTGGCTTTAACTTATCAACAACATATAAAATTAAAAACAACTTTTGAAAACTAAGTGATCAAATAAACGTTAACTCATTTAACACCTAACGTCACTTTCTTTTTTGTGTCTTTCAGCGGACAACTTTAAAAAAGCATTGTGGCAAAATGAGAAATTGCTTGTCACAACAGCAGAACTGAAAGGTTTTTCACATGTTTACAGAGCTTTTCTTAAGTCGTCTACTGCAAGTAAAAAATGTGGTAAGCAGGATTTAAAACCTTGTCTCCAATCTGTATATAAATGCTGCCAAATATGATACAGCACCTTCTTTAACCCTTTACCAAACTTCAAATTTTTCGACTGTCCTAAATTGAAAGAGTTTGCAGATGACATTTCAAATTGTGATGAATTGAAAAATAATCTTCTGGTAGTGCAGAAAACATTATGGGGAAAGGAGGAAATGCCCATTAAGGGCAACTTGCCCGTTTCCTACAATGTTTTCCTGAGTTGTCTGCAACAAACTGGTCAAATGTCGCTATTATTCGGTAATGGGTCAAGTTCAAAACTAGAGTTGAAACGTACCTTGCAAACTTGAGCCACATCACATCCATCAAGCACATAAATACTGGATGACAGAGAAGGTCAAACTGTTTGTACTTCACAGCAACTTGAAGCTTAACAAAACAAACCATATCTTATCATTAGTGTTTAAAGACATAACTTTAGGCAATTATATTTAAGTTACAGAAGATTTTATCTAATACACTAATAAAGGAGAGAAAAATAACTACAGATATAAGAACATATACAATGAAATTCAGTCAGGAAGCATGTAGTATGAGCTATTAAAAATGTATATCAAATTGGTATAAAACATAAAAAAAAATCATGCTGTTTACATTTGAATAAGTCAAGAAAAATGTACCTACTTTCTTATCTGTCCATAACCCAGGACATAACAGATAGCATACAAATAAATGTGATAGCTTAATCAGTACTGTAACGTGTATCGGGGCCCTCTCGGAGTAGAGCCGACGTGGGTCACCCATCCAGGTACTAACCACTTCATACGTTGCTTAACTCCGAGAGAAAGCCAACCACTCTACCGAATCACCCTTAAAAGCCGGCTTCTACAGCGAGACTGTAGAAGTAGTATTTATACATAAACCCTATTACCGTCACATTTCTCCCACCTTTCTTTTGACTTCGTCCCGAAGTCACAAATGTCACAAAGACATACATGGGCAGTTACCAACTCTTTTACGATTCAAGTAGGTACTACTGCCACTATTAATACTGCCTCAAAGCAGAAACAAGGATCCAGAACATGCGACAAACTATTAAGGGTACGGGAATGATGGTGATATCAAACCAAATCCCACCGCTGCCACCAATTTTGTAACGTGTATCGGGTCCCTCTCGGAGTAAAGCCGACGTGGGTCACCCATCCAGGTACTAACCACTTCGTACGTTGCTTAACTTCGAGAGAAAGCCAACCACTCTACCGAATCACCCATAAAAGCCGGTTTCTACAGCGAGACTGTAGAAGTAGTATTTATACATAAACCCTATTACCGTCACAGTACCAGCATTTATCCAACCAATGTAAAAGGAATGGATTGCGTTTAAAGAACATGTAGTAGTTTCAGATGAATAAAAGCTCGAAAGTTTTATTTTTGTATTTAGTTGTTTGGAAATCCTAAAGAATGTTATATGATCAATATGGATGGAAACAAATAACTAGACCCATGACAATGAGTTTATAATGAAAAAGAACAACTTACAGAGTTTCTTAAATGACAATCAACTTCTTTCTCTGAAAAAAAAAATCATTTTTAATATAAGACTAGTTTGGTTGATAGAGAACATAATAATAGCATGAATGTCGTAGCCTCTTTATAATATAGAATCCATTTGTATAGATGGACTAGTTTGTAAAGGTATGATTAAACATAGACTTGCATCAATATACATGTAAATAGGCTAAGTTACAATCTTAACTACATTATTTTCACAAAGGCTGTAATGTTTCAACTTTCAATTGAAGTTCAAATTTGCAAGAAAGATGGTATCATTAATATCTTAATTATATTGAGTGTCATGTTAGTTGGCAATTAAATAATTTTTTTGACAGATCATTCAACCAGACTACAAAATGTACAATTAATAATGGACAATTTGTACAATTACTATTTAATACAATTAATAGATATGTAGCCCTATGTTCATCTGTAGACTATAGCAATATTAAACACATTATCAACGCTCCATTTGAAAAATTACCTCCAGTGAGACCTTCTTAGGTAGTACTTTGATTGATCAAAACGTTTCCTTGGATGTAAAACAATGGCTAAAAAATATTGGAGAAATCAAGTCAGACAAATCATACTTTTAAAGGCATAATTGTTGAGCAAAATAACAATAGGGAATGTTCCCCATTTCTGTGAAATATATTCACTGTTGAATTGATACAACTATTCAAAACTAAAAATAGCAATAAGAGAAATAATGACCAGGTTTCCTCCAACCATAACATAAGGTTAGAAAGATAGGAATAAACACTAAATGTTTAACCCTTTCCCAAACAATAACAACATTTGACCATGTTGCTGCCGACAACTCTAGAAAACACTGTAGGAAAAGGAGAAATTGCTTGTAATGAGCAATTTCTCCTTTTTTCCACAATGTTTTCTACTCTATCAGAAGACTTTTTTCAATTGCATCACATTTTGAAATGTCATCTGCAAACGCTTTCAATTTGGGACAGTCGAGAATTTGGTGTTTGGTAAAGGGTTAAAGTATCGATACATACGTCTTTCATGCACCAAAAGATTCAGGTAAAAGTGTTGTTTTCTGTTTGGTCTGTCTCTCACATGGAATTGTTCCAGTGCTTCCAAGGCCTGAAGGAATTAAAACAATTATGTTAAATACACCATTGTCATAATTGACAATTAAAAAATATATTGAAAGCAGACAAAACATGGAACTGTTCTAATGCTTCCAAGGCCTGATGGAATTAAAACAATTATGTTAAATGTACCATTGTCATAATTGACAATTAAAAATCATACCGAAATCAGACAAAACGTTCTTTAAACTAATGAAGTGTATGACAGTCTTGATACTTTACTACTTTCATAACGATAAAAAGTTGCAAATGAATTCTTATACAAATAAAATCTTGCTATATTCACACAATTGATAATAAAATTTAAGATTTAGTCTAGAAATATGAAAATTTCCAATTAAGATTCAAAGAAAGTAAAGAGGTATTTACCGGTACATATTTTACCTTTTAATTAGTTAATTAATTTGATTAATGTTTTCAGAAAATGATAATACTATCATAAAAAATTATTAAAAATGGATAGTGATAACGGATGCTTTAGATAAGAAATGATGGCAAGCTTTCAAAACACACAGTGGTATCAAAAGTAAGATAACAGTATATAATGTATATTCAAGGATTGAGTTCAAAACATGTCCCTATCATTAATCCAGTGATGCATGTACAATTAACATGTGTTCATTACCGCTATAACCATTATATTAAAGGCACATAAAAGGAGAAAAGTACAAATAAATAAATAAAAAATATATGGAATTCTTTTATTATTTTCATAAATGTCATGAAAATTAATTTACGGATGCAGTTAGACCCTATTAAATAGACTCCTTAAACATACGTTATTTTGTGCTTGAAATATAGTAGTCTCCAATTCAATCATGTTTATCAACAACCTGTTTGTTTACATATTTAAAATAACGAATTCTGATTGGTTGGTTCAAACATTTGTGTATCAACTGTCAAGGACAGGGGTGAAAAATCACACAATTAAACTGGTTAATCTGGGTTATTTCTTGTTGGCTTTCACGTTTAAGTTGTGCTGATGGGGATTTTTGGTGATAACTATTTGAATCTGACCAAAGGTTTACCAAATGATATAGTTTGATAAAGCATTAATCTCCTTTAATGTGCCTTTAAAAATTTTATTGACAGGAGTATTTCCACGACAAAACAGAGTTATAAAATAAGCTATCGATTTTGGCTTTATGCATGTTTTTCTTGGAAGATCATTTCCTGTGAAGGGTATATTGGAATGTTTTGAGAAAAAAAACAAAAATAATGTGGACCTAACTAATTGATAGTTGAATAGTCTTTTCCATATTTTCATAAGCAATTAATTCCATTTGTTAAAAGTTTCTAACTTTTAACCCTTATAGTGCTGGAGCAGACTTAATGCAAACAGGTTAGATCACAGGCCAGCCTCCAAGTAAATTGGTGGCTGGCCTGTGATCAAACCTGTTTGCTACTCTAAGAATCTTTCCTTAACAAAATTAAGCAGATATTTAAGGTTTTGGAAAGCAGACAAGCCAAAAATCTATCTCTGGTAAATTACCGAGCATCATAAGGGTTAATACACAGACTCTGTGTATGTCCTTTATTAAAAGAACATCGCATTGAAGGCATTGCTGACTTTATAAAATACCAACTTACCACAGGTGGCATTTTAGTTATCATCCAGGTGAGAATCGTCTGCCCTTCATTGTCCCGTATACCGGCAGGGGCCTCAAGTTCTAGTAAAACTCTGGCTGTCTCACTTCGATCTGTTAACAGAGAGAGTACATACACAATATCATGAGAAGGTGCAGCTAAACAAATGATCATGTCTTACAGTGTCATTATAAAACTCAAGGTATGTCAATACAGAATGCATGTCATTGGGATTGCTTATTAACCCTTAGAATTCTGGCTCATTTTCTGAAAATAGATTTCTGTGTCGTCTGCTTTCCAAAACCTTAAATGTTTGCTTAATTAATGAGAAACATACTCAGAGTAGCAAACAGGTAAGATCACTGGCCAGTTGCTTATTTAGAGGCTGGCCTGTGATCTAACCTGTTTGCATAAGCATGAAGGCTGTTCAAGCACTAAAAGGGTTAAAACCATTGCCACATAAAGCATTCAATGGAGCAATGCTACAGAATGGTATCAGAAATTAAATCTGGTACAAACATCGTATACAACTTACAAAGGTTCTTTTCTATAAAACATCTTCTCTTGTAACTGAGTTATCGGTAAATGTATGCTAATCTATGTATTAATCTATAACTATCTGTGAATTTAACAAAGTGGTTTGGTTTCCCAATCTCATAACATTCTCTTGGTCTTGGAACTGTTTTACATGGCTTATACTTCTTAATCATCTGCATAAAATTAGCTTGCAATTGTGTCATATCCATCTTTTCAAAAAAAAACATAATAAGATGCATAAAGTAAAATCTTTAGCTTCATTTACTCTTGCATAGCTCTTTAGAAACTTCGGGTTGAACTATTGCTGTCTGTCCACACGCTCTGTATAATATGTTCCCTTTTTGAAACGGTTTTATCTATGCCATTAGCTTTTTCATGCCAATTTGATTGATTTGGAATTGATTATAAGCTAATATCTAATAATTTAAGAAAACAATATCATACCTAATTCTGCAGCAACGTAGAGTGGGGTTCTTCCCTTGTAATCTTTGACCATTTTGAAATCACAATTCAACTTGATCAGTGTTTTCATTGCAGATACAGCATCGTTCTTCGCGGCGTAATGTACTGGGGTCTGTAGTTCACCAGAGGTTCGACACTCCCGTTCAGCTTATTTAGTAAGATAGAAAATACATTCATGAATACATATCAAGCCTTTTTGCTGGCTAGAGTAATTTCCAACAAACACCACAGGGTCCAGAATTGATACATCTATAGGTATTTATTAATCCATTGTCTATGTCTTGTGTAATTCAAATCACTTTTTACACTTATTTCCAATTCCACAATGTTAAAATGAACATTGAAACCATTTTAGACAAAAGGGCAGTGCTGGCTATGAATCGCTCAATTCATTTATATTGCAAATGATTAATTATCTGAATCAGAAGTTAATAGAACACCCACCAATAATTGAACTTGAAGAAGTCATATACAACTAGTCTTAACTTGAAACATTTATAAATTATTGACAGTACAAGACCCCACATTATTTTTGTCAACACTTCTACTCAATGAGTTGTAAATGTTAACATAATGTTTGAAGACAAGCCTATAAACTAGGAATACGTTGAAGCAAAGTATAAAAATATGTAAATGTCAGACAAATGGAAAGAATGCCAGAATGTTTACCAGACTGAGGGGTAAATGTTGAGGAGTCGAGGATGTTTACCAGACTGACAGGTAAATGTTGAGGAGTCGAGGATGTTTACCAGACTGACAGGTAAATGTTGAGGAGGCGAGGATGTTTACCAGACTGACAGGTAAATGTTGAGGAGTCGAGGATGTTTACCAGACTGACAGGTAAATGTTGAGGAGTCGAGGATGTTTACCAGACTGAGGGGTAAATGTTGAGGAGTCGAGGATGTTTACCAGACTGACAGGTAAATGTTGAGGAGTCGAGGATGTTTACCAGACTGACAGGTAAATGTTGAGGAGTCGAGGATGTTTACCAGACTGACAGGTAAATGTTGAGGAGTCGAGGATGTTTACCAGACTGACAGGTAAATGTTGAGGAGTCGAGGATGTTTACCAGACTGACAGGTAAATGTTGAGGAGTCGAGGATGTTTACCAGACTGACAGGTAAATGTTGAGGAGTCGAGGATGTTTACCAGACTGACAGGTAAATGTTGAGGAGTCGAGGATGTTTACCAGACTGACAGGTAAATGTTGAGGAGTCGAGGATGTTTACCAGACTGACAGGTAAATGTTGAGGAGTCGAGGATGTTTACCAGACTGACAGGTAAATGTTGAGGAGTCGAGGATGTTTACCAGACTGACAGGTAAATGTTGAGGAGTCGAGGCTGTTTACCAGACTGACAGGTAAATGTTGAGGAGTCGAGGATGTTTACCAGACTGACAGGTAAATGTTGAGGAGTCGAGGATGTTTACCAGACTGACAGGTAAATGTTGAGGAGTCGAGGATGTTTACCAGACTGACAGGTAAATGTTGAGGAGTCGACACAAAACTTGACCATGAGTCACATGACAAAGTAACTCTTGCCAGTCTTCAACATATTCTTTGCATTGCAGGTGACAACTGTATTCCCAGTTTACAATGACCAGTGATGAGAAATGATTAAATCATGTTGCATTGACCTTAAGAAAGATCGGAGAGAGTATTGGCAGGTCGGGTTAAGAGTTTGATTAAACCCCTTCATCCAAAGTCTGACTCGTAACCGTCTGTATAGATGAAGCTTGGCAAATTCAGATGGAATAAAAGGGAATACTTAAAAATTCAATCCAAGATGTGATCACGGTTTTTACATAATGACTTCAATGGCACTTGATTAACCCTTTCCCAAACAACAAATTTTCCACTGTCCCAAATTGAAAGAGTTTGCAGACAACATTTCAAAATGTGATGAAATTTAACATTTATTATATTCTTCAGAAAGAGCAGAAAACCTTGTGGGAAATGGAAAAATGCTCGTTACGAGCAATTTCGCCTTTTCCCACAGTGTTTTTTTTAAGTCGTCTGCAACAAAGTGGTCAAACGCGTTATTGTTTGGGAAAGGGTTAAATAATAACTTCAATGGCACTTGATTAAACTGTCGCACACCACTGATCATTGAAAACTGTTCTATAAGACTATACATATAAACCCTAGGCAAGACAAATAAATCTTCCTTCGATGCATTAAATGCACAGAGTGCCAAGTCATTGCAACAATAATGCTATTTTTATGAATGACTTAAATATAAGACGAGAGGTAGCCAATGTTTGTGGCATGAGTTAAGGTAGTGCATTTATTACAGTTCCGCAAAAACATAACCACCCAAGAAGCTGATTGATCTATCGTTGGAATAAATACCTTTCCAACCTTCAAAAGGCACTTCTACATTGTAAATAGTGCAAGACCATTATATTTCTATGGCCCTGAATTAGTATTCCTACCTCCACTTTCAATCAGAAGGGTTATCATTGCTGGATAATCATCTGCTGCTGCGACATGTAACGGTGATCTTCCAAAGTTATCACACTTGTTGACATCAGCCCCCAACTCAATTAGAAACTTGGCTACATCAATATGCCACTTACTGGATACCTATAAAAGAATGTCCCATTTTAAGAAATTATCATTTATGTCATACACAGTTCAATAAAAACATTAAATCACTATTTTGACATATAACAAGATCTTCTGTTTTGTGTAAGGCGCCTGGTACAAGTTAAGCCAAAAATACATAAAAAAAACAATTCAAGTAGCAACCTCCCTTCATAGCACCCAGGATTATGACAAGAAAGGCACATA
>OX401405.1:2893230-3125730 GCA_947846245.1 Cerastoderma edule
GGATGTTTACCAGACTGACAGGTAAATATTGAGGAGTCGAGGATGATTACCAGACTGACAGGTAAATGTTGAGGAGTGGGGATGTTTACCAGACTGACAGGTAAATGTTGAGGAGTCGACACAAAACTTGAACATGAGTCACATGACAAAGTAACTCTTGCCAGTTTGCAACATATTCTTTGCATTGCAGGTGACAACTGTATTCCCAGTTTACAATGACCAGTGATGAGAAACGATTAAATCATGTTGCATTGACCTTAAGAAAGATCGGAGAGAGTATTGGCAGGTCGGAATAAGAGCTTGATTAAATCCCTTCATCCAAAGTCTGACTCGTAACCGTCTGTATAGATGAAGCTTGGCAAATTCAGATGGAAGAAAAGGGAATACTTAAAAATTCAATCCAAGATGTGATCACGGTTTTTAAATAATGACTTCAATGGCACTTGATTAACCCTTTCCCAAACAACAAATTTTCCACTGTCCCAAATTGAAAGAGTTTGCAGACAACATTTCAAAATGTGATGAAATTTAACATTTATTATATTCTTCAGAAAGAGCGGAAAACCTTGTGGGAAATGGAAAAATGCTCGTTACGAGCAATTTCGCCTTTTCCCACAGTGTTTTTTTTAAGTCGTCTGCAACAAAGTGGTCAAACGCGTTATTGTTTGGGAAAGGGTTAAATAATAACTTCAATGGCACTTGATTAAACTGTCACACACCACTGATCATTGAAAACTGTTCTATAAGACTATACATATAAACCCTAGGCAAGACAAATAAATCTTCCTTCGATGCATTAAATGCACAGAGTGCGAAGTCATTGCAACAATACTGCTATTTAAAGACTTAAATATAAGACGAGAGGTAGCCAATGTTTGTGGCATAAATTTGTGGAATAAATACCTTTCCAACCTTCAAAAGGCACTTCTACATTGTAAATAGTGCAAGACCATTATTCCTACCTCCACTTTCAATCAGAAGGGTTATCATTGCTGGATAATCATCTGCTGCTGCGACATGTAACGGTGATCTTCCAAAGTTATCACACTTGTTGACATCAGCCCCCAACTCAATGAGAAACTTGGCTACATCAATATGCCACTTACTGGATACCTATAAAAGAATGTCCCATTTTAAGAAATTATCATTTATGGCATACACAGTTCAATAAAAACATTAAATCACTATTTTGACATATAACAAGATCTTCTGTTTTGTGTAAGGCGCCTGGTACAAGTTAAGCCAAAAATACATAAAAAAATCAATTCAAGTAGCAACCTCCCTTCATAGCACCCAGGATTATGACAAGAAAGGCACATATTTGGTCAAAACAGTTACCTGTGGTGAGAATTTCAGAAACAATGAGATGTAAACTGAATAAATATTGAAAACAGTACTAAAACCCTATCGGCAAACCAGCCACATATCTTCAAACACATTCATTGATAAAAGATACGACATTTGTGTTCAATATCTCAATTTGTAAAAATGCTGGTGTCTTTCTTTATGAATTCAATGTACATCCAATGACATAGATTATACGTTTACAGTAAGCAATTTGTACTGGTAACAGGTTTGTAAATGTTTGGTATTAACACTTTTGGAAACAAATGATGAGCTAAAATAAAGTTGTAATCTACATAGGTCAGCTATGAAGGCCAACAAACAATTTTATTTGCAGACATCCTGGGATAAATATCTAATTCTGTTATGTTTTATTAAATTTTTTTTTTAATTTCATGTCAAGCATTTTCCAGTCATTTTCACGATGCTTGATGGATATGTGATGCAAGTTGGGGTAGTGAAACCAGATTTACTGAATCATTAATAACGGCTCAATTGAACATTTAGGTGAAACTCACAACCTTCTGTAAATCACTAAAGAGATAACTTCATCCTAAACACCCATACCCACCTATACTTGGATTTGAATCCACACAATAAAAGGCCTTTTTAAAATACTCCATGTTTGGTTCGCTTACTACTAGGTAGATACGATGTCGTAATGTCTTTTGGCTGTGTCTAGTTGGCCACCGTGTCCAAGACACGGTAGTAACATGACTTCTAACTAACAGGGTACCATTTTACTAAACAACTTAAGGAAAATATTTGCGAAAATTATAACTGATACACATGGAAAATATCTTCAATGAAAGTACAGTATTGCAATGTGACACGTCATTGGAAGCGTCTCGGAGAGACGATTCCAATGATGTGTTACTGTGCAATATTGCTTCGCCCACTATTGAAATAAGAGGAACTGTTGTTTTAGACTTACGCCAATCTTAAGCATAAACTGTTTAGTAAAACGGTACCGAGAAGTCTACATTACAATCTATTTTCTCTCTATTAGGTGTATCGATGTGTGCTTACCTCATGCAGCAGGGTCTGCCCATGCTTGTCCGTACAGTTGATATCAGCACCACTCTTAATCAGCGTCTCCACAAAGTCCAGATCCACCAGCTCATCATCCTGTTGGGAGTGACCAAGCTTGGCGAAGTACTGCAGTAGGGCGCGGTTACTTGCACTGGACATTGTACCCATTGTGGACGTTCTCTTCTCGCCACCGAAGATTTTATTGGCGCCTTCTTTGTAATCCTCGTGAATATCGTCGAGGCCCAGGGTTCCCATTGTTTTATTTGCTTCGTCCTCACCCGTGGCACCCATCGCACCCATTGCACCTATTTTAGAAGGTTATAACCCTTAGAATGCTCCGTAATTTTCTAAAAATAGATTTTTGTGACGTCTGCTTTCCAAAACCTTAAATATCTGCTCAATTTCGTTTTTGATGAGGAAAGATATTTCGAGTAGCAAACAGGTTAGATCACAGGCCAGCCGTATTTATTGTGCACCCCTTCATCTAGATGCATGCTACTAAATCAGGTAGATGTTTGGGAAACACATCCATTAAAAAACTGTCTTAACCCTTTCCCAAACAATAATGACATTTGACCACTTTGTTGCAGACAACTTTAGAAAACATTGAGGGAAAAGGAGAAATTGCTCGTAACATGCAATTTTTCCTCTTCCCTCAATGTTTTCTGCCCTATCTGATGATTATTTTTCAATTTTATCACATTTTGAAATGTCGTCTGCAAACTCCTTCAATTTGGGACAGTCGAAATTTTGTTGTTGTGAAAGGTTTAACTTTGGTCGGTTAATGTCAAATTGTCAACAAATCGTAACAAGAGGCAACTATATATTTCAATTTTGAGAGACAGTTACATGCACCTAGCTTAAAACATCAATCTAATAATTGGATAATCTGGTTACAAGTGAAAACCCCTGTTTGGGAAAAGAAATCTGATCTTTAGAATCTCTTGTGCAGTAAACATTCATGAGGCAGAACACAAACTAATTAAAGCATACAAAGTGTTAGCAATTCCATTGAGAGTTTACACAAATGTTTAATTGTTATACAGGGCTATCACAAAATAAGTTCTACACATGTAAAAGGTCAATCAACATAAGTAAAATATTAGTCATAAATATTCAATTTACATAGATACATATTAATAACAAAAATGCAGGTGCCACACTAATGTGAAAGCTATACACATCATTTAACACCAATGAATATTGTACTACTAATTAAGAATAGTGGTCCACATGAACAAAACGAGTCTCTTCATGATGCTGTTGGTTTGAATCCCGTAAAAGGCGGGCTTCCGTTTGTCCTCATGAACATCCACGCATTGAGCAAGTCCTTGTTAAATAAAGGGAAATTAGGGAGAGTGCGAATTTCACAAAACAGTTTCACTATAAACGTTGAGAACTGCTGATTTAGATCTTGCTTATCTATCTATACTCTATTCAAATACCAGACGGTCTCCTGCAAAAGTGAGGATGGCTCTTTAATAAATAGATACATTAATGTCTTATACATTTAACATTTTGGGCGTCAAATATTTAGGCAAATGGTCCTAACAAAGCAAAATAAATGTCAAGGGAATTCTCAAGAAATGCAACTAGAAAAAACTCATGATTTTTGATCTACATTATATAATTCTTTCAAATCTTCAGCAGAAACAGGTTAGACATATATAGGCATGATCAATCTAAAAAAGACATATATAGGCATGATCAATCTAAATGCAATTTATGAGAGCATGTATGGTTTGCCATTGGTAAGTTTCAAGCATAACTATTCCAACACTTTCTGTGTTTCTACTTAATAAATGCACAAACTTAAGTGTGAGTAACAACATACTGTATAGTTTGACTTTGTGGAAGATACTATACATGTTTTTTTTCATTATTACTATGGTTAAATATACAAATCAAGTCAGTGAAAAAGGCAAATACCACACAACCCTTCCATCATTATGTAGTTGTATGCATTTTGATTATCAACAAGTAGGGTATGTATGGAACCACTATGATTAAATAGAGAAATTACTCATAACAATTTCCCATTTTTGCCGAAATAGTTTCTGTCAAAATACGACAAAGGAAAAGAACTTGAAGCTCTTAACGTGCAATTTCTCCTTTACTCATAATGTTTTCTGCTCTATCCGAAGATTACTTTCCAATTTCATCACATTTTGAAATGTCGTCTGCAAACTCTTTCAATTAGGGACAGTCGAAAATTTGGTGTTTGGTAAAGGGTTAAGACAAGTCACTAAATTCCATATGATGGTAAGGGTTAAGTAATTGTGTTACCTTCGTCTGCTGTAGCAATGGCCGCCAAGACTATCAAAAAGATATTGAAGAACGAATGTAAAACAATTTCTGATCATCAAAGAAGACTAAAAAGATGTAAAACTTTGAAATTGATGGATGCTTTCCAATTTCTTCTCCTATTGATTTGTTTATGAAGAATCATATTGTATCATTCAGAGAAGAAAAAGAATGATAACTGAGTATATATATTGGATGGGGCTAGTGAATACATGTATATAAGTGAAAACAACGAAAATATAGACAATAGTGAGAAACAATAGCTACATCATTGTGTTGGATCAGTCATGTCTCTGGATGTGCATTTGAGTGCAGTAACATACCATGGAGGTGGCTAGCAACATATCCAATACACATTTATATATTTTATTACATATGTTTATGGAAAAAAATTCCCGTCAATAAGAAAGAGCTTCTTAACATGTACAGTCAAACTTGTGTTATTAAGAGGCCTGCCTATGTGACAGGGTAAATTGGATGTTTAAGACAGGTTGGCTGCTTAACACAAATTGATGTACACTATATTATAGCAATGGCACTTTCTGTAGTGGTTGTTTAAGGCAGATTGTCTGCTTTAAAGGGTGGCTGCTTAACACAAGTTAGACTGTACATCTAATATATGCATTAGTCACAATTTGCAATTAAGATATTCTGATTTAACAAGCCATCTCCCCTTAAACCTTTACCAAATGCCAAATTTTCGACTGTCCCAAATTGAAAGAGTTTGCAGACGACATTTCAAAATGTGATGAAATTGGAAAAAATCTTCTGATAGAGCTGAAAACATTGTGGAAAAAGGAGAAATTACTCGTTACGAGCAATTTATCCTTTTCCCACAATGTTTTCTAAAGTCGTCTGCAACAAAGTGGTCAAATGTCGTTATTGTTTGGGAAAGGGTTAAGTAAATGCCAACAGAATTTTTTTGCACTTATCTTCAAGTTATAATAAGTATGTTGGGCTAAATTTGAACTATAAAATCTCAAACATTGAATCTTTTTTACTTAAAACATAACATATGTAAGCATAGGGAAAAGGCGACCAAAGAATAAAGATTAATTTTATTTAAACAAATATAAAAAATGAAAAGAGACAAAAACCAAACAAGTAAAAGTTGAAAATATAAATCCATGAACAATTATTCCTCTGAATATATGAATCATACGACTTAGTTAAATCTTGAAGGAAAAAAAGTTTTAGATGGATAAAGTGACACAACAGATCAATAAAATTACACAAAACTTAAGTATATCTGAATTGTGTCTTAAAAACAAATAACAGTTGGAAATTATATAATCTTCTTTAAAACGAATTTAAAGATATACTTCTATAAAAGAAGCACACATTTAATGTATATAATACCAACTTTCTGGATCTATCATTTTCACAGCAAACATAAGTAGCAATTTGTATTACTTTATGGCACAAACAAAAAGACAAAACAGATAAAACTGCTACTAAAGGATAGGTATATGTAACATAAAAATGTCAATTTAAAAGCAATCTATGTAGAAAACATAAATATGTAAGGTGAACAAAAAAGACATATGTATCTGCTACATGCAAATAATTAACCTCAAAACTTAATGCATGTTTAAATCAAACAGCTAACAAAAAAACCCAAAGAAATAGAACCTTGCAATTAAATAAGACAAAGGTCAGGGCATACAAATTCTACAAGAAATACCACTCCTGGACTAACAAATTAGTTTTTTTGCTCCCTTTTGATCTAATATTGAATATGGAATCATTTAATATGAGAAAAGTGGCTTTTAAATTGTCTAGAAAGTACCCTCACCCGACTAACACAGAAACGTAAGCTTTCAACTTATGGGAGGATAGAAACAAAATAAGGTGTTTTATTTGACCAAACACTCATTTCATCACAAGATTGTTGAGGTGCCTTCTTCAGAGATCTTAAACTTTCTTAGGTTGAGAAAGACATAAATAAATTTGGCAGATACCCTGACATAAAGAAACAAGTCACCGTTTTAAAAGCAAACAACACAACTACGAAAGAAGAATCTAAAGAAGCATAAAGCGGATGCTACGAATAATGACCTTTGAAGCATGCTATCTAAGTCATAAAATAATACAAGCATTGATCTACATTGCAATTGTATGATATAAAACATGGGCCAGTTTCAATGGACGATACTTATATAATGAATAAATATGGGTGTTGGCTCAAGCTGCATAATTATGTACATACCCCCTGTTAGTTTCGCTGTGTGCAAATAGGCAATAATATAGCATTAGTATTTAAGCAATGCACTGAACTAACACAAAATTGTAATATAACATTAATAGGTTCTCCTTTAACCCTGGTAGTGCTGGAACCGACTTCATGCTTATGCAAATTGGCGGCTGGCCTGTGTTCTAACCTGTTTGCTACTTTGGGTATCTTTCCGCAACAAAATTAAGTAGATTTTAGGTTTTGGAAAACAGACGACAAGAATATCTATTTTTAGAATATTACCCAGCATTCTAAGGGTTAAGAAACAAATGTTGCATACCATTACAGAATATTGATATAAGGCAACTCTGATAAAAAATCACATACTTCTTGTAATTTATATGGGGGTTTTATTACCATCATGCCAACAGTAGTTCAGTTATCTAATGGGTTGCCCTTGGATTCTCCCACAAAAAGTCAAAATGACAATAGTGAGGATTGAATTGTGTCACAAGTTGTACGAATTAACGACTTGGCCATTTAGTATTTATCCCGTTACACGATTCAAAATGTGACGTGAAAAGGGGTGCCGTGAAAACTAAGTGATTCACCGTTACTTGACATGTGACCTCCTTCATATGCATATGGTCAAGCGATGCATGAGCTGACCCATCGGAGTTAGAATCTATGAAGTGAAACGTAACTGTTTGGTCCATCTTATGTTTCCAGTTACAAATTATCATTGGATGATAACTAAATTTGAAGAAATCGTAGGTACTGCTCGGAACTAGAATGCCTTGTGATGTCATACCACATGACGTCACACATGACATCATGATTTGTCTCGTGACTCACTATCTAATGTTGCTTCACGCCTACTCATTAGCGTTAACTAAAAACTGTTTTCTCCATTGTTTCATTTAAAAGGGTTGTTTGAAAAGTATGTAACAGGATAAACAGAATAATAGGTTAGTGAAGTTAATGGGTTAAGTTTTTCGGGCTTGGCTTCGGCATTTATTGGATTCGCCTTCGGCTCACCCAATAGATTCCTACGCCTTGCTCATAAGACCTAACCCATTAACGTCACTAACCTATCATTCTCTATATATATACCTTTACTTTCTTCTCGATTGTACCAAACCAAGAAACATTTGTAGACATCAATTGTATTTTCTTCAAATTGGGACATTAAAAGCATTCCTCAAATATTATTATATACTGTATGTTGTTACAAATAAATGCTTACGTATATATTGTTACAAAGAAATGGTAGTATGATTGAGTTCTTCATCTTGATGGTGCACTTAGCATCGCAAAAGACTACTTTCCGAACTTAAGAATGTATATACAACAATACAATTATATCATTTTCAACATAATACAGAGTATAACAAATTTGATTTCAAATAGCTGTACATGATACGTTATGATAGGACAAGATATGCAGGGAGTAAAATTTAATGTTTTGCAGACATAAGCACCTACAAGCATTTCAGTCAGTATGGGCATTTTAACCCTTATATATAGAATGCAGGGTAATTTTCTAAAAATACATCTTTGTGTCTTCTGCTTTCGAAAACCTCAAATATCTGCTTAATTTTGATGAGGAAAGATACCCAGAGTGGCAAACAGGTTAGATCACCTAGGCCAGCCACCAATTCACTTGGCGGTCTACCTGGATCTAACCTGTTTGCATCAGCATGAAGTAGGTTCATACACTATACGGGTTAAGATTGATTTACGGATGCTTTGAAAATGTTGAAACTTAATGAAAAGGGAATAATTGTTAACTGTGCAATATAGAAAATTCTAGATTAGTTGCTTCAATTCGGCACCTATTAAGGTCAATAAAATCAATGTAAGAGACTTTGAAATGATAAATAGGAAGTAAATTTTATACATTTGTAAAAGTATCAACTATTTCTCCCTTTTCTCTTGGAAATAAAGATAAAAATGACAAAATGAAATAACATAAGGAATGTAATAAAACAAAAATTCGTATTTCAAATGAATGAAAGTAAAAAGGGAAAAAAACTTAGGATTGAACCATAGGTTGAAACAAAAACTGAACAGTGTACAGTGAAGCCTTGTTTATCCGGACCCCGTTTATCCGGATGTCTCGCAATCCGAACGAAATTGTAAGGGAACAGAATTATTTGACCAGTTTGTTGCAGACGACTTTTGAAAACATTGTGGGTAAAGGAGAAATTGCTCGTGACGAGCAATTTCTCCTTTACCCACAATGTTTTCTGCCATATCAGAAGATTATTTTTGAATTTCATCACGTTTTGAAATGTCGTCTGCAAACTCTTTCAATTTGGGACGGTCGACAATTTGGCGTTTGCTAAAGGGTTATAAGTATACACATGCATACAGACTGTAAATGTCTTAATGTGTATAAGAACATGCTCTGCTTCATTAGTGCAGATGATTCGGTCATCCGGACATTTTGTTGGGAACGGACATGTTCGAATTAACGAGACATCACTGTATATATAATTCTTGACACATATTGAGATTTTTACATGTAAAAAGTTGGTGATTACTCAATGATCTTCAATATTTCACTAAATTAAATGGTCTATCACCACTCTAAACAAAAGTTTGCGTTCATATATGATTTCCTAGGTAATATTCCAGCGCAAGGCTAACAAAAAAAATTGTGTAAAGGAATAATTGGCGGCTTTTGGTAATTGAACCATGGACTTTTGACCTCACACCCCAGAAGGTACCCATAGGAAGGATTCAAGAAAAGTGTTCAAGTACCTCATTAACAAAAGTGTTCATGTACCTCATTAACAAAAGTGTTCATGTACCTCATTAACAAAAGTGTTCATGTACCTCATTAACAAACATGGATGAAAAATCCCAATGAACATGAAAAGTTGATTTTGAACATGGTCATGCATTCTGAGTAAATGTATATGTTCATGAACATTAGTACATGTACATTCATCAATATGTTCTTGAAATTCATGAACATGTTAAAGAACAATTTTGTGTTCATGAACAGCCATATTTGTTCATGACTGATTATGAAGTTCACAAATACAGTAATTGAAACCATCACAGGTGAAACGACATTACAGATTCCACGAGGGCTTTGAAGAAATAGTCAGGGATGAAAAGAACAGCATCAGTAGTTCTTTTTATCAGGGAATCAGAAATTGCCATCCACAACAATATTATGGTGCATGTTACGGTATAATAACTGTATACTGGTACCCTGCCTGATCTACTATACCTAAGGAAACATCTGACAACTGGGTACCAGTTCAACTACTTATATCTACAGGTAGAATATTGTATTCTAGGCGGCAAAATGTTAACAACACTTACTACCTGCAATGTCATTGCGACGCCCACCTGTTTATTGATTTAAATATATAATTAATATATAAAAAAAAAGAAGAATGTTTATAAAATATCTCTTATGATTAATGATAAATAAGCCATCAAAATGCAAATCCAATGACATGATTTTTATTGCAAACAACCGATTTAACATGAATCTCAGCAATTTGAATTGAAATCTAAAGCCATCGCTAGCTTTGATTGGATTTTACATCATAGCATTAACCCACATAGTGCTGTGTAATTTTCAAAAAATAGATTTTTGTGTTGTCTGCTTTCCAAAACCTTAAATATCTGCTTAAATCTGATGAAGAAAGATACTCAAAGTAGCAAACAGATAAGATCACAGACCAGCCGCCAATTTACTTAGCAGCTTAAGCCTGGATCCAACCTGTTTGCATAAGCATGAAGTCTGTTCCAACACTATAAGGGTTAAGCAGTATACAAGTTATTTTTTTTTTGAGATTTCATTGCAACTATAGCATATATGACCAAGATATTGTAAAATAACTTGAATACTATTAATGTGATGTAATAACCAGGGCTTGCCTCAGATTCAGTTCAGTCCGTAAAAATGAAATCCTCATTAAGACATGTCACTGACAAAGCCGAAATTTTGCTTTGAAAGATATATTTCAGAGAGATAAGCTATTGTGATGAAACATTAAACACTTTGGCTGTTTCTAAATCACCGACTACCTCAGTTCTTATAGTATCAACATTCTTGAAATTTCATTTTATGTATATTGTTTTCAATGTTTGTTGATCATTTTCTTTGTCTAGACCATATATTATATGTTATTGTAAATGGCCATAAACAAATTTTGTCGATGATTGCCAATAAAGAACTTTTTTTTTGAGACTTCAACTAAAGCATTTGACCCAGGTAATGTTAAAAAACTTGAATACTGACAAACCCGAAATTTTTTTGAGGGTTTGAGATACCATTGAACAACTTTTTTCCTTGTTCAAATGCATTTTAGATGGAAGACTATGGAGACAGATGTGATAAAAGTGTGAAATTGCTCATTAAACCCTTAGAATGCTGGGAAACTTATTAAAAATAGATTTTTGTGTCTTCTCCAACTTTTTTGGCAGCTGGCCTGCATCTAACCTGTTTGCAAAAGAATGAAGTCAGTTCCAGCACTATAAGGGATAATCGTAAATTTCTGTTATTGTCGCATCAGTTTATGCTTAATTAATATGACTGCAAAAGGTATGCATTCATTCAATGATTGCCTGCAGTTACTTCCAATTTGGAGAATTTCAATCAAGGGGATACTATCATATTGATTAATCCATTACCAAATAATAACAACATAATGACCAGTTTGTTGCAGATGACTCTGGATAACATTGTGGGAAAAGGGGAAATTGCTCTTAACAAGTGATTTCTCCTTTTCCCAAAATGTTTTCTGCCCTACTAGAGGATTATTTTCCAACTTCATCACATTTTGAAATGTCGTCTGCAAACTCTTTCAATTTGGGACAGTCGAAAATTTGATGTTTGGAAACATAATCTCTAATTTAAATTCCCTAGTCTTATTTTAATTGATTCAAATGTCTAATGACGAATATTTCTCTGTATAAAAAGAAAAGAAGTTTAAAAAACCTTGTCAAAACAATATATAAATAATTTAATCTAGCAACAAAACTAATCCAATGTGTTTTACATGGTAGATGTATAATAAATAAAAAATCAACATCCAAAATATTCATATATGTATCTCAAACAGTTAGCAACACCATGAATATTTTAAATTACACCTTGTAATCACGTTATGATATTGTTACCATATATATGCAACAAAACAGCAAACAATATAATAGTTTGATATTCTGATTATTCTTGGAACTAGAAAGTTAATTCATGATTGGAAAACATTTGGTCAATCTATGATATTAACATGCCATGCAAATGAGCCATTATGCCATGCAATGTATGTAAAACTAGCATTTCTTCTATAATAGACAACTTTACTGCTAATATAACATATGTTACACATTTCCACTAGTAAGTGTTGAGGCTGAAGTAATAGTTTATTCTTCTTGTCATACATTCTACCAAGTCAAGGTAGAATATTCGTAATCAGCCATTTTGAAACTCATTCTTTCTTCGGATTACTTTGGTCGTTCTTAAAATATATCGGTCAGGGTCGGAACTATTCGGTTAAATGTGATTAATTCAAGCCCCTACCCATGAATACAGAGAATGACAAGTTGACAAAGTATTGGCCTAGCTCGTCTCAAACACAAATCTGACCAAAGACATAAAACAGATGTATCAATGTGTCTAACTTAACCAACTGTAAATGGCCAATGAATATACATGAACATGAATATGGACCGTAGTTAATATTACAAGCAGCTTGTGAGCGTATTATACTGTTTTAATTTAATTTAGATTTTATTTAGAGTGTAAAATCAATGAATTTCAAGCTCAACCACCACTCTTCACCAAAACCTGAAGTACACAAAGATGATCCAACAATTTGATAGAAAAATGATGAATGGAACAGCAAAAACATTTTTTAAAAAAAATGGTGTCTAAAATGTTTTTAAAGAGCAAAGCCATTAATTCCTCTTTTTTTAAGTGCTAAATTGATATACCTTTAAAATGCAATAGTAAGTTTTATTGCCTTAGGACATCTAAGATAAATTGCTTGGATTGGAATTGATGAAAGTTATGGTGCAAACATGTCTCTCAGAACCAAAAAACAGCAATCCCGTGTTCTGGTGTAATCATAAAATGTTTATCACACAATGACCCAGGGTAAGATAATGTATGCTTGGAAATGAAGATATTGAGACTACTTATCTTATACCATGAGATAGTTTAAACTTATTTATTTTACATTGATTGTCAAACAAGTTCTAACAACTTAGATTAATCACTCTCGATTCTGCTTCCTGGATTCATAACCAGTAATCACGCCGAATGTGGATTAATGAAAGTTTGCAAGGCAGATCCCGCTACTCATGGGATCCGAACCTCGACCCTTGTGTCCAGAAGCCGACGTTCTACCACTGGACCACTGTCCTCCATACCATGAGATAAAAGGCTACCCTTATATCATCAGTAAGGGAGATTATTCCTATTTTCAGGAATATATAGTTCCAGCATTAATGCAAAGGTTATCTCCCTTTCCTGATATGATATGATATATAGAGGAAATACCATCATAAATCTATGAGGAACATAGAGATATGCACAAGGCTTAAGTGTACTTCGGTTAACCCTTTCCCAAACAACAAATTTTCCACTGTCCCAAATTGAAAGAGTTTGCAGAAGACTTTTCAAAATGTGACGAAATTGGAAAATAATCTCCTGATAGGGCAGAAAACATTGTGGGAAAAGGAAAAATGCTTGTTACGAGCAATTTCTCCTTTTCCCACAATGTTTCATAAAGTCGTCTGCAACAAAGTGGTCAAATGGCGTTATTGATTAGGAAAGGGTTAATGACAAAAAATCTAGTGAGCAAAGCGAACAAGTTTTGTTCCGTGTAAATAGAAGATCATGAGGGCATTATTCCACACTCTGTATGATGGAATATCATGAGGGCATTATTCCACACTCTATATGATGGAATATCCTTTTGATTACATTTCTAAAACATAAAATGTTTCGTCTTTCTTGTAGTATTATTTAGTACTATTTAGTCTATTAAAAGTACATGACTTTTTGTGTATATTCAATTAGCAGTGAAAAATACTATTTTATAATTGGGTATAGACAGTAAATGCACCGCCATCTTTGTGCATGAGATGATAAGTGAGAATTAGCTTAACTCTTTAACACCTGATATACATCATGCATCAGTTGAATTTGAAAAAGCTATGTACTTTCGTAGAAGATAATATATTCAGCAATAATGTTTTAACCCTTTACCAAATGTTAAATTTTCGACTGTCCCAAATTAAACAGTTTGTTGCAGACCATTCTGCAAAACATTTGGGGAAATTGCTCAGGACCAGCAATTTCCCTTTTCCCACTTTGTTTTCTCCACTATCAGAAGATTACTTTCCAATTTCATCACATTTTGTAATTGGGTCTGCAAACATTTTCAATTTGGGACAGTTGAAATTTTGCGTTTGGTAAAGGGTTAATGGGTTTTTGATCAAGTTTTGCACTAATAATACTCATTTTTAAAGAATGAAATACAGGTGATAAAGATACCATGGCCATTATGTGTAAAATAAAGAATGATAGTACAACATGCAAAAGGAAAATATGATGTGATGTTGTCTTGCAGGTTTACCTTCAATATTGATCTTCTCTTAATAAAATACAAGAAATCAAATATGTGAGCTGAAACATTAAGCACCAAACTATGCAAGTAACAAAGCGAACAAAAAAGGATGAACTCTAATAGATTAATTGATATAACCTTTATGTTGAACAATCAGTATATTTGACCAAGGCACACACATTTATGAATACAGATGATATAATAAGACCTTTACATAGCATATCAAACATATTTGTAATAAATACCCTAAAGCCATAATATTTGTACACATTACAAATTAACACACACAAAAAAAACCTAAATGACAGTTCAAGACCATCCAGAGAGGCCTGACCTTCTCGGATCCGACCTTCTCACTATCAAACAGTGAGAAAATTAAAACAAAATGTGAGCAAATTGATGGCCATTATAGAATGTCACTGTAATTTGCTCATGACTATAAAAAGTTGTTGTTATGCATAATGAAATGTTCCAGGGGGAGAATTTTAACCAAGTATGTAGATTCTTAATTTTCTAGCTAAAATCAAGGAAAAGCATCTAACAAAGACACTTAGAAACTCATCCATTAAACTTGATGCTCCTCATGAGAAATGTCTCTTTGGAACAATTCTAATGAGATACAATTATATAGGTGTTTAATTGATCTTCAATGACAAGTTAATTGGCAGAAAATAACATATCTTTTAAAATGGGGTTTGTTTGTGGATTCATCATTAAATCTTAGATACAATTTTAATGAGTATGAAAAACTAAGGGTCAACAAATAAAAAGTTTGTTTCAAAAATGCTCCCTTCAACTCCCATTGAAATAAAGCCATCCAAAGTTTGTTGCATTTAAAAAAAAGTTTATTTTTTTAACCCATTATATCTCCCTTTATCTCAGCTTCTGCAGGATACTAAAAAAACCATTGTGACAAAAGGATGAATTGATCGAAATGAGCAATATAAGCCTTTTGTCACATTTTTGGTACCTGTTATCATATAGAAAATTATGTTTTTTCAATCTATTATTTGTCCTCCACTATTGCTTCCATTTTCGACCGGTCACAAATTCACATATCAAGGGTTCAATGCAAAAGTATAATAAGTGCTTCATGTTTATGAAGCACTTACTATAGTTTTGCATTGAACCCTTGTTTTATGGGGGTTGATAACTTGTAGCCATTTAGGCATGTTTACTAATACTCACTTGTCCTTTTCCTGACTCTCTTTCTGTTCACAAAGTCCTTCCATTTGGACGATATCTGTCTGACCCCTAGTAGTGCCTCCAACAGGTTATCTTTCTTGGGCTTTGAACTCTTCAGGTTGTTAAGAAATGAACTGCAAGTTGAAAGAAAGTCATGTCATTTTCGCTTTTTTTGAAAACTGATTTCTTGTGATTGAATGCTGTTTTCAAATACAATTTGCTAGTCCTGAGCATTCTTCTTCCATCAAAGACACATACCCCAACAATCAAATGAGCTATTTGCTCCAAAGTTGTCGGAATTTGATTTGTAAAAGAAAAAATGTTGATTAATCATTATTCTTACAGAAAAGAAAGAGCAGTGGCAAATTTGATAAATGATTTTGAAGGTGATTTTGAAGGTGAACATTTATTTAAAGCTTAGAAAAATATCAATGTTTGGCAGATCTTATTGATTTAAACCTTTGATGCAGTTTGAACTTGTTCCTGTTCATAACACTGAACAAAAGTATTCCGATGGAAAACCAGTCAGCGAGAACATAACAGAATCATGGATATGTGCACTGACTTCAGTTATATGACTGAAGGATTGTTGAAATACTTTAACTTTAATCTAACACCAACTCCAATGAACTTGTTCAAAAATTGTTCTGGGGTGAGTGTATGCTTTTCTTATGATAATATAATGCCCTGGGGGATATGTGTTATCTATAATACCTTGCTCCATCATTGCTAGATTCCGGCATGTCATCCATTTCGAAGTTACTGTTAATGACACCAACTTTGGTCTTCCTCTTCTTCTTGCCTTCTTTGTGATTTTTCTCCATGATGAAGGCCTTTTAGAAAGAGAAAAAAAGAATATAAATATAAATTCCTCTTGTACATCCCTGAATAGTCTCAATAGTGATCTGTGATCAAAGATTTTTTCAACATTTGGATATTAATCGTGCTTTGAAGGTGTCAGTCAATATAGCAATAACCTCCGAGACAAGAAATCTGTACTAATCCCTGAAATAATTTTATTGTGAACAATACCAGCATTTTTTTTTTAACTTAAAAAGTCCATCAGAACCTTTGTCTATACTAACGGTTCATCACTCGCAGATTAAAGAATTTGACAAAACTACATTATATATATTACAAATGTAGACGAAAACACTAGACTTACACAACTAGATTTACTGAAACATCACAAAATATTCTTGATATGTTATTCATAAATAATTCAACATTGGTTGATAATATCAAAGTTATTCCTGGATTCAGTGACCACTGTATACCCTTCATAGATGGGGCCTCAGCCCCAAGAATTAACTATAAAGAGAGAAGAAAGATATTTTTATTTAAAAAAGCTGATTGGGAGGGTTTTGAATCAGAGCTGATAAGTTTTGGACAAGATTTTAAAAACATGACAGACAATCTTAGTATTCAGGAACTTTGGGACAAGACCATATCTAAAATTGAAACATTGACTAATGAATATATACCATCAAAAACTGTTAATGGCAAACAACACCTGTCTTGGATAAATTCTGAAATAAAAAAGTTAATGAAAAAGAGAGATAGACTATATGCCAAGGTAAAAAAAAAGGGAAACACAATAATTTTGTGAAACTATAGAAAGTAAAGGCACTCTTGCAAAAGGAAAACCAGAAAAGCTTACTGGAATTACATAAAAACATCATGTGTGACCAAGAAGAACATAAACATGGAACCACAAAACGTTTTTGGAGTTTTATCAAAAGCCTTAAAAAAGATTCATGTGGTGTAGCTCCTCTTAGAGAAGACGGTATTTTAAAATCTGCATCAGTTGACAAAGCAACTATTCTCAATCGCCAGTTTTCTTCTGTTTTTACTAGGGATGGGAACGAATATTCGAATATTTGAATAGCAGGTCGAATATTCGAATAGCAAAATAGTATTCGAATATTCGATTTTAATGAACCCATAGTACTGTATGTTTACCATAAATTTTATTCAAAAATAATGTTGTTTTATTTCATTTTCTTCCTCTAATCCGATCCCAAATATCGAAGAACGTGCCTAGCTCCCAGGTGCAGTTACGATGTTTTTACAATGTATGTCACACAGTAAAACACCTGTGACAAATTACCACATCTTTTGACAGTTTGCAAAACGATTAATTCCTAAGTGTGAAAATAGTCGATTTTAAGCCGCTAAATCTAACACCTTAATGATCTGGACTTGCTCCTTATTATCCAAAACAAGTCAATCACGCTAATTGACAATTGTCATGTCAGTGTCAACCAATCACGTAACTTGTTTGTCGTGAAATTAAACAATTACTCTTTCAATAACCAATCGTAATCATGATCGCATATGCACGAAGACCAATCAAATGATGTGTTAGAAAGTATATTTTTCTTCAGAATAATTTGTCAAACTTATCTTTATTCTAATTTCTACATCTATTCGATAAACATCACAATGTCTCCATCGTGTGTCTGGAATTACTTTACTCGTTCTGCCGACAAGTCGAAGGCGACCTGTAACCTGTGTAACCAGGACTTTGTATTCAAGAATACAACATCCAACCTACTGAATCACTTGAATGGCAAGCATCCATCCGTCTGGAAAAGTTGTATGTTGATAAAAAACGAAATAATGGTTATTACTGCTTTGATATTGCATGCACGTACATGTATACAGATATCGGCTCCCATCGGCTATACACAAAAGGTTTGAACAGAGGACTAGTGTACTAGTATTCGGACATGCAGACATTCGGACATCAAAACGAATTCTAAAATCGAATATTCGAATATATTCGAATAGTTCTAGTCGAATATTTGAATAGTGATTTCACTATTCGTTCCCATCCCTAGTTTTTACCAAACCTGATGACTCTGAGCTTCCCTATCTTGGTGTCAGCCTTTTCCCTGATATGCAAGATATTTCAGTTTCTGACAAAGGAGTCTGTAAATTGCTTAAAGGCCTAAACCCACATAAAGCAGCAGGACCAGATGCCATAAAGCCAAGGTTACTTAAAGAATGTGGCAATGAACTAGCACCTATATTTACCTCCATTTTCAACAAATCTTTACAAACTGGACATGTACCATCAGACTGGAACCAGGCAAATGTTACCCCTGTGTTCAAAAAGGGTGAGAAATTTAAACCAAGCAACTACCGCCCAGTTTCTCTGACATGTATTGCATGCAAATTAGTTGAGCATATTGTGGTCAGTAAAACCCTTGATCATCCTGATAAAAATCATATTTTAGGTCACAATCAGCATGGTTTCCGAGCAAGGCGGTCATGTGAGACCAAGCTTGTAGGGTTCATTCATGACTTAACGAAATCACTTAAACGGTACCAGGTTGATGTCACTATAATGGATTTTAGTAAAGCCTTTGATGTGGTAGATCATAGGAGACTTCTTTTTAAACTCAAATTTTATGGAATAAGAGGGCCAACAAATAACTGGATCAATGCTTTCCTCAGCAATAGAAAACAGAAAGTGGTAGTTGACGGGTCTTTTTCATCTGAAGCTACTGTAGATTCAGGTGTATCTCAAGGTTCCGTTTTGGGCCCTCTTCTGTTTCTTCTCTATATCAATGATCTTCCTACTGATGTTCAGTCGCAGGTGAGGCTCTTCGCTGACGACTGTATCATATACAGAGAAATAAAATCTGTGAAAGATTCAGAGACTCTGCAGGAAGACTTGGCCAGACTGGAGAAATGGGAGAGGAATTGGAGGATGTCTTTCAATGTGGACAAATGTCACATTATGCAGATTACCAAATCAAGAAAAACAATCAAGGCAAACTACACTCTGCACAATCAGTCCCTCTCTGTTGTACAACAAGCCACATACCTTGGTGTCGAACTTTCATCAAATCTATCATGGACACCACACATAAACAAGATTACAAGTAAAGCCAGTCAAAATCTTGGCTTTCTAAAACGTAACATACATTCAGCTAAACCTGAAACAAAAGCGGCAGCCTATAAATCAATAGTCAGACCCTCATTAGAGTACATTTCATCTGTGTGGGACCCATATCATTCGTATGATATCCAAAAACTAGAAAAGGTACAAAGACGAGCAGCCCGCTTTGTAGCAAAACAACTACTCAAAGGAGCCTGGTACAGTTACCAAGATTTTAAACCGACTCCAATGGGAGTCCTTAGAGCGCAGAAGACAAAATGCATGTGTAAGCCTCTTCCATAAAATACTCTATGGGCTTGTTGACATTACACCGTCCCAATACATGACATCAAATCCAAGATCTTCAAGACATTGCCATCATCTGGCGTATCAAATACCACACTCACCATCAGACTATATAAAGTTTTCTTTCTTCTCCAGAACTATTGTGGAATGGAACTCACTCCTTGTATACTTGGTCAGTACTGACTCAAACCCTGTGTTTAAGTTAGGACTGACTAGGTTGCCACACAGCCCTTAGACAGTACAGATTTATTTTTACTATCTTTTAAACTGCACTAACAATTTTAATGTTTCACCACTCACAGGATGAGTGGCACTGTATAGGCAATGAAGGCCAAGATAGGTCTTTGCACATTTTCATCCTTTTGTCACTTTTTCTCTCAGGTGGACTGAGGAGGTTGACAACTCTTTCACTAACTAACTCCCATGCATGGCCATTATAGTCCATTGAGGACTGCTAGCCATTAATGAAGATGAAGATGATGATGATGATGATGAACACTACCTTTTAAATGTTATGATATCAGTTAGATGAACTGATCAGTTGACAAATAAAATGACCACCCATTTTATGCAATAATATGAATAAGACAATAGAATGTGTAAGGGGTTAAGATCAAATGAAGCAAATTCAACTGAAAAATAAAAGTAAAAATACTAGAAACACAGACAGACGAACAATCGGTGACCTATTTTAGATGCCAATTAACGAATGCAATTAGTCATTTTTCTGACAATAAGGGGGTGTACATGGAATATACAATCTTATTTCAATGAATCTGTGTCTATTGTCTTAAAATTCATACAAGAGGAGTCTGAGGTTAAATCGCACCTTTCTTTCCCGAAACACTTTCTTTATTTCATCTCTACGCGGCGAGGTTGTTTACATATCGCCATTAACAACACCTGTGCTGGTTTCCAGTTTTATTGGAAAGCGTATGCGGGAACTGAGAGAACCAGATAATCATAGTACTGAAAGTGTACAAATGATTCGCATCTAGTATTATTCGACATATAATGTTTCATAGGCGTAGGAGCGTTTTCAACATTGGGGGGGGGGGCCAACTTCAGATGAGGACCGTTCTAAGAATAAATGTTCCTAAACTTTTTCATGACTATTCATGCATGTACAAATTCAATAACATTATAAGAATTAAAAGAAAGCGTATGAAAACATGTATCTTTAATAAAACAAAAAAAAATAAAAAAAAAAAAAAAGGATATGCCAGGTCTCGATCTCACGCGGAAATCAATTGTGTTGAACTAAACAAAAAGTAGAGGCGACCAGACTGTCACAGCCACGGACCCAACTTACTGCAATCTAATAGTTAAAAACAATATAGAGTCTGACACCTTTTATAGAACATGTTTTACACCACTGTTTCCGTCGATCAAAACTTCCCGGGTATTTTAGTGAGCTGAGTTTTCATTGGATAAACCCGATGTGTTCAGATTGCCATTTGCGATGATGACGTCAAAAAGATTTTGGTTATTGTTCGTAACAAAAGGCGAATTGGTATTACATAGAGCACAAAAATACACATTTATTTTTATTCTGCTGTTAAATTTCGTTTCTTTCATTTTTCTATACAAATATCTTCATTTGCCACTGTGAATATTGGGGGGCCAAAGTATACTCTGGCCCCCCAGTCTGGATATTGGGGGGGCCGGGCCCCCCTGGCCCCCCCTGCTCCTACGCCTATGTGTTTAGTACTTTTGCAGCAATTTCCGATACCAGGCACTGTATCCATCCATTACTGAAAGGAATCCTACTGCATAAGATAAATTCCCCATTCCCAGGTAATACATGCACATTTGTCGAGATGGGAGTGTTGGCTAGCAGGCCTATAAATGCTAGTTGAAGAAAGTAACATACACTTTTAATTCACAGTTACATGTGAGATAAACATTCAATTTTGTGTGTATTATAATGAAAATTATTTCAATTTACTTTAGTTGATCCGGTCAAGTGAGAAATGGCATTGTTGCTATGAATGAATTAGATTAAGAAGTAGCCTAATGTTACAACCGTGTATTGCTCTGGGACACGATGGTCAACAACTATCAGCCACCAGACGTTACGAGATCGTATCTACCAATGTATGAGTTAATGCATCAACTTCCTTAAGCATAAGCAAATTAGAATATGTGTGTATCCTAAATAACTTACAGCTTATGTCCGAACGCATGGTATGGCTTTTGTTTTACTGTATTATTTAATCACATTTAAAACCATCTTTATCCTTTTATTATCTGCTCTGAAAAATTATCCTGGAAGAACAAGGAGTTGCTTTTGAGAATTTTTCTCATTTCTGTGAAGAGCAATTTAGACTGAAAACTCGTTCAATTAGAAACGAGAAAGCTTTTACAAGTTTTTTAAGTGATAAGCCGTTTTGAGCCTGGATCTTAACCACGAATCCATGTACCTTTCACAGCTGTATGTGATCATAATTTGAAACCCTTTTCGAAAAATCTTGTGCTGAAGGTATAAATTCGTATATTCCAGGGTGAGGAACAACCTGTACAATTATATAAGGGTTATTAATCTCTGTGGTAAAAGGTCCCCTTGTGTAGAAACATCTTATATAGAAGCAACCTTAAAATAGAAGAGTATCACTTTATGTGTAAACTCAACTCTTCTTATTCTTTTTATGGTTGTTATTTGTTAGACAATCGAAATACAGTTGATGAAATGATGCAATCGGAACTACTCGGGTATTTCCGTGAGCTGTGAAATACACCTCGGATATAAGTGTAGGGTTACAATTTTTCGGGTAAATCGGCATCCGGCAATTAACACATTTTCTAAGCGTGCACGTTAAGTAGTTCAATGTGTATGGAAGTGTTGGACATCCTTTTCAATCATTTCTTTATCAGTAATGCATACCAAATGGCGAAAAATGTTGTTGTGACATGTATAGTTGTTTCCTCAATCAATTTTAACGACCATTTAGATTTCACATTTAAGATCTATCTTAATAAACGAAAGTAAAGTGACGTCATTCTCGCGGGAAACAATATGGCGTCATCCCTATTATTTCAGAGGTGTTTTCATTGGATGAACCCGATGTGTTCAGATTGGAAATGATGTTCTCTTTATTGTAAGGGAAGTAACTGTGTAGGAGATTAGTCGTATATTTATACTAAAACAATCAGAGGTTTGCTCCCTTCATATCATTTTCTGTGATCGCCTAACAAGGATGATCAAACTGTAACTGTGTCACAGTAAAATGAAATTTATCCTGTCACTAGTGCCATTTCGGGACCGATAACTAGGTGCCGTATAACATTTGTGATATCCGGCACTAGCCATATAACACATGCACGCGACAAATCATGACGTCATGAGAACGACATGACGTCATGTTTACATCATTCTCTACTTATTTTTGTCCTTTTTTCTCGTGTTTTATTTTCATCTTGTTTCTTTTTAAGAATACATAACGGTAACAGGATAAATAGAATAGTTAGTTGGTGTCTTTGAATGGAAAAAGTAATCGGGCTCGGCTTCGGATTATTATCCGTTTCGCCTTCGGCTCACCGGATAATATTCCTAAGCCTTGCCCGATAACATTTCCGATTCACGACACCAACCATCTATTCTCTATATCTAAGTCTGGTACATCGGACTGTAATGATCACTTGGCTCCTCTCCATTTCATTGCGTATATACAATCCCCTCGTATAAACGCATTTGCAACAAAGTAGTTTCGTTAAGGGCATGTCGTGATTAAGTGATTAAGTGTCTGTAATTTGAGACTAGAAATCCAACGTGCGAGACCCGACAGCGGTTAATCATAGCACCGTGGAATGCCTTTTGGCAAGACACTGTTTCCTAACATATTGTGCTTGTATATTACGCAGGGACCATGTCGGTAACACTCGATAGATGGATTTACATCTAAAGCCGATTTATTGTATATAGATAGAATGATAGATAGATATATGTATCAATTTGACAACAACAAAAAATCAAATTGTACGTGGCGAGCGATTTCTTCCGTTCTGATAGAGGCTTCTTACTATTACAACAAAGAAAACGTTATTATATCACTTTCGTAATTGGTTTTAACCGTTGTTTTCAATTTGAAATAGTCTCAAATATACAAATTAAGGAAGGGGGTATAGTCAAAATGTACTTATCTGAAAATGTTTGATGCTTTTCAACAATTCAAATTGTTTTGCTTAAGTTATATTTGAGGTCGTTTTAATAGATTCAATCGTGTTTGGGGTCATAAAAATCGAACTTTAAAAGTTTTTATTGAAACCTGCCACACTGCCCGTTTTAATATAAACGAACATAGAAAGCTCATTAAACCCTCAACCCTTCATCTATATGCGTTCGATGGGGATTTACGAGTCAGAAAATATCATACCATTCGATCCTTTACATCATTGTTTAAGCTTATTGTAACTGACTAGTTCAACGTTGATTACAGGTTATTGTTCGATACCCTAGCTTGGTACATATTCTTGGCATGCGTTCATTTCGTCAATAAATATAGGAAGTGAAAACTGATGTATTTGTCACTAATCAATTATGTTCATGTGGATAAGCATTCAATGGATTGAGGGTAAATGTAAGAGGAAGAAACAACCGACCATTCAAACGTTAACATCTTGAATTTTCCAGTATAACACACCTGAGGAAGTTCTGTAATGAAAGAAACTGTTTGAAACAAACAATTTCTTCGAGATTTGAAAGAATTTCCGTTTCGCCTATGAATATCTTCCAAATGTACCTTTCTGCAAACGCGCCCTATTTTCAGGTAAAGAGTTATTAGAAAATAGTGGATTCTTATCATTAACTCTCTTTTTATTTGACATTGAAGAAAAGAAAAAAATCATTACAAAAGCAATGAATTGACTTCTTAAACCTAACCAACAAAGACTGTGTTATTTCACGAGGTATTCGGTAAGCGGACTGATTTCGCATGTCACGGTCGACTCTCGAGTGGACACCATTTGCAAATCCAAATATTTGTCCCGCATCTTCAAGCGCCCTTGGATAATACTTTACGATGTGTCACAACAGAGACCCAAATTCGCCGAAGTAATAGAAGTCATAACACTGCAAACAACGTGTAGTCAGGAAAGTGTGAACCAGGGGTTTGTACAGATTATGCGGAAAGTGTCGCAATAGATCAGCCTATGCATATCGTACATGCTAATTTGGTGCTGTACTTTTCGCTCCGAAATTGCGAAGGGAAGGGCAAGTTTAATGTATGGAAAACTATTTCCATGTAATTGAAAATATTCCATAGCCTTGATGAAAAAAATAGGCACACAATCACATGACCTCTGCACGTTTCCACTGTTCTCTCTAACTGCATGAACGTCCCGCTTTGTAGAATGTTTTAGTTTTGTTAATTTGGTTTTAGCAATA
The DNA here is from genome assembly GCA_947846245.1 of Cerastoderma edule. NCBI lineage: Eukaryota > Metazoa > Mollusca > Bivalvia > Cardiida > Cardiidae > Cerastoderma > Cerastoderma edule. Next base: position 2,918,451 of record OX401405.1, read on the forward strand.
TTTCTTTTATTAATTTTTCAGTCGTATATTCATGCCCAATATACCATGGATGGAGGAGGACTTCATTAGATAATCGCTAATTTTGGTCGGTTAGTGCGGGTAAAAAGTATCGGTATCCCGTAAGAAAGCGGAGAGAAGACATTTGACGAAAAGTTCAAATCTTCCGCATTCATTGCTTGAACATAAGCAACGAGTGACTTTGTGATTAAAGGTGGAGGATCCTTTAATTGGCTTTGTGTGACATGACATCCATAGAACGGGGTAACCTTCGTCCCGTTCAGTATTTAGATCTGAATGAAAACAAACATATTACACTCTGCCTTTTTGTTAACAAAAGATGATGTTTTCGTGATATCTTTACAACATGCCAAAGGATTCAGATTTCGCGCGACTGCAGTCTTACGATTCAAATTTCTTATAATTGGTTTTTAATTGAATTTTTATCACTCTAAATTGAAATGGAAAAGAGTTAATTAATTCATTGTTGCGTCTTCAAAGGATATAGTGTAAATCTTTCGAATTGGGAGCAACAAAAGACCATTGTTAAAGTAATAAAGAAAACCAAGTGTTTTTGAGATTGTCGGTTATAGACCACTGTGATTGTTATGAGCATTTTTCCGTGTGTTACAACGTTTTCAAGAGTTCTCTGTTGCAGAAGCAAAATGCACCAGAACAATTGATAGAACGTTCCATTGCTTATAGCTAATGTATTGTTCAACTTCGCTCCCCCTTATTTACCGATTATTTTTTCTTTCGCTAAGTTCCTTCTGCAATTCCAGCCTCAAAACTCGGTATGGGGAAATGGTTAGGAGTTAAAGAACACCTCATGGGTCATATATGACCCAAGTGAAATTGCATTATTAGATTATTATAAAAAAAAACGTGGACGTTATGTATATGCAGTTCTCTTTCTTTCTAAGACATAGGAAAAAAAAGCATTTTCGTGTTTCCATTCTCAAAAAAATCGTTATTTTACCCTTGCAATGCACCCTAGATGTCAACATTATTGGTGTTAAAGTTGCCATAGAGAAACCCAACTGTAATAAGCAGTACACGTATAAAAGATGTTTGTATGTTCCGTTTATATGGAACAATAACATGCCCTTTATTACATGGTGTGTTAAATCATGAATGCCTGGTTATTTAACAACGTGATGGATTTTCATACTAAATATATATAAAGAATATCCCGAGCAATTTAACGAGGCTTTAACCAATTTTTACGTGTGATAAGTTCTTTCTTAATAAATGATGAAAATCTCTCATAATCCTCTCAATTTTACAATGTCTTTCCTGCTTCCATCACATCAACTTGGTTTAACGTATCTTAACCAACCTGGGTACCGTTTTATCAAATGGCTTACGGAAAATATTTGCGTAAGTCAAAACTGATAAATATGGATAGTATCTTAAATGAGTACAATATTGCAATGGGACACGTCATTGGAATGATGTGTTACAATGTAGTATTGTTTTTCTCATTTTTGAAATATGAGGGATTGTTGTATTAAACTTACGCAAATTCTTAGCAATAAAATGTGTAGTAAAACCTTTCCCAGAACCAGTGTTATAAAGGAGGAAATGATGTATAATGAGCAAAGTTTTCCTATAGCAACAATGCTTACTTCCTAACGCTACGGAAACAATCAATTATTACTGGTTTATTCATTGTATGTCTGTTGTTTGGTTCAATTTTGGCTAGGCACACACTCCAACAAGGGGGATTGTGTGCAAAGCCCAAATTGAATCAGACAACCGACATAAAAATACTCCGATTAAAAGCACTGCAAAAGCTGCACTTGATCTGTCCCTTCACAAGAAAGGTAAGGGACTCGCATACTTCAGCGGCCACCCCCTGCTAATAATATGCCCGACAATGCCCTATAATGCCATAAAGGCTAGACGCATTGCATTGACAGGGCTAATTAGTGTCTTAGCGCACATCTTTCGATATTGAGGGCTCAATGCAATACTATAGTAAGTGCTTCATAAACAGTAAGCACTTACTATAGTCTTGTATTGATCCCTCGATATACTTATCGGACCTTTATCATACTGATTTAAGTTTGTGCGATAAAGCTTTTTTGAAGACTAGGTTTTCAACAGTTTTTGACTTACATTGCAGTGATGGGTGCACCTTTCCATTTCTTCAATAACACTGCGCATTATTTCTTTCAAGTCTTTGACTGCTAAACTACATACATGTACATCGTCGTAGGACACTTATAACCCATGTCCTATCATTTGACTTTAATAAATCATCTATAAGAAATGGTCAGGGTGGGGTTTCGAACTCGGGTCTATTGACCAATATTCGAAGTCGCATTTGCTTTTGGGCTCGTTTTAGCGCCTACAAACTGGCCTGACTATGGAATTTATACATTGCTATAGCTGGGCTAGTTAAGTGAAATATCAATGTGTGAAGACAAGAATGAGACAAAAAAAGAATATTCAAATGTGTTGTACTAGAGTGGTATGATTATGTGTTGTGCACTTACCGCTGTGATATAACTAAACTACTGCTGTTTAGACGTAACACTACAATAAAGGTCAACACCAAGAAGAATGGGGAATACACCATACGCAGGTAACAGTGTAGAGAATATGGGTCTATTCTGATTGATTAGCAATCATTGTCTAAGTAGATACTGGATACTTTACAACGCTTCTTTAGGCCTGTCCGCTATATCGACCGTACTTTGATGATGAAGCGATGAAGCCCTTTCGTAATCAATCCCGTGTATCGTGGTAGTCCGCTTCAAACGAGGCTTTTGAAAACAGTTTAAGTAAATTGGGTTAAAGAAGCAATTCCTTATATGAGACTTTCCTACTTTTTCAACATTGGTTTCTATTCATAAAAGAGGTTATTTTTCCAATTCTTGATAGTATAAAATGTCTTATGCAAATTTTATAAGAACAATATAATAACATAAATTTGGTTGTGAGAGAAACATTCATCAAGTTGCAACAGTACCATTACAATAAGTTTGACTTGTTCCGAAGGATAAACATTGATTTGATACGTTTTATCTTTAATGTGTTGTGTTTGATATCACATCAAGGAACATAGTTTTATTGTGATACCTGGTCCTAATTAGTGATCAAGGAAGATTGAATTTACTTTTCTATCTATCTAGAAACTGGTTAGGACCCATTGACGTACCGATGTCTGATGAAAAATATTTTCTCATGATGGTTCAAGACGGTCGGACTGTCACGTTCGCTGAAAGTTCTTTCGCGTGGGTTCAAATCACGACCATGGCATTTAGATTTTCATGAAAGGCAGTCTTCTTATTGACTACAGAATGTATATGGTTCTAGCATGCTTGGTCAGCATTTTGGGTGGTTGAGTATATAGTATTCCTCCATCGAGCATCGCAACATAACAAAAATAATGTTGACTCGATGTAAAGCTCATATAATATAAGATATAAATGTCATTCACGCTGAATGGATGGGATATCATATTGATAAATCTAACCTTAGTATCCCTGATAACATGAACAAACACCAAGAATGAACGAGAAATATTGTTTTCTCCTTTTTGCCTGTTGTACTCAAATTAACTCTAACGCCCTGTGGATGTTTATCACAGAATCATCTTACAGTTCCAATAATTATTCCATTTAGAGCAAGCTTTGGGAAAAAATCGCAGACAATTGCCTTCATTAATGTATTCGTCAATTTAAAAATTCGAAACGTAAAGACATAATTGCCTTTGTGAATTGAGATAGAAACCATTGTCTCAAAAGGAGAGATTTCTTGTTATGACAAATTTCTCTTTTTGTCACAGTTACTTCGAAAGGCTTCCGTAGAGGACACTGTTAATTGTGATATACCGCTTATAAAATTGATTAACGGTTTAAACATCTGCTTAATACGTTCAATATTCATATCCTATGTACAACAAAGCAGGAAAAAAAGCAGAAAATATAATACCACCCTGTTATGTTAAACTATAATCTGGTAGGCCCTACGTATTTATATATCATATATGACCTTTTGCAGGTTTGACAGGGATGACCTTTAAACTCGAGTAAGGGTTATTTATACAGATTGTTATTACACCCACTTGACATTGTGATTTTAACAGATTCTCTGACAAACATTAAAATCTCTCAAACCCTTTCCTTTATGTAAGAAACGTCTTAAGGCACATGTGCTTTAGACGACCTTATAAAAGATGGAGACAAGAATTGTTTATCATTAGCATTTTATCCTTTTTATAACGTTTCATTACAAAAATCACAACATTATATCGTTGTCACAGCATTATAACCGTCGTCTGGAATTGCTTTGAATTTGGACCAGCCACAAAATCTACTTTTGGGGAATAGCTTATATCCATTACCAACTCTATATCGTACCTCGTGATAGGTCAGATAGAACAAATATATGTTAGCTTTAAAATACATTTATAGTCCCGCATAATGAATTGGTATTTTGGTAATCTTATGAAAACATTGTTGAAAAAAAGGGGAAAAATGATATCGTGCGTTTCGATGTTTCTTCTCTTTTGCAACTTGTGCATCTCTTTTTGAGATATCTTCCATTTCAATCAAGGTATTTTAAAAACCAATTTTAATTGGGTCATGGGTTCATGTTTGCAAGATAAAACGGTTAATAGATCATGGATAAAATGGCTTTCGATGACAAAGTATACAACTGCGAAATTTATTCTAATATATGACGAGTACTTGTGCATGTACTTGACTTATTCGACTACACATTCTTATTTTTGAATATCGTCCTAAATCGTCAGTATCACTCACATAAACAGATTCAGGGTGATTTATTTATTCATTTAGATAGTTTTTACATTGCATCAATATTATTTCATTTATGTTTCGATGCCCGACTCTTAATGATGGAAGAAGACCCCGTGCTCAACTGCCCATACGGGCTGGTCAAGCCGGGTGGAACCACCGGCATTCCGTAACTGAGTGATTCTCTACGATTTGCCCCAAAAAGAAACTCTTTATAAATCAATAAAGTGGGGGAAAATAGTCTAATAAAGAGTCTATGCCACTGGCGGAGATTTTAAAATTCTTATAATAAAACATCATCAACAGATCAAATAACAACACAGGTCTATTAGAGAGTCGTATTAAACTAGCGTATTTGTATAGCTCTCAACTTTATTCATAACCGTTTGCTCAAAATATAGAACATTTGTTTTGCAGAAAGTAAACTGTTTAAACAGATTAGTTTGTAAACAATAACCAATTACATGCGTCTATTTGTTTAAACTTATTCAATTTACATCCATTGTGATGGAAGCTTGAAGCGTATCAAATCCACTCTCAATGACTATTCTGGATACCTAACCTGTACTTTCGTATATTTGTGGGCTTGGAACCTCACGTTAAAGTGATCGAATCCGGGACCCTCGGTACAAGATGCCGACGCTCTACCACAGCACAAATGTCGCCTAAATTGTCCTCAAAATTAATAAGAGCCCTTGGACCCAGAGTACGAGCATTTTGATCATGTGAATATAAGAAGGAGCGCAAGAGGGCAATCCCGAGACTATTATAGTGCGAGCTTGTCATCACAGCGCTGAAAGACACGAAAGCGTGTTTCATTTTTATGTAATTAAACACAGAGTCTCAGCTAAATTGAACTAAAGGAATTTAAAATGACCATTTATTTTGTAACATTACTTGTTTAACCCACCCTTTAAACATGTTGCTCGCAGACCAAAATACAATTAATTGCTGTGCATTTGGTCTCTGAATCTTGTATAGGGATTGCAAAAGGTCATAGATCAAATACAAATAACTGAAGAAAAGTAACACTGAACCTTTAAGACAAAATGAAAATAAAAGAAAACCTATATCTAATATCATAACTTTCCAAGCAGTGTGTACTGTTTTATATATACACCGGAGTATATATTGAGTGCAGACCAAGATAGAATGGCGGCGATTGCGCATTAAATAATGCCAACCTTCCTCAGTTGATTAACAGTAATTGTTATTTAATAAAAATCACAAAACGACCGTCATGAAGGAATACTGGTATATGTAACTGGCGTATTTTGGACTTAATTTGCGTTCATTTACAGTGAAATTGTCTAAGTTCTACAATATTTGACTATTAATATAAATATATTTCAAGTTCCCTTTTAAAGAGTAACTGAGACGGTAACATGTCCATATGCTGCTTTTGAACGAGTTAATACGATATGGATTGTTTACAATTAGCAATAAAACGAGATCAGCCGAGATTTGCCGGATAGAACGTCGGGTAACAATGAAATTGGATAAGATTCTCCATTTTGATTCTTCGGGTTGTTGTTCTTGGGTAAATGATAATCTTTTTATGTGTATCATATGACCTTACTAACCAGGTACCCACCACTCTGTTATCCGAGCGACCTTCGGTATTTTAAGGCATTGCTTGAATGTTAACAAGGAAGACAACTTATGTGCTACACAATTCGCGAAAATACCACTTTGAAAGATTGCTAATAAGTAATGAAGGCGTTATATTGTCATGATAATGTGCTATGTTTTAACATACCGATTCATAAGATATAACTCATTTTACCAAGCTTTGCAGTATTTGGGCGACATACTGCCTTTAATACGTAATGATCTTCTTTCTAAAAAGCCAGATTCATCCTATTGTATGGGTACATAATCGTCCCGTTAAGGTTTTTTGAAACGAGTACCACAATATGCAGTTTCGGTAAGAAATAAAATTAGTAATTGGAATCCACATCTCATGTCTACCTTTGAAAGACGTTCTTGGCTGGATCACAACGCAAATAACTGCACCAAAAGTTAACAACGGCAGTGGAAAGGGAAATCAAGGATCCGTCTAAGTAAAAGTTAGGCCTTATTGATTTGTCGAGTGTTTGATTGACTCGGATCCACTCGAAGTGTTTCGACGCTATAAAAATTAGATTCTGCCTATCGTCGCCGCATCTCGTAGCAACGGCACTTAACTGTAGGGTAATCCCTGTCACAGGGAGCGACCTTGTAGGCTAGATGTTTAAAGGGACGTGTTACAGAGTGTATTCACTTTCAATCAGATCGGTGTTATGTTTGTGTGTACAACTATTTAGCATGTACGTGGTTTGTATTTGAAATTATCCGCCGCGGGACTGGGATAGTTTGTTTTAAGCGTTTTCGTTTTCAATCGTTTGCAAAATGAAATAATATAACGCATTTCAGTTGGATTTTTGATAAAACATCGAGGGAAATAGGTCGTGTTTAATCACAAAGATAAAGGAATTTGATGAAAATAAAAGTGATCGATATTTCATTTTTGGACTATAGTCACTTGAAAAACGTTATTTCTTACGGTGAGGTAAATATTATTGTAAAACTAAGTCAATATTGAGAAGCAAACGTTCGCCCTTAGCAAGTTCACTTTATCGTTCAATATCAAATTATTCTAACCAATATTCGGTACATTTTAAGCAATGTGCTATGATGTGCTATGTGTTTGAAGATTTACATTAAACGGAGATCTCTTGATTTACGACTTTAAAGGTAAATACTCAATGTGAACGGCAATATCAAGTGGTTTGTTTTCAATAACTCTTTAAAAGGAGACGTTGTTATCAACATAAAAATCTGCATACAATCTACATATCATTTCCATATCATCAAATCGGACATTTTCGTCCCACAGACACAATGCTGAAGCGACTGGTACAAAGCGCCAACACACCGGATCCTTCTATGTTGGGCAGCGGTGGTCAGGCAATGAGCCGACAGAACACGACGCTCTCCTCAAAGGAATCGCAAAAATCCGCACCGAACCAATCTAAACTATCGCTCTCACACTCCGGCAAGGGACCTAGCCTGCTTGGACTCCTGGCCGCAAAGCGCTTTACGCGCAACCTCAACAGCAAGTATGGCCGCACCAACAGCACTTACGGTTCCTCGCGCTACTCTACGTCGATGAACATCCAGCGGGAACCAACCTACCGGATGGAGCCGAAGCGGAAGTTCAACTGCGACAAGGTGGAGAAGTGCATAAAGGATGTTGTTGACGACCGAATGGGCACCATGACGTACAATCCAAAGTTCTGTTCGAACCTCTCCAAGCTTCTGACGGAGGAGATCAAGGACCGGGTAAAACGCCTTCGATTTGATCGTTATAAGCTTATCGTTGTCGTCCATATTGGCGAGAAAAAGGACCAATGCACGCTCGTGTCCAGCCGGTGTGCATGGGACAGTAAGCTTGACAATTTCGCCACCTATTCGATGGAAAATGAGACTTTGTTCTGCACGGCATCGGTGTTTGGTGTATACAACGAATAGCATAGATGTTGTTTGTGTTTTTGTAGACCTTTCCCCAGAGGCATTGATAGCCTACTATGTTGAATAGTGTGACTCATTCTGTTTGTGTATGACTGAAACGTTTTTAAGGTAGGATAGCCGTAATCCTCCATTTTGAAACTCATGCTGTCATCGGTTTACTTCAGTATTTCTTGGTATACAGGTACACCGGTTTGCGTCCAAACTATTAGTTCCGGCCCCAACCGATCTATACCGAGAACGACCGAAGTAATCCGACGAAAGAATGAGTTTCAACATCGCGGATTATGAGAAGCCTACCTTAAATGTACATGTGATTGCAGCGAGCGTCATTTATTAAAAAAAATGAGCAAAATGGGGAAGTTATGTACGTGGTTATCCTTTTTCTTTCTTTCTATGATACATGACCTTTCTGAATGTCATTGCATTTGAGGTAATGTGAACGAACTTGAAGCAAAATGTACTTTTTGTCACACTTAGATTCATAGAAAAAAATGTGTTTATCTATTTATATAAGTAAGATGTGAATGGATAATTTAAAATGAGTGACTTTATGCTATTCTGCTAGGAGATATTTAGAAAAAGTATGTATCTTAACGCACTTGTCTGTATAAAAAGGATAATGCATCGTCTGATAAATGATTTAACGTCCCGTCCGTTTTATACGTGATGTTTGTTTCTTTATAACTACTAATTTTACTTTTAGTTGTATTTGTAAAATGCATTCCACAAAACGAATGAATATATTTCCATCGTACTTCTGGTTGCTAGGTGACGATTGGAATGACCTTTGACCTTTACTGTATTGACACTATTTCAAAGCGGATTAGATCTGCTATCACATGCAGTAACGATTTTGTAAGAATACTTGAACCATACCATGATTTATTCAGAAAAATATGTGATAAAAATGATTATTTGAAAAAATGAGCGTTTTTGCCAGAATTATTTTTGCAAGTTCTATTGCAACACATTCATTCAAAAGAAACACGTATCAAAGTTGTCTACAATAAAGTAGAATGCGTCTAGTACAAAATCATTACGAAGTCGATTAGACAACGCGAGATCTATGCCTATAACATGTTACGGTAGATATATTTCATAAATATTTATTAAATCTTTATTGCATGTGAACCATATTCATGTTTGTAACTCAATTAAAGGACGCTTCCGAATATGTTATGTTATGATTAAAAAGGATTTCAAACCAAAAAAGGACTTGTTTATGCAAATAGTTTACATTCTCAAATATTAACTATTCTGTTCGAAACATATTTCAAATATATTTAAGGGGAATTCGACAAGAAAAAAGCTGCTGCTATTAGTGAATTGTCCCCTTGATTTACATAAAAAGTTTTAAGATGTGTTCAACATTAAGTCCCTTAACGGCATCTGTACTTTCACCTCTTCACAGCGCAAAAGGTAACCTTTGAAAATGTTTGAACAGCTACATGTAAGCATGATTTTGCTCTTACCGACCATGTTATGTTTTTGTCAACGGTCCTTCTCTTCTATTTTGTATATATATTCTTAGAATCCCCCCTTTTTGAAACAGAATCATAACAGAACTACCTAGGTTTGTACTAATTGCTTTATAACCCTTCATCTGTAAATTTGCTTAAGGCATGGCTCTTTTAAACATTTGAGTACAAAAGCCAACAATGTCAAGTGGGCGGGCATTACAACCTATTTCCATACGATTGAAATTTATGACTTGCCCGAATTGAAAGCAACCACAGACGACAAGTTCTAGCAAGAAAGAAATGCGTTTTCTGCATGATATTTGGCAGAATCCGTTGCGACAAAAGAATAAATCGATTATGAGGAGAGATTTATTCTTTTGGCACAACAGTTTCTAGGGTATTCAACTCCTTGTAATGTAGAGTGAAAGAGTGAAGTAATATAATGAAAGGCCACAAAGTCTTCTACATACATTCAGAGGCTTAAATAGATTGTTTGTCTTGTCCCGGATCTATATTAATCTACAGGTATATACACCAAAATACAGTACATGAACTATGATTCCGACACTAACACCTTAACCCATTACCAAACAAAAATGACATTTGACCAGTTTCTCGCAGACGACTCTGGAAAACATCGTAACATCTGAAACATCTGGGAAATATTGTGGTATAAGTAGAAACTGCTCTTAACGAGCAATTTCTCATTTTACCACAATGTTTTCTGCCCTATCAGAAGATTATTTTTCAATTTCATCACATTCTGCAAACTCTTTCAATTTGGAAGAGTCGGAAACTTGGCGTTTGGTAAAGGGTTAAGATAATATGATACATTGAAAGTATTTGTAGATTAGATTCTTACAATGAGTTAACCATATTCCTCAATAATGATCATATCGTAAGAAAATGGTACTTTTCTTTGTGGTATTAAGTAGAAGTTCTACTTTTGTCTCAATGGTTTATAAAATAAATAATCCGTAATAAGTGATGTGCGTAAAAGCGCCAACATACATAACGAAAGTAATCTAGAAATAAATCAGAGCAATCGTATTTTTTTCTAAATGATACATCAAGAGAATTCATTTTAAAGAGCCTCTTGACGAACATTGTAAAATTAGTATAAAGTGTACATTTAAGAGGTATTTTGTATTTTTTTTACGTTTAAATGCATTTTCAATAATCACATTGTTGTATTGCTGCATATATAGAATCGAAACCGACTCATTCCGCTATTGATAAACACGCTCATTAAAAGAGGAAAAGAGTACCCCAGGAAAGCACCAACTAATAAAAAAAAACAGATCACATTTTTATTTATACCTGAGCAAAGTGGGAGCATTATCTACGTGTGCCGTGAATGTAAAAAAAACTTTCGATTTCAAATTATTATGACCAACATTTACTTTCAGTAAACGTTGTCATACGGTCAATTGTTAAGTTGAATCGGCAAACGTTCATTTCAATAGAAAGGGTGTTGTTTTCCTTCCTTCCCTTACCAGCCAGATTTCTGCCTGGTTGCTCGTACTGGTCTCTATATTCGATAGATGAGAGACCGGTTCCCAGCCTAGCGATTTAAATGCAAAACAATTGGAACACCTCTGTGATGTCTGCAGCCAATAACGATCCAGCTTAACAGTATCCAGCTGTCTACCGTCGCCTCTATGGTCCCCAAGTTGTAAGTTAAAAAAACGAGAGATTTGTTCCCTTTTCTATGATCAGGCATTCCAGAATTCGCCAAAGAGGTCCGATTGTAATCTGTCCTGTCGGTACTAACCGTTCACTTTCGTTTGAAAAGAAACCAAAACCAGATATGAAGTAAACTTCCGGCAAGTAACTGCTGTCGTAAATGATTAATGAGGTGAAAGCACAAAGTCAGAAAACCAATCTATTTTCTAAATGATTGAATTAGCGTTGCTAAATAACTCGGTGTTTTATTGTGTACCAGTACGTAGGTTGTTTATGAAAACATTGATCTTGAACCTCAACGGTAGCTAAAATACTTAACGTTAAAGCATTTTAGTTGTTCAGTGAATGTCTAAAGACTGGCTTTTAAATCATAATACTTGAATCAATTTCAATTGTTATATTATAGTATTATAATCATAAAATTTACATCAAACAGGAACACCCCATCTCCCAAAGGATCGCCGTTTTCCATGATACAATTACAAAGCACGGATATGCCAAATTACTGTTAATGACGGCGCTGATATCATGTAAACATGAACACACCAGAATGATGGTTTGGCATAGAAATAGGTACCTATTTTTATAACCTAAATCGTACTAACCTTTATAACATCGAAAAAAGTCTGCCTATACATACCTACCTTCGCTCAATAATGGACTCGCCAATTTATCGTAGATAGGTAAACGGCAGTAATGCGTAGCAGGACTATCAATTTACTAATTGTTTGAAATACAATTAAAAGTAGCTATTTTTAAACGTCAACTTATCTAAGTATGTACAATTAATGAGCGGTAGATCTCAAAAGCGATGTCGTACTTTTGAATTAAAATACATGTTGATTATCTGTATACACTCTTTAAGAATTCAAACACGATCTAGTTTAGCTTTAAATGAATGTTCCTTACTTCCTCTCAGTTCAGCTATTGTGTAGTTTTCAATAAATTGGTTTTTAGCATTCAAATTACCTTACATCTGTAAACATTCACCTTTAATGGTATGATTTAGAGCACGTTTTCTTTACTTCACAGAAGTGTCTTAAATTCTTTGCATCGGGGGTGATAACTCGAGAACGAGTTAAGTCGTTGTGTAAACGTTAGGTTCGAGCCGTTAAGTCTAGGATCCCAATGGCTTGCTAGAAAAATATTTCCCTTGACTTTTTTATTATAGATAATTGATCGCTCGAAAGTTCAAACCACGCAGACGACCATAAAAGTCACGATGTAATCCCTCAGTGGGATAAGCCTTTCTGTACAAAATTGAAAACATAATTTCCAACAACGATAAGAAAACATCGGAGACATCAATTTAGAAAAAAAAGACAATTCTTCTTCACTATCACCAACGCTCTCAATAGATACTTTTAATTATACACTGTATATCAAATAACAATGTAACAACTGTATTGTTTCAACGGCATTTTATTACCACATATAAACTGTACATACTTTGAAAAGTTGACGTTTTCTGACTTAACAACGCTTTCAATAGATCCTTTTTATTATATATCAGATAACAAAACAACAACTGTATTGTTTCAACGAATTTTATTACCACTTATAAACTGAACATACTTAGATAAGTTGGCGTTTTCTGATTTAATTACGCTCTCAATAGATACTCTTGATTGTATATCAAATAACTGATTTGTTCAAAGACATTTTATTTTCACTTTCGAAGTTTCTCTTCTGTGAAAAAGCACATTTACAATCGAGTGTCAGAAAAGCAAAACGAGTGGCGTTTGTATATTATGTACATGTATCACTTATTTATTTTCATTGGGGGTTTGATATGAAAAGCAAATACCAAATGATTTAAATAGCTATTAAAATATTTTCATTTACTCTGAGATACATTCAAACCATTGTTAATACTGAACAATTGATTCTAAAAATAAACTAACATTGGCATTGTCCATTGAGCTCTCAAAAATTGTTTTTCACCTTTACGAAACAAGATCCGGTTTTGTAATCAGTAGTTTTTGGAACGACTATTGTGTTATGCAAAATGTGAATTAGTACCTTTACCACCATTGAATAAACGAACAAATGTCAAAATGATGGAAATCCTCTGTTAAACAATGAGCAAAGCTCAGTGGCACTCTAAACATCTTGTGTGTTTTTTTCGGTTGTACAGACCAAATGCATTTATAAATATTAGCTATGTGCTGGCTTTTGCCAAGTAAAGAATTGTTAACCCAATGTAGCCACTCTTTAATAACGTTATCCTACGAGAGGTTCTTTACATTGTTCATATCAAATTCTTGACGACTAGCTATTACTCCCAGAGCGCATATATCAGAGTTAGTCCCTTTAAAGCCCATATCATCCATACCACCCTTCCCTTTTCACTGATAAGCGTCTTTACCCATTGCCAAACAATAACGACATTTGAACAGTTTATTGCTCGTAACGAGCATTTTCTCCTTTTCCGACAAGAATTTCTACTCTATCAGAAGATTATTTTCCAATTTCATCAACTTTTGAAATGTCGTCTGCAAACTCTTCCCTTATGGGACAGTAAATATAATTGGCGTTTGGTAAAGGGTTAAGGCTCCTTCGATTTAGATACCTTGAGCGATTCTGAAAGCTGTAATTAATTGAGAAGTACAGTTTGTACACGTCTCTTACCACACGACCTAACAAGGATACATTCCACTTGTCTGTTTGAAACTCACCTTCAATAGGCGAAAATAGAATTGCTTTATTTTTGTTATTTGAGTAAGGGATTTGAAATTGATTTTCCAAAATCAAATAATAGTGGTGAAAGGCATTTTTTTGAATAATTGTTTCTCTACGGTCAATAAGAATTTGAAATACAAGGATTAGCATTGAACAATAGCAAAACGAATCGCTGCCCGAGTAAACTTTTTCTTTATACGTGACCGAGAAATACCTTAAAGTGCTGGGTACCGTTTTACTAAACAGTTTACGCTTAAGATTTGCATAAGTCTAAAACAGCAATTCCTCCTATTTCAAAATTTGGCAAAGCAATATTGCAAAGTAACATTGGAATCGTCTCTCCGAGAAGTTTCCAATGACGGGTCACATTGCTATATTGTACTTTTATAGATGATACTATTCATGTTTATCAGTTATGACTCATTCAGAAATTTTCCTTAAGCTGTTTAGTAAAACGGTACCCTGGAACCGACTTCTTGCTTTTGCAAACATATATAGAGGCCAGCCGCCAAGTAAATTGGCAGCTGGTATGTGATCTAGCCTATTTGCTACACTGAGTATCTTTCCTTGTGATTTTTTAAGCCAAGATATCGCTCCAAAAGAAAGTATCTTATCTTGGGCATTTTGTAAAGGAGATTCTGTCTATGGGTTATGCATGTATTGAGACCATGGTAACTGAACATCTAAAGCTTTAATTAAGAATGAAATGCAAACTATCACGTTTTAAATCATGATAAAGAACAAGGGAGATAATCGATACACAAAACAGTTTGAATTATTTTAGAGTTATCGATCGTTAGTCTATGAAAAACGAAATCTCGTTAACCCTTTCTCGTTACGAGCAATTTCTCCTTTTCCCACAATGTTTTCTAAAGTCGTCTGCAACAAAGTGGTCAAATGTCGTTATTGTTTTGGAAAGGGTTAAAGAGACAAACCACCAACTGGTCAAAGAACTTCTAAGACCGGTTGTTTTACGCAATGAGGGAGTACTATTACCGCTGGAAAACTATATACGATTACAAATTCAAAGCATATATAAGAATCCAGTCAATTAAGTAGGGACGAAGTAAACACTTTTTTTCTAAAGTGAATAACTAGCCATTAACACGTATGCTAGCAAAATTGGCACTTTATTACCTTAATGCATAATCGAATTTAAAACAATGTTATAATTCATGCACGTGTAACAGGCATGTAAATTTGCAAGAGACCCGTATTATTTCGAATGCGCAATCACTCTCAAAGTAGTGATAGATGTCCAGATACTACTCGCGATACGTTTGAAAACGTTGTAATCAACCAACCATCTGGAATACAGCGATACCGCTAAATATCTTTCATCTTCAAACTTAGGCTCATACATTAGGTATGTCGAAAAGTATTCTAAATTCACTTTCAAACAACAAAAGCATACACAGAAAATAAATCGTCATTTTTTGTAAAATACATGTTTCCGAAGCTACATCGACAGCGAACAAATAAATCAAAGCGCTGATAGCGCTGAAGGACTAAGGTGCGTTTAAAGCAAGATGATTGAGGATACATTTGAAAATTTCTTTGGGCAACGTCTCGAGGAAAACAGCTGCTCCTTTTACCACCATAACTATTATTTCTGTGAACACAGACTGAACGATAGTCTATTTTTCGAATATCTGGACATCTTACGATTTCCCATGAGACAACATTAATACTAATATAGAGCAAAGCAAAGCGAGTAAACCTGGACTACATTCCTAGTTCCAAGGAGGTATTAGTCCGCACAGTGAATGCGGATGTTTAATGAATAATTGGGGTCAGTCCGCTGTTTGTGTATCGAGAAAGTACCGATCCTCAAAAAGTGGTATGTAAATTCAATGGACTAAGGTGCTGACGTACCCTTAGTCCAAAAAATCAATATTTGTTTATATAACATGTAGCCAATGGTGAGAATCTACCGTGTCATTTAATTTTACTTCTATGATTGAATTGTTCGTATGCTTCAATGGAATAGATAACATTTCCTCTTATATATCGCACAAATAACCTTAAACTACCCGGTGATGTGAGAATATTGATCAAGTACCTTGAACTTGCTTCTATTGTCCTACCTTTATTGACGACCGCCCCATATCTTTACCCTTTGAATTCTGGGTAATTTTTTAAAAACAGATTTTTGTGTTGTCTTCTTTCCAAAACTTTAAGTATCTGCTTAATTTCATTGTGGAAAAATATCCAGAGTAGCAAACAGGTTAGATCACAGGCCAGGTGCAAATTTACTTGGCGGCTGGCCTGGATCCAACCTGTTTGCAAAAGAATGAAGTCTGTACCAGCACCATACGGGTTAAGGCTACAAACACCTTATGTAGAAACACTTTCTTATACTAATTTATAGGCCAGAATTGCATGTATCGTTTTATTTGTTACAAATATCTATTTGTTACTAAACTCCTAGTTATTCACTTACACACATTCACCTATTAGCGAACTTTACCTAAGATACTCGATTATTGCTAAGCATAACTATATTGTAAAATAGAATTACAAACATTTACTTATTGGATAATAATACAAACATTTACTACTCATCGGGTAATAATATATACATAAACTTATTGGTTGTTTTAACATTTACACGTGCGTGTAGCTAATGGCATGCCTGCAATATACATTAACTCAATGGTTGGTTAGTAGGCCTATTAGCATGTGTATTTATTAGAAATGGTTGCAAAATATCGACTTGCCGGATGACATTACAGCTACCGCATGGATGACAATTTACCCTTGTACTCTGACGTTTAAATACGACAGGTAAAAGGTGTATTAGGACAAGAGCAAGATCTTAAATATGTATTTTGTGTAATCACACCACACGGAGTGTATACGCGACGGCCAGTCTTGCGTGACATTATATGATCGATAAGGCAACATATTCGTTAAAGAAAGGGACTCGGTAACATCCAAGAGGTATTCTAAAACACCGTTGTGAGCTTGGAATTACAAGACACGGCCAGTCAAGCGTGACATTATATGATTGATAAAGCAACATATTCGTTAAAGTTTTGGGACTCGATAACATTCAAAAGGAATTTAAAAAACACCTTTGTGAGCTAGGATATACATGTATAAGACAACAACCAGTCAAGTATGACATTATATGATTGATAAAGCAACATATTCGTTAAAGTTTGGGACTCGATAACATTCAAAAGGAATTTAAAAAACACCTTTGTGAGCTAGGATTTATAAGACAACGACCAGTCACGTGTGACATTAAATGATTGAAAAAGCGACATATTCGTAAAGTGTGTGACTCGGTAATATTCAACAGGAATTTAAAAACAGTTTTGAGCTAGGATTATTAAAACAAAAGAAAGGGACTCGGTGAAATCCAAAAGAAATTTAGAAACAGCTTTGTGAGCTAGGAATTTTACAAGACAACAGCCAGTCAAGTATGACATTATATGATTGATAAAGCAACACATTCGTTGAAGAAAGAGAGTCGATAACATTCAAAAGGTATTTAAAACACCTTTGTGAGCCAGGACTTAAGATATAACAAAATGTCGAGCTTGAAGACGATACCAGGACCGAAGCCCCGATTTCTAATCGGAAACCTGGGATATGTGGATAGCTCTAAGCTTCATATGAGTATGTACAATATGAGACAGGAATACGGAAAGTTATTCCAATTTTGGATGTTTTCGCAGCGTGTGATCATTATCAGTGATGCGGCCCTGATGGAGCAAGCCTTCTGTCAACGGGAACTCTGTCATCGTCCAGACGATTTCATGAAGCATTTAAAATACGATGGAAGCGGGTACCTCGATTCGAATTTCAGCGAGCCGGAGCTCGCATTAAAGGCAGCAGTATGGAGGGCGTTGGCGAGTCTGAAGTCGGACGAAGTGATGAAAAAACTGCGCGAGGCAGAACTCGAGAGTTTCCTGAATTCTTTGAATGACTCTTCTGGCATACCTTGCGTGGAATTTGTTTTGAATTACACGGCGAAGCAGTTTGCAACCGAACTAACGGGCATAGAAGCGACAGACATACACAAAGATGCTGTCAAACAATTCATTGATGCCGTGAAAGAAATCAATGGCGGAGGCAAACAGGTTCTTATGACGCAGTTTCGATGGATGCGATATATTCCTGGACCTTTAAGGCGGTCGGCTAACAGAATCATAGCTACCCGGGACAAGCTCGCAGAAACACTCGTTACCGACGCCAAGACGAATAGAGTCGAATCGCAAGAGCACGGTATCCTTCAGACGATGATGGCGGCAGCTAAACCCAACGTTAATACGATCACAGATAAACATCTGATTGCGTGCACTATGGATATTCTGTTTAACTCTGTCACACCTGTAGCCTCCTTCATTTCGTTCTCCATTCTACAAGCCGTGAAATACCCGAAACTCCAAGAAAAGATACACGCGGAACTTGACAGGGCGTCAATGCATGGGGGACAAGACACTACCAATGTCAAGGTCGAAGAAATTCCGCGGGAGAGCATACCCTTTCTGGAAGCGTTTATATTGGAGAGTATGCGCATGTTGAGTGTTGTCAACCTCACAAGACCTCATCTCGCCAGCGAGGACACCGTAGTTGATGACTACATGTTCCCCAAGGGTAGCTTGATTCTCGGAGATATATTTGGTATTCACCATGATGAAGACCAGTGGGACGAGCCGTGGTCCTTCAATCCAGAGAGGTTCTTGGATAAAGACGGCAGTGCGTTACCTGGTTCGGATCCCGCACGGAAGCGCGTTCAGCATTTCGGTCTGGGTATGCGTCAATGCCGTGGTATCGACGTTTCGATGGAACACATCTTCAGTTGTGTTCTGCAAATCTTTGCCAAGTACAGGGTGGTGCCGAAACCCGGCTCGGAATTGCCGTCGAACGACCCTAGGGGTTATATAACGGAAGTGGTTCCCATCATTCCGGAATTTACGTGCGTATTTGAAATGAAGTGATATCTGTTAATTTCAGCAGGGACTTATGTAAAACAGAACTAGAATTTTCCGGTTAACACCATATAGCATGTGATTTTCTTTCTGTTTGAATTGTTTTTATCTTCTGTCACATCGCTGTAATAATGTTTCTGTTATATTGCGTTATCTGGTCCTTAAACCCCGGAAACTACAAAACCACTATCCCACCTGTTAGCCACAGGGTTACTTAAAAGACAAATGCTAAATAAAGGCAGGGTTTATAGTGCCATATCTATGCTAGGCATATTGAGGCGATTCTTACAATTCCCTCCCTGATCACTGGGTGATAAACCGGCCGTTTACATATGACGCGAATGCAGTCATGCCACACTGGTTTGTTCCATTACATGTACCCATTTATACACCTGAGTAAAGAACAATGTGGGATGCTTTTTTAGCCCCGGGAAATCCCGATGATCCGGTTGACTTACGAACCCGGGATCCAAAGGTCATTAAGCCAACGCCTATACCACTGGACCACGGTTCCAAATTTGATGAACCGCTTGGTCTTCTGGAAATGACAGTTTGACCCATACGAAGGGACGTTTTTCGTGTGACCCCCCCCCCATCCCCCCTATACTCACTTTGCTACTTAAGTATTTTAACGTTTAGTCATACTCATCTAGCCCTTTTCCAAACGCCAAATTTTTAACTGTCCCAAATTAAAAGCGTTTGCAGACGACATTTCAAAATGTGATGAAATTGAAAAATTATCTCCTGATTTGTGCATAAAACATTGTGGAAAAAAGGAGAAATTGCTTGTTTCTCCTTTCCCAACAATGTTTCCAGAGTCGTCTGCTACAAACTGGTCAAATGTCGTTTGGCAATGATATATCTATCTTTATACAATAAGTAAGAAAGTTCATATTTCTACATATACTTTTATATGGTTATTAATGTTTACATATAATTCATTTTTATATTTGTTTCAATATATCTAAAAAACACTTTATGTTCATTTCAATACATAAGCCATTTTCTGCTTTTTTAGATTGCTAAAAAATCGACCTTTTTGTCAACATATCTTTATTCGTCAATAAGAAAACGATTTATCTCATGAGTATTTTACAGGTAAACGTTGGAGTTTATATGATATACGCTATATAGACACAGGTTGTTTACAAAACTTGTGTGAACAGGTATACCATCAATCGAAAAACGACGCACGTCCTCGAGACATTGTGGTTTATGCACTATATGAAATGTGACTCACGCTTGGGTTCGCCAGGCGATCCAAAATGGCGGACATTGCATAGAGTGGCTGCAAGCTGAAGAATTTGTTCTTGTTTTGCAAATGATATAAACACAGAAATAAAAAAGTTCATATCCAAAAGGTATGAGTTGATTTCGTTTTCATATATACATGTTTAAACATTGAAAACCCGAGCTTGAAGTTGATCTATGTTGTAAAACATATGTAAAGCATATATATCAGGGTAATGCGTAAACTCTGTAACCCGTCACACATGCATACCTGTATATAGATATGTGTGCCTAAATCAACCTTGTTGCCGTTGTTTTTATGTTTATCAGCAAAATAAAGAGACCGAAAATACACATGACTAAACGTAGAAAGTACATTTACTTTCTCGTTTTGTCCCTGAACTATTCGCATTAAACCGTAATGTTACATTAATGCATGAGCATTTTATACGCCCTGCGTTCAATAAGGAAAGCGTTTACGAATAGTTTGCGAATTACCGTAAATCCGTAAGATTTTATGACATTATCTCCGCGAGCGCTCGTGGATCTCGCAAACGGAAGTGGAGCTTCACCCGCGAATTAAAAACAGGCAAAAAAAGATGTGTACTTTGAATTCTTTCACTCCTTGTTAAAAAAAATCATTGATTGTGTAATGAATAAATGGTGGTTCATAAGGAATTGAAATAAACGTTCTACGGTTGTTTTAATCTTAATTTACATCATGAGAAATATGAGGCATAATTTGCCATATATCCACAAAAGGAATATTTTGACAAGTCTGACCATGTTTGCACACATTCATGTACATATTCTGAACCAAATTCCCAATTTTTGACAGTGATCTCCCTTTATCGAGCGTTTGTAAAAAAAAAAAAATCAGCTCAATTGAAACGTTTTTCCTAATTGAACGCAAGGCTGATGTCAACCACGACTGTCTGAGGTAGCACCTATATTTACGGCCTAGACCGGTGTATACCGAGAACAAACAAAGTGAAAAGACGGCAGCATGAGTTTCATAGAGGCGGTTTAAAGGTATTCTACTTTTACTTTAATAAAGGTTTGAGTACAATTTGAACAATTTCTTTATTTGCAATCATCGACAGAATTTGTGTAGGGCCATAATGCATGATAGGGAATAGATGGTTGGTGTCGTGAATCGGAAATGTTTTCGGGCAAGGCGTAGGAATATTACCCGGTGAGCCGAAGGCGAAACAGATAATATTCCTATGCCGAGCCCGATAACCTTTCATATTCAAAGGCACCAACTATTTATTATATTTATCCTGTTATCTTTGTGTTTTCTTTTAAACAAACAAAATAGAAATAAAGCACAAGAAAAGAGGAAACAAAAACTAAGTAGAGAATGGTGTAAACACGACGGCATGTGTCATGGCGTGCTTATGACGTCATGATTCGTCACGCGCATGTGTTATATAGTTAGTACTGTATATCACAAATGTTATTCGGCACCTAGTTATCGTTCCCAAAATTGCACTAGTGACAGGATAAAGCATCTTATCTGATGTCAACCATGGCTGTCAAAGGCAGCACGGCCACCTATTAAACCGAATATATCCGACCGAGACCGGTGTATACCGAGAACAACTGAAGAAAAATGACGGCAGAATGATGGGTATTCTACCTTTACGTTAATGCAGGGTTGGCTACAGTAATGCATTAGCATTTTATCTGGTGTCAACCACAGCTGTTGGAGGGCGTATTCGGGTCTTTCACAGACAGCATTCTTTTTTAAAAAGAAAAAAAGCCAGCTATGTCCGTATTTGGTTGAATCTTGTTAGAATTCTTTTGAGTAACAACAGCGTAAGGCTAAAGAGATTGCAATGTGGCAAGAGGAATGTGCAATTTATTTGACTGTTAGTGTGTTCAAATCGTGTTGTATAGATTGGAGGTTCGATTACCGGGTCTTGTCATTAAAATACGAAAGACAACAGAACAGATAACTTTAATCCATGACAGTCTTGGTAAAGTGGATGTCGAGTAAAAAAAACTCCAAAAGAAAAAGAAAAATGGTCATTTGACATAGCGTTTGGAATTCGCAAAGCACACAGGGATGATTGAAACATTTGTAAAAATTAAAAAAAAAGCGGCATACAAAGGGCTCTGGTACATCCAAGTAAAGTTTTCAATTTTATATGACTTTATGACACACATGTATGATTTTTAGGAAACTGGGAGGGGCTGGGAATTCTTTTTCGCCCACAAGCTAAATAGTTGCAAGCGTTTTGCATGAAGTATTTCTTTTTTTTTTAGTTTACTTCAGATGACTCATGTTGGCTGTCCAAAAGCAGGGACATAACAACGAACCACAGCAATGTTGGCTTTCCAAGGTTAGCTATACCATTAAAGCAGCAAAGCGTGACCAAGCGGTTGAGTTGCGCATAATCAGCCAGTGAAATGCAAGTGTTTTACTTGGTGTATTTTCACTTTTTAAATTAGCCTTGGACAACTAATACTGGCTGTCCCGAAACAGGAACAAAACAACCAAACATATTACAGATAGATAGATAGAATACCCATAATCCGCCATTTTAGAACTTTCTTTCGCCGGATTACATCAGTCCTTCTCCACGTACGCCGGTACTATTCGGTTTGATACGAAAAGTTCCAGCTCAGACCGATGTAAAACGAGAACGACCGAAGTCATCCGAGTAAAAGAAATGTTTCAAAATGGTGGATTATGGCTATTCTTCCATATATACATTATAAAAGGTCTCTAACATGGCAAAGAATTTAAGATGAGGGATCTACAATACTTGGGTTAGAGCCCCGCCGACGCCAATGGTTTCGTGAGAGTGTCCTTTCGCAAGGCACGTCAGGCCCAGGATATAACTGATTCTGGTCATTTCGCAAGGCACGTCAGACCCGAGATATAACTGATTCTAATCCTTTCACAAGGCACGCCAGACCCGAGATATAACTGATTCTGGTCCTTTCACAAGGCACGTCAGACCCGAGATATAACTGATTCTGGTCATTTCGCAAGGCACGTCAGGCCCAGGATATAACTGATTCTGGTCCTTTCACAAGGCATGTCAGACCCGAGATATAACTGATTCTGGTCATTTCGCAAGGCACGTCAGACCCGAGATATAACTGATTCTGGTCATTTCGCAAGGCACGTCAGACCCGAGATATAACTGATTCTGGTCCTTTCACAAGGCATGTCAGACCCGAGATATAACTGATTCTGGTCCTTTCGCAAGGCACGTCAGACCCGAGATATAACTGATTCTGGTCATTTCGCAAGGCACGTCAGGCCCAGGATATAACTGATTCTGGTCCTTTCACAAGGCATGTCAGACCCGAGATATAACTGATTCTGGATATGATTACACGTGAGAATGCTTGTATGCTGCGTCTTAGGATGCATTTACAGTCAGACTCGTCTACAGCAGCCACTCTTAAACATAGAATACATATGACTGTATAGCAACATTGAAGATCAATACAGCAGGCAAGACACGAAGAAAGCTCCTGCAGGAGCTTTCTTCATGTTTTGCCTGCTGTATTAAGCTGTCAACTGTCTCAAAAAACAGATCTGATGGCATTTTTGTTGGCTGCTTAAGACAGGTTTTACTGTATTTATTATCACCAATTACCAAAGTATAAATATTGTAACGTTGGTTGAACGTTTATGCAAATTAGGAACCTAGTCCATTGTTTGAGAGAACATGCTGGTATATATATAGACAACACAACCGCTTAGTGAACGACAGTGTTTTTCACTGATCGGATGTGTTCGCGTCTTTGAGAGGTTCATTTGCTCGGTTCGTTACAATATTCTACTGTACAAATTTAATCGACCATTTCACTGCTTACTCCTTAGTGGGTCTGAATAGGGTCTTCAGCTTCGATTAAGGTTTTGACATGCTTATTTTCTTCTCGACACTTGTCAGCTCTCTGACCCTGAGAAAAGAAATATTGGAAAAGAACGGAAAGTTCCAAAAACTGATAGAAATTACAGCAATGAACAACGCAATGTACATCTAGCATGTATAACACATATTTTCTTTCCAAAACCATTTACTGCTTTCGTAAAGGACTATAATTATGAACTACAGAACTAATTGTGCATGAAATGCGTATGAATCAATCGGCAATGTTCACAAAGTTAGAACTGCAGTGACGTAGTGGGTAGCGTCGGGGTAAATAAATCCGGGTTCGATTCGGATCGGTGACCTTCTATTTCAACGTTTTTTCTATCCTAGTATTGGTAAGTCATCCAGGGAACATGTACATTATCACTCAAGCCCTGTGCATTACCGGAAAACAATAAAAGCAGTCTTACAACCACTTTTGGTGGCGGATAAACCCACTTGCAATGGCGCGATGTTACCATCGATTAACACTTAGTATGCTGGGCAATTTACTAAAGATAGTTTTTTGTGTGTTTTGCTTTCCAATGCCTTTAACCTCTGCTAAGTATTGATGAATAAAGATACTCAGATTAGCAAACAGATTAGATCACAGGCCAGCCGCCAATTTACTTGGCGGCTTGCCTGGATCTTACCGGTTGCATAAGCATGAAGGCGGTTCCAGCACTATAAGGGTTTAAACATGTGTACTTCCTGTGTCTGGATTATTCCCTCTTGAAGTGGTTGGACAAATTTATAACACAAACCTTTCTACATGCCATGTCCATGTGAAACCATATTATTTTTTTTAACGTGCATTATAAAACTGAACACCTTCGTAAGATTAAGTTAACAAACATCTAAATAACAGGGCATATCAAGATCTTTATCAAGGTCTTTATCGTTAAGTATCAAACGAAATATCTTAATTTTGGGTTGCTCATCAGAATCGTCTTCGCAAGATGACCTAAATGAATACCAACTATATAGGTTTTTAAGTAATAAACACCGTCGCTTGGGGTATTCGGCTCTTATCTGGGCATCTCATATCTGTATGACCCAAATGTCGACTGGTTCTGAAAGTAATTGGCTTACTGAACAACAACTTCCAAGGCTCTTTGTTCTATTTCGTAGCCATTTGTCACGGCCCGTGTGTATTTTCCGCGGGAAAAAGCCTAGGGCCCTGGCCGTTGCGTATACCCTTAAGACGAAGACCCCTGGCTCGCGAAAACACATACACATATATAAAGATATATATAGTTTTATTCAGGAAAACTAGCAAAGTGTCCAATATACCATACATTTAATAATACATATATAACAATATGGTGGTCATTTGTTAAAACATGAAAAGAGGAAACACATCCCATTTAAGAAGAAATATTACCCTTTCAACATATGATCGTATGAGTCACATCTCAAAGCATCTAGTTTTAATAATCATTCAATATTCATTGTAGGTAAGTGAAAAAATAACCTAATACAAACTAATTATATGATGCAAAAAAATCCGACAAAAGAAAAAGATCTTTGACGAAATGACTTTCCTTAATATAAGAACTTACAAGTAATTGACAGAAGTTTCGTAAATGGATATCATTATTTGATATTATTTGTCATTGTATGAAAATTAATCATGTAACCTATATACATTGTAGTTGTAACAAGCTTTCAATGTCTGTTCATAAAGTCCTTCAAATGTGCTGTTGAATGATCCATCCGTTGTATAAAGGCTACCAAGGTATTTAAAACTATTGAAATTTTCAATTTGTTCATTTTATATAAAAACCCTTTTTTTCTATTTCTACCTTTCTGATATATCATGATCTTAGCTTTACTGATATCAACTTACAGCCCCCACTTATCGCAATACTCTTCTAAAAGAGTTAAACAATGTTGTAACTTTGTCACTTTCAGCAAACGAGACAATTTGGTCTGCATACAGGAAAAAGCTTATCAAAAAGGTTTGTTAAACAAATTGGTAAAACTCATATTGTGTGTACAGTGTATCATATAAAAAAAACATTGATTCAAAATAAAATGTGGCCTAGCTGGTTTTCCAGAGTCGAGTTCTTAACAAGCTTTTATCACTTCATTTACTTGTAAACTAACATAAAGTTTATCAAACATACACTGGAATTCTCCTTTCAAAAATTTTGCATTAAACATTACAATATCATCATCAGACTGAAAAGAAAAACTATTTAAGTTTTATTCAGGAAAAATGGACAATGTGCCCAACATAGCACACTTATGATAATACGTATATAATAATATGGTGGTAAATTGTTTAACATGAAACGAAGAAACACCTTCCAGTAGAAATATTACCCTTTCAACATATGATGGTATGAGTCACATCTCAAAGCATCCAGTTTTGATAATCATTCAATATTCCATGAGCATACGTAAAAAGAAAAACAGAATTTTGACCATTTACGGATATAAAATATTTTGTAAACTCATTTGTATTTATCTCACATTTTGACATTTGAGGGTACATCCTTTTTTAAAGTTTCCAAAATTATTTTGAATCTCTTTCTAACCTTAGACCTTCTAACCTTTAAGATTGCATGATATCATATCGTAATTTTCTGTTACAAATGTTGTTTTTTTTTATATTGGCTCCTCGTTGTTACCTCATTATCTCTGTTTTCATCTGATTTATCTTTTCTAAACTTCTTCAAAGGATGATATAAATAGTTTTGAGTTTGCTTACATTCATCATCATACCATGATTTCTTTTTCATTGATTGGTCAATATTATTTACAATATTTACATTTCTTAAAAATCGAATTACAAACATTTTCTAAACACAAATACAGCTTTCAAGTTTAAATCAAGGTTTTCTAAAAGTATCTGCTACATTTACCTTACATGAAATCTTTTCAAATGTATTGTACATTTCATCTGTATTTGATAACTCGAAAATGTTTTCGTTTTGTCACAATCCATCTCAGAAATGCCTTACCAGTTCAGTGTTACATAAATCAGTAATTTGTAGAACCTTGGAGATATCATTGACGTTTGAAAATGCAAAAACTCAAATCGAAAAACTTAAAATACAATGATCAGAGAGTATATTTGGCTCATGTACTTTAAACTCATCAACACTTTCAAACGTGTGAGATTTACTATGAATCGTTCCACAGACATGTTCTCAAAGAATTAGAGGTTTAGTAGAAATTACAAGTTGAAAATGAGTCTATAACAATATGTAAAAACCACATACAAAAGATGATCGACATGCTTCGGTAATTTCATTTACTTTTCATTTTATTTCTGCAAATCTTGTTAAACAAATTGCAGCTCTTGTCATTCAACAGAATTCAACATCAGCAGCAGCAGCAACAACAACAACAATAATAATAACAACGACACCATAAAACAGCACTTGTCAATTAAAACATTTACATGTGAGACACGATTCGTATGCATTTCTTTAGTGAGACAAGATATCCAAGTATGTTCATCACATATTTTTCTCAGTATGGAGCAGGGTACTCTTCTTTTACTAAAAGTAAATCTTTTTAATTGCTTGACCACATTCTCTAACTACTACACACATAACAGTTGATGCACTAGCTATGACAATCTCCTCTCATTGTATGCATAGATGTAGTAAGAACTTTCAAAATCTCAGATCACAACTGTGAGATACATTATTTGTCAAAATGGTTTGTACCAAGAATCACAAAACAAAATATTGTTTCCATCATTGACTGCATTTTTATGTAAAGCTTTCATTTTGAAACAATCACATTGGTTTGTTATCCTTTTACATTGATATATATTCATTCTATGAGCAGAAAGGTGATAAGCGTCTTCAATTGCCTGATATATAAATATATATCTTTAAAATTGAAACACAGTATCAAACCAACTTCGAGGGAGTGGAGTGAGCTACAAGTTATAAAACTTAGTTAAAGATAAACTTTTCTTGCAACATAAGACATGGCAAAATCTCGTTACGTTAGTGACAAAAACGACTGAATTTTCAAAATATATCAAAACTTAAAGAAATGGAGAGAAAACTTCAGATAGGTGAAAGAAGTGGAGAGGATAAGAGCGACAGCAATATTGCTACGATGAAGAAAATGAGATAACATTAGATAAGTGTATACGAGTAGAGAAGTAAGGAAACAAATGAATCCACGACGCCCCTCAACCTCCGGAATTCATGCAAGCTGGTTGGTTTGGTTCTTCAATGGACATGTAAGCCATAAATATATTGCTGCTTTCTCTCTTTCCAACCCCGTAGACATTCCAAGCCTTGTTCGTTTTATGTGTGATCCTATTAAAACTCAAAATGCGAAACCTGTTGTAGCTATCATGCCATAACAACGTGTGAACAGCTTTCTTTACCATAAGTGCACATTTGGAAAATGCTAATTGAGAAGCAAGCAAAGTCAGGCAAGGCTGAATAAAATGCGAATCTCTTTCAAGTCAAGGCTAAACCGAACGGAAAGCTATTCTAAGCAAAGACTTGATAAACTGTAAAGCCATTCCACGCCAAAATCTGAATTAAATGCGAAACACTTTAAAATCAAAGACTGAATAAAATACGGAGCTCTTTCAAGTCAAAGGCTGAATAAAATGAGAAGCTATTTTAAGTAAAAACACTGAATAAAATACAAAGCTCTTCCACGTCAAAGGCTGAATAAAAAGCCTATCTTCTTTTTATTGTTCTAATTGCTTTTATAATCTTTGGTCCTGGTCTCTGGTTGATGTCTTCCCTCATTTTCAAATCTTTCTGTATGTTAAGAAGCTTCATTTTTGTCCATTTCAGTTTCATCAAGTACACATTAGTTTGGCATCTTCTTAGTTTGTCCAATGAATGAACAGCTCCCAGATGTTGCTCCTCGACATTTATATCTGCCAGATATTCACATTCAAGAAGGGCTGAAGATATATGACGTATCTTTAAACTAACTTCTTGACATCTCAGACCCTGGGAATTAGCGTCAAGGGCCCTCTTGTATTCCATTATTTGATCCCTGGTTCGATGCAGTGCTACAAATTTCTGTACAGAAGTGCCGTGCGCAGCTACATTTTCCAACTGCGTTGTCGACGCTGTTATTGCAGATGAGACACCGTTATTTCTTCTCAGGATGTCTGTTATTACTGAATCTGAACCCAACTCAAGTGCGGTACACTTCTTTTTTATTTTACCTTCGATAACATTCATTTTTGAAATTACGTCATCTTTGAATTTCTGAAATTCGAACCTTGCTCGTTCTAGATCATGTTTGAATGCTTCATCATTTCTTCGTGCAAGGTCATTCATGGATTCAATCGACTGTTTCAGCTCGCTCATTGCTGTGAGCGCATCAACAGTATCATCAAATTCATTGTCAAGCTGTGTGATCTCAAGCACATGGGAGCATTTTCTGTGTTTTATTGTGGCGCATGATATGCAGCATAGCTCGTTTTCATCTTTACAAAAGAACTCGATATCTTTTTCAGGGTGCTTGTTACATTTCAAGGACATCGTTAGATTAATGGCCTGCTCTGGATCGTTTCCAACATCATCATAGCTAACAATGTTGTGATTCCTTGTCTTTTTTAGGTGTCTGTGGTATCCCACGCATTCCTTACAGAGACTTTCGCCACATTCAACACAAAAGTGGCGGGCTTCTTTTTCGGTGTCTTGCGACATGCAAGGTTCACACGAATACTTAATTTCTTGAAAATCAACTAGCTTTTTTGAATTCTTTTCAATAAGAGAATTGATGACGTGGTTAACGGGTTGATTATGAACCCAGTCGGTGATTTTTGATTTAGAACAAGGCCCTTGTGCAGTGTTTCTACATATTGGGCATTGGAAACTGATTCCGTCTGAGTCCTTGGCGGTTTGAAAAATATATTCTATGAGGCAATCCTCACAAAAAGTATGCAGACATCCTGTCAACGTTCTGGGTTTTCTGTAGGTGTCCAGACACACCGGACAGACAAGTTCTTCAATATCGCTGTTTTCACCAATACTGGGATTCTTCTCTGCACCTGTGACTTTCTCTTCATTGGGAAATTGTTGTTCACCTGTGACTTTCTCTTTGTTGGGAAATTGTTGTTTACCTGTGACTTTCTCTTTGTTGGGAAATTGTGGTTCACCTGTGACTCGTTCATCTGTGACTTTCTTTTCATTGGGAAATTGTTGTTCACCTGTGACTTTCTCTTTGTTGGGAAATTGTTGTTTACCTGTGACTTTCTCTTCATTGGGAAATTGTTGTTCACCTGTGACTCGTTCACCTGTGACTTTCTTTTCATTTGGATATTGTTGTTTACCTTTGACTTTATCTTCATCTTGCAAGTGTTGTTCACCTGTTTCTTTTTTCACATCTGACAACTGTTTTTTACCTGCGAGTTTCTTAACGCCAGGCAATTCTTTTGCACCTGTGGCTTTCTCTCTATCGGAAAGCTGTTGTTCATCGTTGACTTTCTCTTCATTTGGAAATTGTTCTTCACCTGTAACTTCCTCGACATCTGAAAATTGTTTTTTACCTGCGAGTTTCTTAACACCAGGCAATTCTTGTGCACCTGTGGCTTTCTCTCCATCGGAAAGCTGTTGTTCATCGTTGACTTTCTCTTCATCAGGAAATTGTTGTTCACCTGGTACTTTCTCCACATCTGAAAATTGTGGTTTACCTGCGAGTTTCTTTACACCAGATAAATCTTTTCCATTCGTGACTTTATGTACATCTTCCAATTGTTGTTCACCTGTGACTTTCTCTTTGTTGGGAAATTGTTGTTCACCTGTGACTCGTTCACCTGTGACTTTCTTTTCATTTGGATATTGTTGTTTACCTTTGACTTTCTCTTCATCTTTCAAGTGTTGTTCACCTGTTTCTTTTTCCACATCTGACAACTGTTGTTTACCTGCGAGTTTCTTAACGCCAGGCAATTCTTGTGCACCTATGGCTTTCTCTCCATCGGAAAGCTGTTGTTCATCGTTGACTTTCTTTTCATTTGGAAAATGTTGTTCACCTGGTACTTTCTCGACATCTGAAAATTGTGGTTTACCTGCGAGTTTCTTTACACCAGATAAATCTTTTCCATTCGTGACTTTATGTACATCTTCCAAATGTTTTTCATCGGTGATGTTCTCTGATTCGAGCCTTTTTGGTTCTACTGTGACTTCCTCTATGACACCAAATTCAGGTTTGACGCTGGCCTTCTCTACATCTGGCATTTTTTGTTCACCAGTACCAGTCTGAAAAGAAAGTTAAGAAATTGACAACTGCTAAATATAAACTAGGCATAAAGAGAGTTAATGAATATATGTTAATGAACATTTACAATGAATTGATAGAAACAAAGCGAAACGTAATACATATAACATTTTATAAAAGCTGTAACAATTAGAAATTTCATATGACAATTACCAACAGTCTATCAAGTCTATTGTTTCATTGAATCTTGCAATGACAATGTCATTTTACCCCTTCAACATAAACATGGTAATTTTTCAATTTGTCATTGAAGTGTAACTATATACCTTTCCATGTATCATAATAACGGGTTCTCTCACAGAATGTGTTTAGTTGATAACACATGATGAAAAGGTGATTAAATAAAGCAAATATGTAACCATTTTCAAGTTCTTTGTTTAAAAGATATTTTGAAAAGATCAGTTGCACGTTAGTGCTTTGATGGAAAACTGCCCTTATAAATACGACTGGGAGTGCTATTGAAGAGAATAGATATTTGTTTACAAAATAAACCACTTTAACATAATACTACATTTCCAAGACAGATACATGGTGTACATCTACCTTATTGATACAGACGGGCTGAGCAGTGAATCAAAGATCTTGTTTGGCATAACCTAATAGATCTGTGTTGTTATTTCATCAGGCATTTTCTTTACACAGATTGAAATTTCAATGTGTGAGATAGTAACTTTAAAAGTGTAGGAGTAAACCCTGTTGCTTTTTAGTAGGCATAACATTGCATAGTCTACTGCATGGCCAAATTAAGTGCACTTTTTTCATTTTAAATGAGGAAAGTTACACCTTCCTGATCACAGGTACGAACATGTGGAGTTCAAAATAAAATTACTTAAAAAAATACGCACTCTTTACACTGTTGCACAATTTATTATAATTTATAAAAACTTTAATCAATTTAAACTCAGAAGCTGTCAAAACTATTTCATGAATGAGTTTTGTAACAAAATGAGTGCTGATAAACTGTATTTCCATCGAATAAATTTAAAACAAGCATTCCGGCTTACAGCGCTTTGACTGAAAAACGGGTTTATAAATAGCCATGGTTCAAACACACCTTGCTAGTGTCACATGGTTAGAGTGTTGACCTTGTCATAATCCGGGACCAAGAAACTCTTACCCATTTCAATCTTTAAAATCTCTATCAGTGATAAGCCCTTTTAAATATTTACATTTCATATACGCTATGAATCTTACAAGCATATGAGCTCTTTTTGAAAAAATTACATGTTAACCTGTAGCATATATGCTCTCAATATACTAACATAGGAACTAGTTTTGATTTAAATAGCTATATGCCAGCGTATATTTTCCCGACTAGAATTAAGGTAAGCTATTGTTTCCATATTGGACCAGTTTTATGTATCTTTTTAGACATGTGTTTCCAATTTTCCTTATTAAGACCAAATACCTAATAATGCGTATTAGGTCTTTGTTGATACTTTTTATTTGAAAGAGGACTAAAACCTAAATCTGTGAGAGAGTCACTTTGAGCCTACATATAGAAGAAAACAGGTTTATTCTAAACATCTGTACATAACGTTCGTTGAACGTTTATGCAAATTAGGAACCTAATACATTGTTGTAGAGAACATGCTGGTATATATATATATAAACACAACCGCTCAGTGTACGACAGTGTTCTTCACTGATCGAAAGTGTTTGTGTCTTTGAGAGGTTCATTTGCTCGGTTCGTTATATTGGTGGAAGTGGTGGGATGAAGAGTTATCCTTATATCGGAGTTGCCTTCCCCACGTGTTTGCCAAGACTCGGGACGAGTCTTCTCGGAGGTTGGAGATATGTAACGTTCGTTGAACGTTTATGTAAATTAGGAACCTAGCTAATGCATTTTTGTAGAGAACATGCTGGTATATAAATAGACAACACAACCGCTCGCTGTTCGACAGTGTTTTTCACTGATGGATGTGTTTGTGTGTTTGAGTGGTTCATTTGCTCGGTTCGTTACACATAATTTAAGTTTAGTATGTATGTGCACAATCCGAGCGATCTATTGCAAATGTTTTAATTTCTAATGATCATGTTTAAACTCCGTGGTTTAGCAGCTATGTCACATGAATGAGACGTAATGTTAATCTTAAGTTACTGAATCCTTACTCTGTTTTGTATCATTTCATGTAGATGGTGTTTAAATTATAATTAAACTGGTGAGAAGGGCCAGGATAAAGTGATTTATGGGGTGCGGTTGTTTTCAGTTTGGACCAGGCTTAAAATCCAATTTTTAGCTGATCTATCTAATGAAAAATGATTTGCTACTGATTTATTTTTGAACGGGTCTTTCATGACTTGATATTGAAACTCGCAGATTTCGCTTAGATGCTATTTCCATTGAAGTTATACTCTACAGAAAGGAACACAAAGAGTGGTTGCAAATGTTATTCATTTTTGAAAACCTATTTTCGGCCAATACTCGGACAAAACGGGTGATCAATATCTCTCAGTACCTTAGATTCTTGTTAGACTATCATTACGTTAACACAACAAGTTTTGTTCATATACATTGATTGATAATTGATTGATTGGTTGGTTGAAAGATACCATTTAACGTATTCCATCCTTATATTTTTTTTTCTGGCATGTTGGGCCGTTTTGCTATGTCTCTGACTTAACCCATATTTGGGCCGTTCTGACTGTAATCCGATTTAACTACATACTCGGTGATCAGCGACGACAGACGCTTGGATTAACAATGTAAATCGCCTGTATCAACTTGAATAATCCCCAAGTCGAAATTTATCACAGAGAGCGAGATGTCAACGAGTGTATTTTGCAGAGCTGTATATACATGTATTCTTTTAGGGTTTGATATTATAATTGTAACCAAGGTTAGAAAAACATGCAGCCAGACCGGGACTTGAACTCGGGACCTCCGAAAATCGTGCGAATGCTCTACCGACTAAGTTATCCGGCCCGCTTTCACATTTGATTCTACCTTCTCAATCGAGACCCCTACTACATATAGTCCAGTCAATCTGTAAGTCAACCCACAACTAATTGCAACAGAAACAAATTTGTGATTTTATGATAGCTGCACACTTCCTTTATAACATATAAAAAGTCCTCAGAAATCCCACCAGGGGAAAATACTGAAAAATGCATTTAAACTTTTTGAAAAGTGCGAGTTTTTGCATGGTTCGAAGGTACCACCATAGAAAAGTACATAGCGTGAACTGTCATCGGTAAATTTCGAGGTCAACTTGCTGTTGAGAGTCACATGAAAGGGTAAGTTGAGCTTATTATCATTTATATATGCCCTTTTCTGATAAAAACCATAATTGTATGTACATGATCACATTTTAGATGAGAAATTATTTTTGAAATAGTCTGCAGAATGCTTTGTAATGGGTTTTCGTGGGTAATTTAAAAATTGTTTGTTTTGTTTAATTTCGCCCAAAACATCGATTTTATGATCATTCACACTCAAATATATCTTTAAAGATGAATAAAATGACAAAAATGCACCTTACAATGATGAATATATAAAATAAATATAAAATATTTACCTCGGAATAGCTGTTCTTTTTTCTAAACTACGGTGTCCCATTAGTGCCATTGTAAATAATGATTTGACGAAAACATAAGTTTCTCTTACTCACTCAATTAAATCGATCATGTTCATATGTTAAAATCATTCAATTCTTAAAGTATATTTTTGCAAATAATGAAATAAATCTATTTATGATTTGTTTAATTAATTTTTGCATCTGCTTAGTTTATTAATCTTTGGCAAAATAGATCGAATTGAAGGTTAAAGATGAAGAGCAAATGTGGATGAGATAAAAATCGTCGGCAAATATCTGGTGGCGATTGTAATTTACTCTGAAGGTGCATTTATTACTATAACCTATTGTATGATAAAGATATCATTATAGTCACATTTTTCTTCTTATAACGTTTTTAATCATTATTTATCATTTATACATAATTATGTTGTATGAACTATGAAAATTAAGGTGAATTACGCTAAAGTATAACCTTCAATCAAAAGAAAGATAAAGCAAGTGTGGTTGTG
Organism: Cerastoderma edule; assembly: GCA_947846245.1. Lineage (NCBI taxonomy): Eukaryota > Metazoa > Mollusca > Bivalvia > Cardiida > Cardiidae > Cerastoderma > Cerastoderma edule. The sequence continues at coordinate 2,953,863 of OX401405.1, forward strand.
TTTAAGTAAATATTTTCATTTGCAGTGATGTTAACAGAATAATACCACTATTAAAAATGCTGCAGACAAAATCAACGCACAATTAAGTGATGATAAATGCCTTTTTATCTATTTTCCATTTGCAGGTAAAAATGGATAGTACTATCAAGAGTGCAAGAAGGTCACATTAACATTGTGGATTCCATACCATTTTGACCTTCTTTCGTTGTATTGGACAATAAATGGAAGAACAAGACTATCAGAATTTCTCAAAATGTGGTGAATCACATGTTCAATGACACGGTTATTTCCAGAACAACTTGAGGCCATTTCCTACTGAATACATTTTTAAATTTAAAACTTATGGGAATTTCTTTTAATACTGCATTGCTTTGAGAGGAAGTCACAATACATGAAGTTGAAAGCATGACCTGGACTTCCAAACCAAAGGCAAATACTGAAACCTTTAGTGAGGTTGAACCCAATGAAACGATAAAACGTTGGTTAATATTTATAAAGCCCTTATGTAAGAAGAAAAACCAGTTGTAGAAGTTTGTGGTGAAGTTGTTTTCAAAAGATGTAGGACAAACTTGAAAAGAAGCTCTTTGTTTGTCAAATCGCATTTCCAAGTTGTGTTTCATATATAAACAATGGCTGACATACTACACACGTTTCTTAAAGCCAAATGATTGTATTGCTGAGAACTGTAAATTCAAGCCATCAGAGAAATGTAGCCCCAGTCTATAGCTCTGTTATCTTCCTATGTTATCTTCAAACTAAAGCCAAACATTATCTACGAGTCCAGATTTCTTCACTTATATGAAGGAAACCATCTAGTTTGTCAAACCGATCTCGCATCGGTAATAGTTTTAATGGATCAAGTTTTTGAGCAGGTCCTTATTAGAAGTTCTAAGACAATAGGAAGTATAAAATGTGGTTATGGTTTGAAAGAATCACAGAGAAACCAATTGTTTTCGTTAATTCCTGTATGGACATACTACAATAATGCAATGCAGAAATATACAAGTGATCAGCATGTAGAAACCAGTCATTCGAGGGAGGAAAAAGATCAAATGGACAACCTAAACATAGACATCCACGTTGCGGACTGTACACTTGATAACATTGTGTCAGGGGTCGACGAGTATATATTGTCTAATTGTCGACTATGCAAAGTAAGAAGGCCAATTGAATATTAACAACATGGTTTATAAATACGATTCAGAATACAGTTTTATAGGTTAAAGCCAGTCCGTAACCCCAAACTCTCAATTAACGTTAAGAGAAATTGGAGAAGCAGCTCAAACTGGTCCACATTTGCGTTTAACAGCTCCGGTTGATATATTGCATGACAATGAAGGAGATATATTTAAGAAAGAGCTGTGTAGTTTCCTGCCATCACAATATGGGTCTTCTGGGTTATTGAAACTAGCTGACAAACCTTCTTCGATAAATAAAATATAAGCGCAGGTTGGCTGTAGTGTCAATAAATAGCTAGATGAGTCGGTTGAATATGTACACGACGATAGGGCAACCCTTTGTTCTTACGTTTGCCTTCGAAATATGGAGGAGCATTTGTTGGATATACGTGGAACATATTCTGGTGATGTCATTAGCAAACCTGCAATATTTGTATTTGATGGATGTTCAAATTGTCCTTCTCGAAATGATTGTGTACAAAAGGAATGCAGTGAAGGGGTAGGTACCAAAAAAGGTGGTTTTACTCGAGGAAGTTTGTTCACTTCCAAAGATAGCAGTTCTTATCAAATACTGCTAATTGCCTTTAATTAAAATTCTCATGTAAAACAAAGTGTGACCGAAAACCTTGTTCTTGTAGACATACCTTCTTGACCGTTCCTGAGGGTGTGGGGAATGTCGGGGAGCAATCTTCGCTAATGCAGAAATTGTGCAAGAACGATACAAAATGGAAAAGGGGAGTCTGTAAATATTTTGAGATGCAAAAATAAGGGAACCCTATTACTGTTAACTATTTTCTAGATAGGATAGGGAGAATTTGCCTCTTCATAATCCGTAAACCCAAACTCATGACACCGTGTAATCGAACATATTCAATAAAGTGTTGTAACATGTATTCATTACTTGTATTGCCTGTGCACTCACGTGATTTCTTAGATACGATAAAAATGAAACAAAATCAAGTCTCATATCAATGCAATATGCCATCATGGCAGTATCTCAGAAGCTCAGAAATGGCAATGCATAGGCATGTTGCAAGCTGGTGAATCCTAGAACCATATTGTCAGGTTTATTGGGAAGTCTGGTGATGTTCAAATTAGGAGGGGCATGGGCACCTTAGGAAAACAACATTCCAGAAAGATCGCCTTTTATGGATTATTGCTATGCGCAACTGTTTCGTAACCGCACCATAACCAAAGCAGGAGATCCATACCGTGACAGGACTTCGAGTTTCTAGCAGTACAGTAAATCTGGGACAAGGCATCCTTTTCATGGTGTCATCATGTCAAGGCTGAACAGATATCGTTTACGGTTGTGCTAGCAACATTAAGGTTGGCCTATACGTAGGTGGTGTCATGTGGTCTTTTCGGATGAGTCGGGGTTCTGTCTGCGATTCTGATAGCATCGGCGTGGGGAGAGATACAAATACACCACTATCTTGGAGCATGATTTCTTTTGACGGGGGAGCATCATGGTCTGGGTTGTGTTTATTACGGTAGGAGAATATAACTTGTTCTTGTTCCTGGAAACCTGAATGGACACATTGATGAAATTTCCCGTCCTGTTGTTGTCCCATTTGCACATAGAATTGGTCAAAACTTAGTCTTCCAGGATACAAATTTCTGACCCCACAAGGCTCGTGTTGCGGTTGACTTCGTCAGGAAACAGGGCATCTTGACAATCCAGTGATCTCCAAAATAATCCGACCTCTCTCCCATTGAGCATGTATTGGATGTTGTTGGTAAGAGAGTCCGCGCACATCGCCCCATACCAGCCAATCTTCAGGAATTTGGTGCAGCACTTAAGGAGAAATGACCCCCCACACCCACGATGTCGTGCATGTATTCCTGCATGTGGAGGTCATACCTGATCTTGATTTTGATATTGAATATGATTGAATATCTGGTCTGTGTTTTAAACGAAATTAAAGATACCTCAATATTGAATTTAGGCGTCCCCTTAATTTTTAACGCTTAGTATACTCCATGTGTAATTCAATGAGTGTACACTTAATTTTAAAAGGCTGGCACATAGTGAGAAAGGGGCAATATAATAGTACTACTTTTGCTGCTTTTCCCACTATGTTTCTTCCTTTATTTCATTTATTGTTTTTTAAGTTCACAAAACAAATGCAAAACGTCAAAAAATACCACATGAATATTGTATTGCTTGTGTCATATATTTCGTTTTTCTTATATAGGCATATATGGATTTCGGTACCTTATTTAAGTGATTGTCTTTATATATAAGTTATCTAATACGAAATGGTGTGTTTTGTCTTTGATTTAAGTTTTAGAGAACAAGATTTGTCAGATAATATCGAATTGTAGCATATAGGAATGCATTGACATGAAAAAAAAAATCTTTAGTTTTAATTGGTGGGTGGGGTAAGTTGACCCCTTTCAATTTACAATATTTATAGGAATAAATCAATTTTAGAAGGCAAACTGATGTGAATAAACATGTAGATAGAGTATACCGCTTATCAAAACATCATTTTTGTGTGAATTGTTGGGGTTTTGTTCCATTTTGGTAGATATATACAAATATGCGATTTTTTCCAAAAGGCCTGAAAGTAGCAATAATAAAACGAGTTTTTAACCAATTTCCCCTGAAGGGATTTTTGAGGACTTTTTTTCTGTCATCTCTTATACATTCATGATAACTTCAAAAGAGATTTCGTTTCTGTTGCAATTAGTTGACGGTTGAGTCCATTTTTTTCATAGGATGACTGGACTAATATACCAGTACAGAAATTATATTGTTTCAAAGACATTTCACTTTGACATCAAAATTTGTTCACTTCTGTGAACAGTTCAGTTATACAGCCTTGTACAAAGATAGGGCGACAGTGGTGCAGTGGTAGAGCGTCGGTCTACTGTACCGAGGGTCCCGGGTTCGAATCCCCCGTAAGAAAAGGCAAAAGTTGCAGGGAATTCTCAAGGAAGCAGTCATCGAGAGTGACTGCATGGGCTTTATTAAGCCTCCTTCACAATCGGTGTAAAACAAATTACACAAACAAAAAAGTCTGTAACAATATCAAATACATAGATCAATTCCCCATAAAACAGACATGACAAAAGCACTATTGCCCTGATCATTCAACCTGGGCTTAACCCTTTCCCAACCAACAACTTTTCGACTGTCCCAAATTGAAAGAGTTTGCAGACGACATTTCAAAATGTGATGAAATTGGAAAATAATCTTCTGATAGGACAGAAAACATTGTGGGAAAAGGAAAAATTGCTCGTAACGAGCAATTTCTCCTTTTCCCTCAATGTTTTCTAAAGTCGTCTGCAACAAAGTGGTCAAATGTCGTTATTGTTTAGGAAAGGGTTAAGAAGGCATACTCATACACGGTTTAACCTCGCACTCCATTATACCACACTCTAAAGCAAAACTAGTCATAATAATTCGACGTGAAGATTGTCTTTTATTTTCTGATTGTGCAATCCACAACGAGATATTGTCCGATAGAAATGATTCTCAAAATTTCCCGATTGATCACGTCAAATTAGATTGACTTAGGCAAAACTACAGATTGTAAAACGATGAATTACTCATAATGAACAATTTATCATTGTGTCACAATGGAATTGATAGTAGAGAAACGGACTGTTTCGTGTTTTTATATACACACACCGTCTGCTGTTGCAAATAGAAGAAGGGTAATTCTAGCCTGGAGTCCTGGCCCATGCTAACCCGCATTATCGAAGATTATTTCAAGCACCTGCGAGATGAATAAAGGCGTAACTTGGTAAACATACATAAATATAGCCACGTCAACAAGCCCTCATAAAGTCATGTTCGAAACTCTATAAAAGTTCTATTCAATCTTAACAGTTAGGTATTCTATAATTACCATTGCTTTGTTACTTGTCGTGGTCTCTGTTTCACCATCTGGAATTTCAAGTTCGCCATCGAGGTTAGCCATGTCTGATAGATTTATCCCGGTCTTGATCTTTGTCTTGGCGACTAGATGCGTGGATACCACGAAGACGGTCGAAACCGAAAGTAGAATGCAACCAAAGAGCATTCCATTCTTACGGTGTATTTGGGAAATCGCTAAGTTTAAGAAATCGAACAATAAGAAGAGGGTGGAATATCAATAATATACACAAAATAACAGCTTGGGCCACCCGGGTCGGTTTCTGTCCAGAATTCCATACAGTTTTGCTCCACGAAGGGTTTCTTCTAAATTGAATAAATGATGCGCTGTCATTTTTTATAGCAACACGTTTTGATGATGCGCTGTCATTTTCTATAGCAACACGTTTTGATGATGCGCTGTCATTTTCTATAGCAACACGTTTTGCCATCCTTTTTACGAGTGATTGTTTACAAGTTGTGTTCTGGCGTATTCAGTTGAGACTTTGTCAAATTCAAAACCATTCCATTGATTTTTTGTTTATCTTTTTCATTTCTAGATCATGTGGTCAGTGGAAACTATGCGAGATTTGAGTGAGATCCAGTCTATTTATATCATGGTATTCCCCAAACACTGACTGTGTCAGGAATGTATTGATAGTTTAATTATTTGTTTACACATTGAATTAATGCCGTCTTTGTGCTTAAAGAATAAAAATAAGGGCATTAATATCCTGTAAAAGTTCAATTTTGTTGCCTGTATGGCCTAAATATTGGAACAAGCACCTTTATGCACCACATCTATACTCTTGCAGATTAAATCTGCAGTGATTAAGGTTTATTCCTAAGCTAGTTGATATCCTGGAATTCCTTTGACAGATTCTCTTCACATTTTCAATGTGTCACTCTTAGCCTATATTATATTTCATATTTTAGAAGTTACGATGTATTGAGTTGCAAAATGAGTTCACCACCCCTTGTAGTCAATATAAGTTAATTTGTACTGACAATTTAAATCATTACCAAACAATTACGACATTTGACCAGTTTGTTTCAGACGACTTTGGAAACATTGTGGAAGAAGGAGCAATTGCTCTAAACGAGCAATTTCTCCGTTTCGTACAATGTCTTCTGCACTATCAAAATACTATGTTTCAATTCCATCACATTTTGATATGTCTTCTAAAAACTCTTTCAAATTGGGACAGTCTAAAACTTGACGTTTGGTAAAGGGTAAAGTACATCACACATATATTTTGTTTTACTTTTTAGTCATATCTATATTCATAAGTACTTCACCTATTTACATTTTTTGCATTGAAATATTTCAAACATTTACTCTTAAATTGCATTTAAATACTTCAAACGTTTAAATGAAGCTACCTGTGTTTTCGGAATTCCCTTTTCTTTTGTCAATATGGCTCCTTTGTGAAAGTTTTTTCTGTACTTTTTGGAATATACTTGAACTCCTCTTACTGTAAAAAAAACCAATTTCATTATTGTTAGGACAATGTACGTACAGATGAATATCTGAATGTGTATGTATCAAAAACCACATTTATGTTCAATCAAATAAATTCAAGTTGTACATTAATTAGTCCGAATGATCCAGACGTAGATATTTCATTCTACGTGTCACGCAGTTACATCTTGGATCATCCGAGTTAGTTTTACATGTAAATCTTGACTAAAAGAACCAACACTTCCCTGTCAATTTAAAGCAATCTACATGACCCATTCTTTAAAAAGGATCTGCGTCTATATTTTTCAGAAAACCTTGAAAAGATGTGTACACACCAAATATTCAAGGGTTTGAAGATCATATTTCTAAAATTGTTTGCTACTTTTCTTTTTCCAAAAACGCATTGAATTTGCGTTTTTTTCTTTTGACTCTCTCCTTTCCTTTTCCTTTTCTTTTCTTACTATGTGTGCGATGATAGAAATAACGAACAGAACAATGTTATGACAGATTACATACTTCCAAAACGAACTAGACATTCATGTATCCGAGCTGAAGTTTCGTCGAGATAAAAGATTGCATTTCCCCTGTATGTACAAAAACTCTTTCTTAACCACAAATGTAGGTACAATAATGCGTTTGAAAGTACTTTCTATGTACACAATTAAAGGCTTTGACGGGTCCTACTTTTTGGGAAACTAACATGCTTACAGGCAAGGTCATGCATTTGCATAGTTGTCGGATGGTATATATTTCGGATAAATTGTTTACCAAAAAGGTAAACGAAGTTGATACTTAATAGCATACTGTATCGAGCCCTGATAAATCAAAGGGTGGAGATTATCTCCTTTTGCATTGTAAAAAGTCTGGCAAAGAAGTTCACAATGCAGAATTATGACAAATTATTTATTGACATGAATAGAATAGTCGTCTGCATATTGATCAATGTTAGACAATAGCCTTGGCATCATCTAACCACAGGCACATGTATTGCATTTGATGAGAGTTGGTAGTGATTCTTCGCCTATTTGTAAGAACGCCTGTTTGTTTCAAATTTCGGGAAAAGGAAGCGGTGAAATTCTTAGTTGGGAGAATAAAATTTCAGGGACTCTTATATCCCATTAGGCCTAAAAAGATAAATTATTTGTTTAGGATAACATCTTCAAAATCAGTAGGTAGGGTAGGTAGGCATTTTTTTAATTGTATTATTTTAATTTTTTTTTTAATTTTGAGCTTCACTTTAACATGCATATTTCTTTTTAGAGAAAATAGTTAAACAGTATAGAACTGTTTTCTGCCACAGACCAACATCCATCGAAATGCATTTTCAGAAGTTGTTGAATGTAAGTGCCGATAGAAGACACAAATAAAGATACATTTGTCTGACGTTCTCAGTCTATGCAACTCGTAAACTGGCCTGTCAGAAATGCGCGAGAAGTTTGAAATGAATATGTTAAAAATACAGCGCCAAATGGTTTTTCTTCCAATTGTCAAATAAAATCTTTAGGGTAGGCAGGTTTGGCTAGGTAGGGTTGGGTGAAGTTTGCTTTGAAATGTAACATGGTTTTATTTATTTTTGATTTACAATGATGCATTTTTACCTGAATTTTGAAACATGTTTCCCAATCTATGTCAATAGAAAATGTTTGAAACTAAACAACGCTTCCCTAATGCAACTTTTTTCAGACCGATAATCGAAGTAGATGTTTCAGCGGTACAACACAGACACAATGCCGTACACAGATGGTCTGAGAGTTTGCCTTTCCTGTTGGAAAAGGCTGCCAACATATTTCAGCAGGAGACTCCTAGTACAGCGCTTCCCTAACACCACGCTCCTGACCTGCAACGGAACTTGTGGGACCAGGTGGTCTTGGTAAGGAGGTTAACCCTCAACCAAACGACATATTTTCAACTGTCCCAAATTGAAAGAGTTTGCAGATGACAATCCAAAATTAGATTAGTGATTATTCAGAAAAACAATCTTCTGATATGGCAGAAAACATTGTGGGAAAAGGAGACATTGCTCGTTAAGAGCAATTTCTCCTTTTCCGACGGTGTTTTTCAGAGTTGTTTGCAACACACTGGTCAAAATGAAATGTCTTTACTGTTTGGTTAATCGAAAATCCTAGTTAATGTTTCCTTCAACCAAGGATCAGGAAACTGCCAGTTCTGTCAGTTTTGGACCAGTTTCTATTGTACATGTACTAGTCCAACTGCACTTTGAGATTTGATGGAAAAATTGATTTGGATACTACAGAGAGATTTTGAAAGACATACTGCAAACTTAACAGTATATCATGTATCTCTTTAATCCCAACATTAAGTTGTTAATCATGATCCCCATGTCAAACAGTGCCTGAGGCGTGTATTAATTGGCTGATGGTTATATTATATAAACAAAGTTGTTGGGTGTTTAATTTAGTATTACATGATCCAGGAATACCGATAGCAATAACAACATTCGGTCCATGCAAAGAAAAGCCTTTGGCCTAAAAATTCACCCAAAATAGGATTTTTAAATCTGTCCGATAAGCCAGCAAACGCATGCATTTGAAGAGGAAAAGAAACACATAAAATGTCTGTTGAAACAAATTAAAAGAAGTTGACATTGACCATGTTTTCGTTCTATTCTTTGATTTAAGCTAATTTGTGGAATTTTTGACCCCTTATTTATGGAATTATGAATGAAAAGAAATGATCTTTAGGGTCATACCCAGGAATTAAAGGGTCATTACTTAACTTTATAAGTTAGGGGCTCATGGAAAGCCTTGCATTGAATCAAGATTTCTTGTTAAGGTGCTTTATTTTAACATCTCTTATTCTAAATGGGTCATTATATTTGACAAACATATCTTGATTATTTTATTGTCCGTGTTTTTCAGTGTTTCTTCACATCAAAGATTGTACTCAACGGCTAATCAAAATAACGAGTTGGACCCTACAGATAATCCATTCTACAAAAAATACGAGCAAAAACTGAAGCAATTAAAAAAGTAAGTTTTACAGCTTACAAACGAAAACGTCTGGATCATTTACTTTAGTAATGAATCAAACTTTGATGGTGAAAGAATACGATATCTTTATACAGAATGCTAGGCAAATAATTTTAAGGGGCTGGTTTGTATGATGGTCTTTCTTGTAATAGCATAAGTAGAATCAGCTCAGAAAAACATTACCTTGAATGTTAATAAACTCATATTCTTAGTGTAAATCTTCCTTGCAGCCTTAAGCAAAATTCATATTTTTTTCATTCTGAAACGTAGACGTAGAGATGTAAAACTCTCAAAACCCTATGTGTAAAGTAATGATCAAGGGTTCTGTGCAATACTATAGTAATTGCTTCATGTTTATGCAGGACTTATTGTAATCTTGCACTGAATCATCTTTATCTTTTCTATCATTGTGTGCTAGTATCATTGTTTATTTGCTTCCTCAAGGGAGAACCCTGAAAAATTTGAATCAAAAGTGATTCAAATGAAGCAGGAAAAAGTGGAGGCCAAGAAACCGTTACCAGCAGTTGATGCTGCAAGTCCAGACGATGAACCTCCTCAACCACCAAAACTGCCTAGCTCAAAAGGTCCAAAATCCTGGCCACCCGAGGTAAGCTCTAACAGAGATCAAGACAAGGCCTTGAAATAATATGTTTCTTCACACTTTACCAAACGCCTAATTTTTGACTTTCCTAAATTGAAAGAGTTTGCAGACGATGTTTCAAAATCTGATGAATTTGAAAAATAATCTTCTGATAAGGCAGGAAATATTGTGCGAAAAGGAGAAATTGCTTGTTACGAGCAATTTCTCCTTTTCTCACAATGTTTTCCAGAGTTGTCTTCAACAAACTGGTGCAATGTCGTTATTGTTTGGTAAAGGGTTATGAAAGACAAGTTCATACGCTATTGGTAATTTTTTTGTCAATCTCCCTGCTGACAGAATATAAGATGAACATTTTTATTTTAGTCGGCTTTATGAAAGAATTTATTTTGTCATCTTATTTGAGATTTAGACAGATTTAAATGAAATTGACAAAAAACAAATGTGTTTTAACAATTGCATTAATAATAAAAAAAGAATTAATTCACTCTTAAACCAAATTCTCGTTGAATCACTAAATAGTCTTTTAATTTTTCAAATTTGAACTTGGAAAAAATGTTAAAAGATGTTTGTTATACAGGATTTATTTTTTCCACTCATTTTGTAGAGTCTGGATGAAATCATGAAGTTAGACCTTGTGAAAGATTTAGAGCCACAGGCAATTAAACAGGTTAGTAGTGTATCCATTATTTCTTTCTGTTGTTTTCTTGTGAAAACACAATCTTGTTTATAGCAGATTCAAAAGTCCTCTGCTGGAATCTATTTTACTAAACATTTTATGCTAAGAGTTTCAAAACAACATTCCCTTTTATTTCAATATTGGGCTAAACAACATTGCATTGTTACATATCAATGGAGTTTTCTCTCTGAGACATCTGAATGACATGTCACATTTAATATTGTGTTTTGATTGAATATAAAATCTTTGTTTATCAGTTTTGACACATGCAAATATACTTCTTAACCCTTTACCGAACGCCAAATGTTCGACTCCCAAAATGAAGGAGTTTGCAGAAGACATTTCAAATTGTGATGAAATTGGAAAATTATCTTCTGATAGGGGAGAAAACATTGTTGGAAAAGAATAATTTGCTCATTACGAACTGGTCAAATGTCATTATTGTTTGGTAATGAGTTAAAGGTACATGTTCACAGGTTTGAGGAAATTTGGAAGTTTGAAATTGATTTCTTTAAAACTACAATAGGTGTACTGTTATATGATATGAACTGAAAAATAATCATCAAAAGAAAAATTGATCAGTCAAATTCTTTAAAGTGTGTGTATACAGCAAATTAACATGTATTTAAAACCAATGGGTGATATGGCTTTTGAGATCTTCCGCACATAAACTGTACATATACTTACTTAAATGAATTGATGCTTCCTCAATTAATTTTGCTTTCTAAAGCTGCTTTTAATTGTTTGTTAAACAACAATACAGAAACTGTGTTGTTTCAACAAGTTTATTTTGACTTCTTAATTTGCTCTTCTTTGGCAACATCTACATGAGGATTTTTGTTCATGCAATTAGAGTTTTCTATGAAACAAACATTTCAACTGTATTTCCATTCTTACTCTAATCTACAGTGTCTTCAATTAATAATTTTCTATAGATGTTCTTATATCTTTGTATTTACAGCTTTGGCAAGAATACCATATATCAAAGGACTGTTTGTTTTCAGTTCTCAATGTAAGTTGGTTTTAACTTAATATATAGAAGAAAACAATTACAAGAACCAGTGTGGCCTCCATAACCTAATGGTTAGAGTGAAGATTTTGAAATCACATGCCCGCTCTCTGCATGGGTTCAAAGTCTGGTAAAGGGCGTTTGGATTTTCATATGGGGCAGTCTTTTGACTGACTTATGGAATGCTGATGGTTCTACCTGGCTTGATCAGCCCTTATGTGTGTTGAGTATCCATGGGTCTTCCTCCATCATAAAGAGTTGGGCAATATAACAAAAGTAAGGTTGATGAGATATAAAACACATATGAATAAATACATATGCAAATAAGATGAAACCAGTTATGTGAATGGCACAAGACAGCTTATGGTTTCAACTCAAGACTATACTAAGTTCTTTAGTCAAATGAAGTACTAACTCTTATTTTCTTTGAATCCTCTTACTGTTAACCCTTTGAGTGCTAGGTAATTTTCTTAAAATATTTTTTTTTGTCATCTGCTTTCTGAAACCTCAGCTTAATTTTGATGAGGAAAGATACTCAGAGTAGCAAAAAGGTTAGATCACAGGCCAGTTGCCAATTCACTTGGGGGCTGGCCTGTGATCTAACCTGTTTGCATAAGCATGAAGTTGGTTCCAGCACTATAAGGGTTAACATGAGACTTTACATTTGTAGTATAAGACCAAGTTGGGAAAGAGTACTTCGAATGACTAACTTCTTTTTATACAACATGTATTTCTTCTTTTATCCCAATTATGCATTGTTTCTCTTTAAAACTACCTTAACTACACACAACATATCACACACCAAGCCTTATAAACAACACAAGACTTTTCCTTTCCAGAAACCAGTGTGACAAGGAAATTTGTCCCCAATGAGCAACTTATCCTTTGTAACACAGCTTTTTGGAGATTTTGGTAGCCGATCCATTTAACCCATTACCAAAATAATAACAACATTTGGCCAGTTTGTTGCAGATGACTCCTGAAAACATTATGGGAAAAGAAACATTTGCTCCTAACAAGCAATTTTTCCTTTTCCCATAATGTTTTCTGCCCTATCAGAGGATTATGTTAAAATTTCTTCACATTTTGAAATGTCTGCAACCTCTTTCAATTTGGCACAGTCGAAAATTTGGCGTTTGGTAATGGGTTAAGTGAGGCTTTATAAAGTAAAGGGCTAGAAAGAAGGCATTTCTCTTGCAGGAAAGTCTTGTATTGTTGTCTTGAAGCAAGTTACAAGCTACAAGAAACAAATTTTTTTAATGTACATAAAGACCTCCTGCCCACCATACTACATATATTATAAAATACATTACATATCTTTAGAGTTTCGATAGTCGTTCGCCTCCTTCGAAAATGACGTAACCCCAACTTACAGGTAGAAATTACGTCCTTTTGATAGGAAGCTAATAAACTAAGGTAAGAAAATCATATATAGTAAATAAACGAAGATCTTAAAACATTTAGTAATTTAAGGCAGGCATTTTATCAACTTTACTCTTTGTTGGGGGTTAAGTTCAGACTCTTTCGCTTACATGATAAAAGATATGTAGATAGATAATTTGAGAATTATTGCTGGATTATCTGCCTTCATTAAAGTATAAAAAAAAATTATAAGTGCATTTCCAGCAGAAATAAGCGTTGTGTCAGTTTAGTTTTACTCAGTACAATTTTTAATCACTCACATCTATGTATATTCATTAGTCTGTTTTGTGTATTTCAGCCTGAAGACTTTGATGAAATGATGGCAAAATCTTCTCTTAATCCCATTGTAAGTTCACTTTCTTTTTCGTCAAGGAAAGTCTGACAGAAATTTGATATCAATTCTGATTTATATATCGTATTCCCTTTTGTATGAGACAATTTTTTAAAGAATGTTTGATAGAATATGGTTTTGCTCACCAAGTGCGATTTCAATTGTTGCAAGTTTTTTGTCAATGCTTATATATGAATTACACAGTTACTCAATGAGTATTTCTTTTAAAAGTAAATATTGTCAGTACCAGTACTTTGGCTACACAATATCTTATTAAATTAAGACCTGGTATAAAATACTCATCATGATATACATGACATCTCATCACTTGACATGTCCCCACAACATATCCTACCACCAATCACTTTGCTGAGAGACCAAGGATTTAGCTATGTGGTAACCTTTACAAGGACTCTGTGCTATCAAAGGTCCTTCATTCCAGATACCATCTGCCACTGGAACATCATTCCCCAGTCGTCAGCTACCTTACACTGGACGGCTGCAAGGGTGAAGATCAAACAGCATCCCGTCAATATACCTATACCGGACATTGTTTATTGCACTACATCGTGTAGTGATGGTACAAGTGTTCATCTTAACCCATCACCAAAGCATAACAACATTTGTCCATTTTGTTGTAGACCACTCAGGAAAACATTGTGGGAAAAGGAGAAATTGCTCGTAACGAGCAATTTCTCTTTTTCCCACAATGTTTTCTGCCCTACCAGAAGATAATTATTCAATTTTATCACATTTTGAAATGTTGTCTGCAAACTTTTTCAATTTGGGACAGTAACAAAATTTGGTGTTTGGTAAAAGGTTAAGGTGTCTTCTATATTTGAAGAAGACAGTATCTTGTCATTGTTTTTTAATCAATACAAACATACTGACCAAGCATGTTGACTCTAAGTCTATGCATTAAACCTTGTACACTCCACACACTCTTTGTATACTTTGTATACAGAAGGCTGTCAATTTTGATAACTAAATGTGCACTTTCTTAGACAGATGGTATTGATTCAATCAGTTTTATCTGTTGGATTATTGTTAATAATATGATAACTTTTGACCTTGTACTATTTGCATTAATCTTTTTAATTAGACAAATAATTAAATAAATTTATGTATGAATAAAGAAGTTACATTTGTTAAGTCTATTCAAATGGAATTATTTTGTTATTGCAGTTTATGCTCTGTTTCAGTTTTTATGCACACTACCTAAAGGCGATGGGTTTGAATTCTACTTAAGCCAGTTCAGTGGATCTAACATCTACTTTACATCTCTAGCTATGTACCAGGTAAGATTTTTGACAAAACAAGATTCATGCTGTATGAACAATTTAAAATGAATCCTCAGTTGGAAATTTTTTGAATTGTCCGAATGGAAACTAACATTAGAAAGCAATGACAAAGTATGAAATGTTACATTTTTGCTTAGTAAGTTGGGAGATTCCATAATTGCAAATAGGAGGAATTGTCTAATGTGAGCATTTTTTTCCCCGTCAAAACAAGCAAAAAAGCAATTTCCTGCAGCCTTGTTTTTAGAAAATTTACCGGCATTCTAAGGGTTTAACATTCTTCATTTACCTAAAGGAGGCATGAATTTTTAGTGTGATGAATTTCCTTTTTTTTTTGATATCCTTTTCTTACCCAATAACATGCCTCTCTCATATTTCATGTATGCTAGATACAACAGAATCTTAAATAGGTCGCTGCTAGAAAAATTGGAAAATGCTAGTCTTTTGACAAACTGATTACTACCAATTTTCTAAATTGATTACCATTTCCTATTCTTTTAAATTGCTTTCCTCAAGAGATTCTAATCTGAACCAGTCATTAAAGTTGGCTATTAAGGATAGTTTGTTTTGTCTTATATGAGTGCAGAAGACTAGTAGTTAAAGCAACAAAAAGCAATGAAAGTGGAGGACAGTGCTTGAGAGATAGACGGTTGGCCTCAGGGCACTAGGGTCAAGGGTTTGAATCCTGTGAGAAGAGGGTTTATACTAAACTAATAAAAGTGTCCGAATGCAGTTGGATCTATTTTTTTCTCTTAACATTAATAGATTTTTGAACTGCATCCTATAGTGGAATTATTGAATTGTTTTTTTTACAGTAAATTTTCTTTTTTATTTATCCAATTCAATGATTTGACAGTTTTTAATTTTTATGACAATGTATGTGTTGTTCTACCCAAGAGATAGAAAAAAGATATGTTTTTAAGATTTGCTTATACCAAATGCAGCACAGAAATGTAAAGAAAAAAATTGCAAAATGTGCTCATTGTGATGACTCTTTTGGTCTTTAAGTTGCTGAAAGAGAACTCCCCTGCCTGCCTGACTATTGCTCATTTTCCTGAGTTAAAGGAAGATAAAGGTTGGTAGAATTTATTACTCAAAAACATCTTTAGAGAACATTGAAATCTTTTTGGATAGAATTGAGCTCCTTGTTAATCATTGTACACTTTTATTCAATACATGACTACGTTCTTTAAATATATTGACTACATCAAAGAGGAAGTTTTCAATAAAACTGTATTGAATAAGGAGATATGGCATTTTTCTTTTCATATTGTAGAAAATGCCCAACATACAAAAAGACAAAAAACATTGTTTAAATGGGAAAGGTTTAGCTTTATTTGTTTCAAGAATGATGAAGGTAACTTCAAGAAGGTTTTGATGGGCTTTGTTCCATTTTGATTCTATTGCCAAATGTCTTGGATCTTGCTGGTCTGTATCAATATAAGGGATGTTTTACGTTCAATTCAAAGGATTCCAGACCAAATAAAAACCTGAATAATTGACTTTACTGAGCATAGATCAAGCAAAATATTTGGCAATTCTCTTATGTGATTTAAGGACTTAAAAATCAACAGTAGACAACAATTCAAAACTGTAGAAACTTTTCCTTTGTATCATTAAATCAATGTAGTCTGTATCTAATATTTCGTTTTTTTCCATATAGGCTTTGCTTAAAAATATTACTGTTTGTGCATTGAAATCAACTTAATATATTGAAAAGCGTAATTCAATCAAGCGAGAATCTTTGAGATTACAGTGACAAGTTGAGTGCCTATTCTGAGTGTTCTCATACATAGCTCACACAATTATTTTTGTCTTTGTTTAATTTACAGGATTGGTTCTAATGGCTGGAGAGTATGATGACAAAATCATTGTAAGTACTGTAAACTCATTTCAAACCATCTGCCATTTGGGATTTCTTGCTTAATCCTTATAGTGCTGGAACCAACTTCATGCTTATGCAAGCAGGCTAGATCCAGGCCAGCCACCAAGTAAATTGGTGGCTGGCCTGTGATCTGACCTGTTTGCTTCTCTGAGTACCATTCTTCAACAAAATTATTCAAATATTTAAGGTTATGAAAAGCAGACGATACAAAATTCTATTTTAAGAAAATTGCTCAGCATTCTAAGGGTTAACTCTTTTGTTGCGGCTCTTGCCATTTGGCAAGGGCTCAGAAGAATGCCAATCTCGCCTTACTCCTATTGAAGATTCAGAACTTTGTGATGTTTTGATAATAAAATTCATCTAGATAATTGGAACACAGAGTGTTGTTTGTGGACTTTCGGATACTACTGTTGGATATATGAGACAATTCTGTGACTATGTTCAAAACTACAAATTTCCAGATGGATTTTCTTTTACACAGTGTATATACAAAAATAATTCTATATGGCGCTAAAATGTATGATCTGTGAGCAAATTGGCAGTGAAAGAGTTA
Organism: Cerastoderma edule; assembly: GCA_947846245.1. Taxonomy (NCBI): domain Eukaryota; kingdom Metazoa; phylum Mollusca; class Bivalvia; order Cardiida; family Cardiidae; genus Cerastoderma; species Cerastoderma edule. Next base: position 2,971,133 of record OX401405.1, read on the forward strand.
ATCCATATTCAAAGAAAAAGGATATGCCATTTAACAAGTTTTACCATGACAGTGTATTTTCTAGGTGTTGTTTATTTGAAAGCATTTTCATAATTATTGCTATTAAGTTTTTGATGTATTTGTGTCCAAATTAGTTTATTAAAAGTGGCTGAATTAGTCAATTTAAAGTGGACAATTATAGAAAATTCCCTTAAGAGATTTCTCGTATATGTGTAAAGTTCTTGTATTTTTTTTTAGCTCACCTGAGCACAAAGTGCTCAAGGTGAGCTTTTGTGATCGCCCAATGTCTGTCGTGCGTCGTCAGTCGTGCGTCGTCAACAATTTCTTTAAACATCTTCTTCTCCTAAACCATTGGGCCAATCTTAACCAAACTTCACAGGAATGTCCGTTGGGTGATGCTCTTCAAAATTTTTCAAAGAAATTGATTCCACGCAGAACTTTGGTTGCCGTGGCATGAAAAAAGGGGAATTTCTGCAATTTTTAAAAAATCTTTTTGTCTGAAAACATTGGTCAGAATTTAAAATAATTTCACAGGAATGTTCTTTAGGGGGCTCTTTTCAAAAGTTGTTCAAAGAATTTTGATATCTAGAAAATCATGACCATCAGGCTGTGTTGAACTTTGAACGCATTTTTGTTTTCACTATATACATGAATCCTAAAATTTATAACTTTACAAACATCTTTTTTTTCCAAACCTCTGGGCCAGCTCCAATGAGAATTCATGTGAAGCATCCCTAGTTAGAGGGAATAAAGATTTGTCAAAAAAAAGATCAGTCATGTGACCAGAATGGTTGCCATGCCCATACATCTATATTTGGTTAAAGCCATGAAAAAATCTTCTTGTCAAAAACCACTTGTCAGATTTCAAAATAATTTCACAGGAATGTTCTTTAGGGGCCCTTCTATAAAGATTGTTAAAAAAAAATAGATATCTCGAAAAACATGGCCGCCAGGGTGAGTTAATCTTTGAATGTGTTTTTGCTTTCACTATATACATGTATGGTAAAATTTATTACTTATTAAACATATTTTAGAAAAACATGGCCACCAGTGTGCGTTGAAATGTGAACCTGTTTGGATCTCCACTATATACTTACTTGTATTGTAGAATTTTTAACAAAATACATCAATATCAAAAAGTTAAAAGCAATGTTTCTAACTATTTTTCAAATAGGTGGTAATCTCAGGTGAGCGGTTCTAGGGCCATTATGGCTCTCTTGTTTTTTTAACCCTGACCCCTCTACCAAATGCCAAACTTTTGACAGTTCCAAATTCAAAGAGTTTGCAGAGGACATTTCAAAATGTGATGAAATTGAAAAATAACCTTCTTATAGGGCAGAAAACATTGCGGGAAAAAGAGAAATTGCTCCTTTTCCCACAGTGTTTCCCAGAGTCGTCTGTAACAATGTGGAAAAAAGTCATTATTGTTTGGTAATGGGTTAAGGAAGTAGGACCCACAGAGAACTTGTCTATAATGATTTGTTTTATCAATTGCAGAAAAAGAATGAAGCGCTCAACTTAGCAAAACAAATGACATTATATTACGGAAAGGATACGGGAACTCATTACAACCTTATTAGACAATTTAACGCCAGCCCTGATGAGTTTCAATACACAGAAATTGTGGAAGAGTACAAACGGAATCGGGAGTTTCTTGAGGACATGCCTTATTAGTGTTATTATATAACTACGTCGGTGAAAGTGTTCAGGATGGTTCTTGATTTTCAGGATTTGGATATTTTTGTCCCTATATAGCGATAAAGCAAACAAGCCCTTTCTGGATAAAGCACTAAGGATTTCAGGTTTTTGGAATTCTTCAACTCTCAGGCATGTTACTATAATGTTGAATTATTAAGAGAGTTTGTGCAAGACCCCCAATTACCTAGGGAGGATGTTGTGAAGCAAGGTGAGAGACCCCTTGGAATGGCTTGGTTCAAACCGGTTGTAACTACTCGGGTATTTTGGACCTGAGAAATACACCTTGTACATAAGTGTAGGGATACAAATTGTGTAATGTGCCCCCGGCTAATAACATGTTTCATGTGAGCGTCCATAATGAGAAGCTCAATGTACATGGAAGTGATGAACATCATTTTAAATCATTATTTTTGGTTGGTAACTTGTTAACTCTTACATAATAGTGAAGTTATAAGTGTGATAAATATCTGTATCCTTTATCAATTCAAAAGATTATTTAGATATTACATTTAAGATATGAAGGGCCTCCATGGCCTAGTGGTTAGAGTACAGTACTTGAAATCACAAGGCCCCTCTCTGTGTGGGTTAAAATGCTGAGAGGAATATGGATTTTCATGAGAGGCAGTCTCCCGACTGACTAATGGAATGCCGATGGTTTTACCGGCCTTGACCAGCCCTTATGGGCAGAGGTGTTTTCATTGGATAGACCCGGTGAGTTTAGATTGGGTTCAAGCCACATTACAGCCAGGAATAGACAGGAAGAATCAGATCAAGACTGAACTGGCAGACCCACACCTCTCAACAGAAGTTGGATTGTTGACAAAGTTTCATCAATGATCTTGAGTGTGATTTTATCTCCTTACAGGAATTTCCCTCTTCCTGTTATTCTTATTCAGTTGTAAAAGAAACGGAAAAGCATGCAACACAAATATGTTTTATTTGTTTTTTATTTGTTTTTTTTATTCTTTTATTGTCTTTATGTTGAGATAACCATTCAGCAGAATGATATGAAGTATGAAATAAAGCATAGAATTATTCACAAAGAACAATAAAACGTTCAGATATTTTAGTCCAATTCGGTAAAGATTACTTTGTGTCAGTCATTTAGGTAAATAAGAGATATATGGGAGTACCTTATTGCTCTGTATTTGTGACAGTTTTTCGCTCTCATGATTGTTTGCTGAAAAACTCATAAGAGTCGCCATAAGAAAGGCGTAAATCTCCCTTAGATAAGGCACTTAGGACTTTTTTATTCTTTAGTGCTAGAACAGACTTCATGCTTATGCAAACAGGTTCGATACAGGCCAGCCGCCAAGTTAATTGGCGACTGACCTGTGATCTAGCCTGTTTGCTACTATGAGTACTTTTTCTCATCAAAGTAAAGCAGCTATTAAAATTTTTGGAAAGTAGATAACACCAAAATCTATTTTTAGAAAATTACCCAGCATTCTTAGGGTTAAGCAGACACCAAATCAACAAATCTTACCGAAATGAGGATAAACAATTGATTGGAACTTTTATCATTATGAGGGTTCAGTGCAAGACTATAGTAACCTCATGTTTATGAAACACTTACTTTAGTCTTGTACCCAACCCTTAATTTCTGCATAAGATACGACATGAAGTTGAGTCAAGAATCGATTTTGATGTAAGGCTCTTTTATTGATCCAAATGTTATCTGAATCATCTTGGGGGAACCATCTGATTTGAAAATGTGAGCCAAACTGCTCACAGTAATCTCCCCTTACTACGTAGCATCAGTCACTGCCACCACAAGATTTTTATCCATTTTTTTTCTTCAGAATATAGTAATTGATTTAGTAATAATCACTTGTGTCGATTTCTGACCAGGTTAGTTGTAAATATCTTGTTTTCTTTACAAAATAAAGCAGAAATAGAATGTTTAGGTGTCACCGCCAACTGTGACCCTATTTTTGTGTCTAAGCAGATGGTCATGTGACATTTTTGGTGGCAGTGATGAATTTCATAAGGGCACTGCAAGGAATTTTAATGTGAGCGGCTTCAAAAGCAGGAATCAACCCCATGTGGAGAAGGTTTGGGTGAAATTTAGCAGATTTTTAGATAAGAAGTGTATTTAAGTTTTGTTCATGAAGCATTTCAAAATGTAGATGCTGCATTTTGAAGAGATTGAATAAAAGTTTACCTTTACCACTATTCGATGCCAATCACTTATGATTGTATGTGCAGTTCTTACACAATGCTAAATGACAATACCAAAGGTGTTTTATTTTCAATTAAAGAGACTGCTTATCACTATTATTTCAGTTAACCCATTACCAAACAAAAACGGCATTTGACCATTTTTTTGCAGACGACTCTGGAAAACATTGTGGAAAAAGGAGAAATTGCTCATAACGAGCAATTTCTCCTTTTTCCACAATGTTTTCTGCCCTATCAGAAGATTATTTTTCAATTTCATCACATTTCGAAATGTCGTCTGCAAACTCTTTCCATTTTGGACAGTAATAGATCTACAATTATAATGTGACATCTTTTGTGTAAGGCGACTATACCTGATAGTAAGTATAAAGCGTAAGACAATTTGACCCTTACTTTTGGTTCTCATTCCCCTTGTGAAAAAGATGATCTTGTAATGAAGTTTGGGCTCATAAGCCGGTTTTGATTTACCCCTAGAATGCTGGGTAATTCATGCTTATGTAAACAGCTTAGATCCAGGCCAGCCGCCAAGTGAATTGGCAGCTGGCCTGTGATCTAACCTGTTTGCTACTCTATCTTTCCTCATCAAAATCAAGCAGATATTTAAGGTTTTGGAAAGCAGACGATACACACTAATCTATTTTTAGAAAATTACCCAGCATTCTAAGTTTTATTGAAATTGGCAAGTATAAATTCCAATCTACGAAAGATTCTAATATGAAATTTGATTTTAACATGGCATTTGTTCTGTTTAATCTTTAATTTTGTTATTCTAACCATTCTCCATTACAAGATCTTACCTGAACATGTGTGTTTGGGTTGATATTTTAAATCGCGTCAACATTTTTTTAACTATACTATGACGACCGGCCCATTATGCATGTATAATGGCATCTTACTTAGCAATCAATAATGGTAAGCCCAGATTGGTAAAGTCATCGACATTCCGTCTGTAAGTTCTGGATATTTGACCATCAAATTTCGTAATATTTGTCGGTGCTGTTTTTCGAAGTCGTCTGCTTTAATAGTCGAGTATTCGTCGAGCAGACGATAACTAGCTACACGGATCGTTATCTGTTTCCACGTTACTGACTGAAGAGAGGTAGAAAGATTACTCTTTCCCTCATGGAACGCTTTAGGATGGTTCTGAACTGAAGCAACATGTGCAAACCAACGGGAATAAACTTTGATTTTAATGAAATGCTTCATCTTTAATGCAGGATTGCATAGTTGGCATTAGGTCAAAAGGAGAATACTTTTCATGCTCACATTTTTACTTATATCATAATGATTATTATGTCATGATCAGGTGGCTATAGTAAGTGTACGTCCAAGGCGATATTGATGAATCCTTAACCAAAGTATACATGGATGTCTATGCACATGGTACAAATAACTCTTGAAAAAGTAAAATTAAAAGTTGTTTAAACGATGAATTAAGTCTTTTCCCCTATTGCAGCGTATCTTCTTTTCCAACGTAATTCTATTCTTTATGGGAGGAAACTTCATTTATTTCAATAATGCCTCAAATAGTCGTCTAAATCCCTAATCACGATTGCGATTATCCCTTTCCCAAACATTAACGACATTTGACCACTTCGTTGCAGACGTCTTTAGAAAACATTGAGGGAAAAGGAGAAATTGCTCGTGACGAGCAATTTTTCCTTTTCCCACAATGTTTTCTGGCCTACCAGATGATTATTTTCCAATTCCATCGCATTTTGAAATGTCGTCTGCAAACTCTTCCAATTTGGGAAAGTCGAACATTTGGCGTTTGGTAAAGGGTTAAGAGTTACCCGTTTATGAATGTTGATGATAATGGTAACTTGGGTACACTGATAGAGAGGTGGAGATAGTGTGACCTGGCGGCGTATTCTAAGGTCCAGAGTCCAAGTCGATTTGCCGCAGGTTAGAGGGAGCATTGGATTCGAAGCGAGATCTTTAACGTCTGTTTCCGTCCTGTGAAAATATCGAGATTTCATCAACCAGCATGGTGAGTATGGGTGGTCTTTTATTTCTTTATGGAATCATGTTACGTATTTTGGTTGTTGATTTTCTTTTAATTATTTTAACTTTGAAATCGTGATTTTTGACGCATGGAAAGTTTTCAAAATGGCGTCAATGCAGTGCCCTTTACGCCCCTTTTCCAGATACGAACGTTTTTTTACCTTTCCTTTTAACCACATTGTTATTTTTTCTATCATTATAATTAAATGGTTCCATCGAGCCACAGTTTAAGTTGTGTCTTTGGTTTAATCTTATTTTAAATTTTCGACGTCTTTACCGAGATGTTCGATTCTGTCAAATCAAAACTGGGTGTTTTCAACATACTTATATGTCCTGATTGTATTTGGAATCTTCCCCACTTTCTCATTCTGGCAAATGTTTTTTATTCCTTCTCTCTATTCTTCTTAACAGTTTCTATCGGCGTCTTAAAGCGGGTGCTCATTCAATGATCGCTTCAACTCGTATTTCTAACATATGGAACCGCCAATGGCAATTTCTCAGTTTGAATCCACGTTTTTCTTTATGTTTTTTGCTATAGGCACTTTGTGAAACAATTCAATGCAAAATATTTATTACAATTCGCAAATTTTAACTTAGTCTATACACTCTTCCAGCAATTTAGACCAATCCCAACGTTCTTTACGGTATCCATTTAGACTCTTCTTTGTGACACTATGATTTTAATATTTTACAAGCAATGATGCTATTGTTTATTATATCATTTGAAACTTCAAAAAGATATTGATCAAAGTATTTCCTTAGAGGTGATAAGGACATAGACATGGTCATTGTTTAGTGTATTTGATTGTTGAGTGGAAAAGAAAGACAATGCTCGTCATGTTAACCCTTAAAGTACTGGAACCGACTTCATGCTTATGCAAACAGGTAAGATCCAGACCAGCCGGCAAGTTAATTGGCGACTGACCTGTGATCTAACCGGTTTGATACTCTGGGTATATTTCCTCTTAATAATTAAGCAGATATTTAAGGTTTTGGAAAGCAGACGACACAAAAATCTATTCTTATAAAATAACCCAGCATTATAAGGGTAAATCATTGACAATGCCGAATGTTCATAATCGAATTCTGTAAAGCGCGGATCCACCACCCTTCGTATTTTATTAACCTTTAGAATGCTGGGATATTTTCTAAAAATATAAAAGAAAAAATGGTCGTCTGCTTTTAAAATCCTTAAATATCTGCTTAATTTGTATCTCTCTATGTATTTTGCGACTGGCCTGGATGTAACCTGTTTGCATAAGCATGAAGGCGGTTCCAGCAATTTGAGGGTTAATAAGGCAAACATATTGTGATGGTCACAATATATGAAGGACGAATGATAGCTCTCAAGTTTGGAATATGGTCCAGAAACCATTCGGACGCATCTACGAGCTTTGCGAGTAAATACACGTCCAAAATACTGCGATAGCATCATGTACAAGGCCACTACCCAGATACGTCAGATAGTGACATAATCAACTCGGTACAATGTCAATGATGTACAAAGATAATTTAAATAAAAAAAGATAGAAAAAACAGAAAACAACAACAACAAAAACATTCGAATGTTCATGGTCATATCTACATTACATTATGTTTCCACAAAGTCTTTCTTGCGACATTTATGTAGCATATCATATATGTAACACGTGTTTTCAATATGTGTATATATGTAACAGGTAGATTGTAACACGTGTTACAAAGATGCGAAGCCAAATTAGGGGTTGACAAACGATGTATATAAAAGGTTCATGTAACGCTGCTATTACGTATATGGACACATACGTTACGCCTCTCTTATGTAAATGAGCACATATGTAACAGATAAAGAATGCTACAAACTTGTTTATAAGTTGGACCATATATGTAAAACTACATAAATGTAACACGTGACGTGTATAACAACGAAGATCGTTTAAACAACAGTCTAAAAAGAACAATTCATTTTATTTTATGTTTGACTCTCAAAATGAGAGTTTTTACGTACAATGTTGGCAACTTTAGCTTATTAAAGGGTAGTTTGTTAAACCCTTAAAATGCTGGCTTTTTTTCTAAAGAAATATCTTTATTTCGTCTGCTTTCCAAAAACCTTAAATATCTGCTTAATTTTGATGAGGCAAGATACACTGGGTAGCAAACAGATTAGATCACAGGCAAGTCGCCAACTTACTTGACGGCTGGTCTGGATCTAACCTGTTTGCATAAGCTTGAAGTCGGTTCCAGCATCATAAGGGTTGAGAGGAGTAGCTTATATGACCCATCACCAGTTTTTGCAGCAGAGATTATCCAATTCCCACAGAATATTTTATAAAAAGGATAAATGAATGTAAAATGACACTCGTCTTCGATATTGTGCAATGAACATTGTCACAATATTGTTCGTTTCTTCTGGTATTACAATGACGCGCACTTCCAATACAAACATAAAGAGTCAATTTTGTTATAATGGTCCATTTCTTATGAAATGGACATTGAATTAGTCTTTGGCCATTGTAATACAGGATTCAGGTCAAGTTTCTATTTCAGCTTGATGAATGAATGTCGTCCGTATAACGCCGTTAATTTTCCAATACATCACGCTTCTGTGTCCTGATACTATGGTTACATAACCTTTATCAAAAGCCAAATTTTCGACTGTCCCAAATTGAAAGAGTTCGCAGACTACATTTCAAAATGTGTTGAAATTAAAAAAATGATCTACTGATAGGGCAGAACTCATTGTGGGAAAATGAGAAATTGCTCGTGACGAGCAATTTCTTCTTTTCCCAAAATGTTTTCCAGAGTCGTCTGCAACGAACTGGACAAATGTTATTATTGATTGGTAATGGATTAAAGTAGCTTGTTGCCTGATGTGAAGAAAATTGATTTCTTTTAAACTGCACAACAGCGGCAATGAAACATCCTAAAGGCTGACTGGTCATTGGTAGAAAAGATAGATAGCTTTTTTTTTTAAAGTTTGATACAATGAATTTTACATATATGATAGTTCAAAAGCGTGACATCACTTTTAAGATCCACACATATACTGCGTTTAAACTGAAAATCTTAAGATAAATTGACGCTTCCTGAATTATTTATGATTTAAATCATCTATGACAAGCAATCCTAACCTAATTCCAAACAATAACATCATTTAAATAGTTTGTTGCAGACGACTCTGGAAACATTGTGGGATAAAGAGAAATTGCTCGTTTAGAGCAATATTTCCTTTTCCCAAAATGTTATCTGCCCCTTTTGGAAGATTATCTTTTAATTTCGTCAAACTTTGAAATATCGTGTGCAAAATCTTTCAATTTTTGACGGTCAACAATGGTAGGGTTTCGGTAGATCGCTATGTGGTACGTTAACAGTCCCAGATTATGAAACTGTGCTTTGGCGTGTTATCGGAGATTAACTCTTTATTCACCTGCAGACGACATTTATTTTAGTTGAAACAGCCGACTTTAGAAAAGCTTTGTAAACATGTGGAAAACCTTTCAGTTCTGCTGTTGTGATATGTGAATAGATTAAAAAGCACTGTGGCAGAAGGAGAAATTGCTTGTGACAAGCAATTTCTCCTTTTGCCACATTGTTTTTTGAAAGTCGTCTGCTGCAAGAAACAAACATGTGGCGATAGGTGGTCATATGCATGTCCCTGCAGCGCTTAATTAACAAGAAAACACCTTAAAATCAAATAACATTGTATCAACCTAACAAAGATAGAAAAGTAAGTTATCATGAACTTTGAACCTCGTTATTATGAAACAAATATTGAAAGAAAAGGAAAATCTCCTCTTTAGGAACAAGTCTTCTTTTCATCCCATTGTTTTCAAATGTCGGCTGCTCAAACCATTACCAAATATTGACATTTGACCAGTTTGTTGCAGACGACTCAGAAAAACTTTGTGGGAAGAACATGCGGGCTACCCTATCAGAAGATTATTTTCAATTTCATCACATTTTGAAATTGCGTTTGCAATCTCTTTCAATTAGGGACAGTCGAAAATTTGGCGTTTGGTAAAGGGTTAAATGAATATTTAGTCGTCTTCGTGACGAGAAAAGGGCTACAGCTAATCGGACGATTGAAATTTGCGATAAATGACTTGTCCAGTATCTATAAGATAGTTATACGAATAGATACATGTATACATATGTAAATCAACCCTATACTCATAGCATACATGTACACAATATAACATTGCTTGCTCACAGAAGAGGACATTTAAAAGTAAAAAATAATGTTGTTGAAGCAAGACAGTTTTTTATATTCCTGTCTGATATAGAATTGAAATTCGCTATTGAAAGCATAGACAATTCAAGAAGCGTCAATAAATCTAACTGTGTACAGTTTATATATAGTAGAACTCAAAAGCAATGTCGCGCTTTTGGAATAAAATACCTGTAAATTTATCAACTTGAATATTTACCTTTCCCAATACATGAGTTGAAGAGGAATTGACATATATACGATCATAAGCAGGGGATGACTCTACTTTGTGTGTCAGAAGCAATCCCCAGTCTTAGCTTTGATCATTAACTATATATGCAAGATATCTTGTTTCTTTCTTCTATGTAAGATTTAATGAACATATAGCATTTTCCTTCAGTATAGTGGCTTAGTGTTTAGAGTACATGCCTTAAAATCACATGGCCTCTCTCAACATGGGTTCAAATCCCGGTGACGGCATTCTGCATTTTCATGAGGGCCAGTCTCCCGACTGACTTATGGATTACTGATGGTTCTTCCAGCTTGAAAAGCCCTTATTGGTAGTTGAGTACGGGATCCTCCTCCATCACTTAGAGTCGGGCATCGTAACACAACTGAAATAATGTTAACGTTATGTAAAACCCAATATAAAAGAGTTTATAATTAAATTATTCAGTATAAACTAACTTGATAATTCATGTTCCAGGAGTTTCGAGCCCTGTTGGTGTTCGTGGGTGTGGTCGTTGTCCAATGTCAAGGGCAGTCAATCCAGGGCTATGTGTACCCGTTGAATTGTGCCGCACCAAATACAACTACCGTTGATCCCTCACGTAAGCATTTTGTTTTAATCTCGTGCAACATCGATATAACGAACTGGTTTCATTGGTGAACTAGTTCTCCTAACCACACCAGTATTAGCCTGATCTTTCAAACCGGATATTACTCTTCAAATTGTAATGCTACCCATAGTCTCAATATTCCAGAGGTAGATATAGATATGTCATTACGTAACACTGTTACAGCTTGTAATGCTTTATGCTACCCCCAGCCCCCGCAATCTGAATCAGATTCATCCAATGAAAACGCCTCTTACATAATAAGGAAACCGCCATATTGCTTCTCTCCGAACTACTATGACTGTTTAGCACTTCCATTTACCTGGAATCATATTGAGGCACACAGGAAATGTATCATATGCTTGGACATACGATTCAAAGTGTTTAACTCTACAATTCTATACGAGGAATAATTTGTTTTATGTTACGGAAATGCCCGAGTAGGTTTTCGGTAACCCCTGTGGTAAACCCAATACCTAAGATGCTTTGGGAGGAAACATTTCCGGGTTTGTTATCGAAGTCTTTGCAAGTACATCTTTAGTATAGCTCTATTTAACATTTTACACCATTGAAGAAAGGCACTTTATAGAGGTAAATGAACAGGATTCGGTGATATTACATCGCAAATTCATGGGAATTGGTGTTTTCGGATCAAAAATTAGTTCCAAGAAGACGAGTTTTCTTTAACCCGATAACAATATTACGAGTGACAGATCATATACAAATAAACTTGTTTAATCATTTATTGTATTTCTCGCCAAATATATATAGAGTCGGTGCAATACCATATATAACAATTAAACCTCTGTTAATTCGTTAACCAGATAGGACGTGTATTTCATTTCTAAAATGAAATACACTTTGACAAACCATCATTTTCACACCGAGTATTAGTAGATTGGCATCGTTAAGGATACACTTAATATTAATAGATTTCCCAGTAACCGCCATTTTAAATCTCATTTTTTTCGTCAGATTAATTACTTCAACTGATTGCTTATGCTGTCTATTTATATACCTGCATGTTCTCTACAACACTGCCTTAGGATCTCTAATTTGCATAAATGTTCCACGAACGCTACACTAAGTTTATTGTTAAAGTGATGGTATCAGATATTTCATTTCAGTACCCCCCGGCACTAAAGCGCCACCGCTTCCATTCGTCCCTACCACGTTCCAGACACGGGTCGAGGCAAATATCATCGATAAAAGTTATTCCATCGTCGCGGAGGAATATTACGACTTCACCAATAACAGAGCCGCATTACGCATCGTGCAGAACAACTCGATGGACTACATGGTGTTTGACTACAAAAACAACCAGATCCTGAACGTTGTCAGTGAGTGATGTTAAATGTTTTGCCTCTGATGGTTTTTTTTTATCATTTAGCATTGCTTTAATCGTTGATTCGAATTGCAAAACGTATTTTGTGCTTTTGAGACAGGACTGTTTGTTTTCTTTGTATGTCGCGATGCTCCCCTGGCTATAAGTTGTATAGTTTTTCCTCTTGAGTCTAGATTTGGCGCAGCAGAATGAGAATCAATAAAGAGACTGTTGTGAAAAAAGAGTAACCTTTTGGCATGGGTATTTTTTCCTTTAGTAACAGTCGTTCCTTTTCTCCTTTCCATTAGTGTTATAACCTTTTGGCATGGGTATTTTTTCCTTTAGTAACAGTCGTTCCTTATCTCCTTTCCATTAGTGTTATAACCTTTTGGCATGGGTATTTTTTCCTTTAGTAACAGTCGTTTCTTATCTCCTTTCCATTAGTGTTATAACCTTTTGGCATGGGTATTTTTTCCTTTAGTAACAGTCGTTCCTTATCTCCTTTCCATTAGTGTTATAACCTTTTGGCCTGGGTATTTTTTCCTTTAGTAACAGTCGTTCCTTATCTCCTTTCCATTAGTGTTATAACCTTTTGGCATGGGTATTTTTTCCTTTAGTAACAGTCGTTCCTTATCTCCTTTCCATTAGTGTTATAACCTTTTGGCATGGGTATTTTTTCCTTTAGTAACAGTCGTTCCTTATCTCCTTTCCATTAGTGTTATAACCTTTTGGCATGGGTATTTTTTCCTTTAGTAACAGTCGTTCCTTATCTCCTTTCCATTAGTGTTATAACCTTTTGGCATGGGTATTTTTTCCTTTAGTAACAGTCGTTCCTTATCTCCTTTCCATTAGTGTTATAACCTTTTGGCATGGGTATTTTTTCCTTTAGTAACAGTCGTTCCTTATCTCCTTTCCATTAGTGTTATGCATAACATCAAGAATTTTTCTCTCGGGGATCAGTCGTTATTTTTTTTCAAAAACTTTCACGTCGTAGTTAACATTTTCATGAGCTCCCTTCAACTTTGAGATAAAAGGATTATACTGTATATATAACTTGATAAACAAATACAATCTACCAACCTATCCCTGTTTCTCGTCTCACAGACGGTGCCTGCTATGCCACAGACCTACAGTTCGACGATAACAACCAGTTGTTTGGTATCAAGTCCGGCCTGAGTGGAATCCCGCATATCTATTCCACGGCGAGTGCGTTGCATTTCGCACAAACCAACGGCGTGGTGAGCGTCTTTCTCACATATATAGGACTCTTGGGGTCAGTGCTGTGTAATGTACTATACATAAGTTCCGATTCCCGAATGGAAAATCCGACTACTACCCGTACACAGTTGTCTGGTACGACAACAATCAATGGAATATTTCACAAAATTATTTCAGATACCCAAAGGATAATGCTTTGTCTTTCAAATAAACACCCTCCAATGGCAGTACCTTAATTATTCCGATCACAAAAAGGGTTCTTTTTCCAAGGTTGACTCGATATTTGAGCCCATAGAGCCCAAGGGAGCGTTCACCTCATTTACTCCCTATACACCACTAACCAGATGCTAGGCGGACTCTTATTCGGAACGGAATGATATCCCTGTGCTCAAAACAGGATCACCGTCAATCTGAACTCATCGGGTTTATCCAATGAAAACGAATGTCTTAGCTCACGGAAATACCCGAGTAATTCCGATTGATTCTCCGTTTACAGAGAAAGATGTCTCTGCTTTACGGGTGATATTCCTTTACGTGTTTGTTACTGAACGAATTTTGTTACTGAACGATATTTTCCTTCACATCCTGATTCATTTGCCTAAGACTACTTTTCGGAAAAAAAAAATATCCACAACCATATACTTGTTAAACTAAAACTGAATCGCGAAAAATCTAGTCTAGATCATTTGTTCACCAACTCAACTTGCATGTGATTCCCTTTTCTTGTTTGGTTCGAAAGCCCTTAGATTCAAGGAACAACAGTTTAAGGTAAAATACCCATAATCCGCCATTTTGAAACTCATTATTTACTCGTATTACTTCGATCATTCTCGGTAAAAACCGGTCTATTTCGGATTCATTCGATTTAATGCGAATATTTCCGGCCCCGACCTCAAGCACGACCAAACTAGATCAAAACCAAACATGGTTCTATTTTTTCGTACTTAGTGCATAGCCTTAAACTAATGAAATCAGCAAACCAAAACACGCAGTTAAAAAAATACACATGAAGCTTTGTTACATAGGAATACAATTGTTCAATATTCATAAATCTATCCTTCTGGAGTATATCTCTTTTGCATATACCACGCGATTTGTTTAATTACATGCTATGTATTTATGATGATATCCCATTTAGAAGTCAACAATGTAATAATGGTCTGTTTTGTTCTGTTATAATGTGTGGGTATGTGTGCCGTTTTCAGAAATACATGGGCAGATCCACAACACGTGGTATCCCCACCGACCACTGGCAGTCGTGTATGACATGGCCGCTGTTACTATCCAACTTCACACTGGACTACTTTTTCACAGGTATAGAATTTACATGACTTTCTCGAACCATACCAATCTAACCCTTTAACAACCAACTACGACATTTGACAAGTTTGTTGCAGACGACTTGAGAAAGCATTGTGGGAAAAGTAGAAATTGCTTTTAATGAGCAATTTCTCATTTTCCCACAATGTTTTCTGCTCTGTCAGAAGGTTATATTTTTTTTTTAATTTCATTAAATTTGATTTCACAGGTATAGAATTTATATGACTTTCACGAACCATACCAATATAACCCTTTACCAACCAATAACGACATTTGACCGGTTTGTTGAATACAACTGTAGAAAGCATTGTGGGAAAAGGAGAAAATACTCTTATTGAGCAATTTGTCATTTTCCCACAATGCTTTCTGCCCTGTCAGAATGTTATATATTTGTTTAATTTCATCAAATTTGATTTCACAGGTATAGAATTTATATGACTTTCACAAACCATACCAATCTAACCCTTTACCAACCAACAACGACATTTGACCGGTTTGTTGAATACAACTGTAGAAAGCATTGTGGGAAAAGGAGAAAATACTCTTATTGAACAATTTGTCATTTTCCCACAATGTTTTCTGCCCTGTCAGAATGTTATATATTTGTTTAATTTCATCAAATTTGATTTCACAGCTACAGAATTTATATGACTTTCACGAACCATACCAATATAACCCTTTACCAACCAATAACGACATTTGACCGGTTTGTTGAATACAACTGTAGAAAGCATTGTGGGAAAAGGAGAAAATACTCTTATTGAGCAATTTGTCATTTTCCCACAATGCTTTCTGCCCTGTCAGAATGTTATATATTTTTTTAATTTCATCAAATTTGATTTCACAGGTACAGAATTTATATGACTTTCACGAACCATACCAATATAACCCTTTACCAACCAACAACGACATTTGACCGGTGTGTTGAATACAACTATAGAAAGCATTGTGGGAAAAGGAGAAAATACTCTTATTGAGCAATTTGTCATTTACCAACATTGTTTTCTGCTCTACAAGAAGACATTTTTTCTATGTCATCAAATTTTAAAAATGTTACTTTCAAACTTCACACTGGACTATCATTTCACAGGTAAAGGATTTATATGACTTTCACGAACCATACCAATCTAAGCCTTTACCAACCAACAACGGCATTTGACCGGTTTAATGCAGACGACTCAAGAAAGCATTGTGAGAAAATGAGAAATTCCTCTTAATGAGCAATTTCTCTTTTTTTCCGAAAGTGTTTTTTGGACTATTTTTATTTGTTTCAATCAATTCAAATTCATCAATTAATTTTGTCTTTTCATTTGATTCTAGCGTGGAACAGTTCTGGCAACATGTGGCTAGAACCCGATATGTCGCAAGTCGTTCCGATCAGGGCCGAGGTGACTGGAATGCAATTAACAACTTCGTTGAAAAACTTCCACCACATCTACGAATATTTCGACTTTAGAAACCATATCTGGGGAGATGATACTGTTTTCGAGGTGGGTCGTACGTTTCATCATCAAACGACTAGTTTGTTGTGAATCAAAAATAATAAATAATTCGAAATGAAATGGAAACGCTTGATACTGTCTGTCTGTCTGTCTGTCTGTCTGTCTGTCTGTCTGTCTGTCTGTCTGTCTGTCTGTCTGTCTGTCTGTCTGTCTGTCTGCCTGCCTGTCTGTCTGTCTGCCTGCCTGCCTGCCTGCCTGCCTGCCTGCCTGCCTGCCTGCCTGCCTGCCTGCCTGCCTGCCTGCCTGCCTGCCTGCCTGCCTGCCTGCCTGCCTGCCTGCCTGCCTGCCTGCCTGCCTGCCTGCCTGCCTGCCTGCCTGCCTGCCTGCCTGCCTGCCTGCCTGCCTGCCTGCCTGCCTGCCTGCCTGCCTGCCTGCCTGCCTGCCTGCCTGCCTGCCTGCCTGCCTGCCTGCCTGCCTGTCTGTCTGTCTGTCTGTCTGTCTGTCTGTCTGTCCTCTGTCTGTCCTCTGTCTGTCTCTCTCTGTCTCTGTCTCTGTCTGTCTGTCTCTGTCTGTCTGTCTGTCTGTCTGTCTGTCTGTCTGTCTGTCTGTCTGTCTGTCTGTCTGTCTGTCTCTGTCTGTCTGTCTGTCTCTGTCTGTCTGTCTGTCTCTCTGTCTGTCTGTCTCTGTCTGTCTGTCTGTCTGTCTGTCTGTCTGTCTGTCTGTCTGTCTGTCTGTCTGTCTGTCTGTCTGTCTGTCTGTCTGTCTGTCTGTCTGTTCTGTCTGTCTGTCTGTCTGTCTCTGTCTGTCTGTCTGTCTGTCTGTCTGTCTGTCTGTCTGTCTGTCTGTCTGTCTGTCTGTCTGTCTGTCTGTCTGTCTGTCTGTCTGTCTGTCTCTGTCTGTCCTGTGTCTGTCTGTCTGTCTGTCTGTCTGTCTGTCTGTCTGTCTGTCTGTCTGTCTGTCTGTCTGTCTGTCTGTCTGTCTGTCTGTCTGTCTGTCTGTCTGTCTGTCTGTCTGTCTGTCTGTCTGTCTGTCTGTCTGTCTGTCTGTCTGTCTGTCTGTCTGTCTGTCTGTCTGTCTGTCTGTCTGTCTGTCTGTCTGTCTGTCTGTCTGTCTGTCTCTCTGTCTGTCTCTCTTCTCTCTCTCTCTCTCTCTCTCTCTCTCTCTCTCTCTCTCTCTCTCTCTCTCTCTCTCTGTTCTCTCTCTTTTTTTTTCTCACTGTCTCTGGATCTGTCTCTGTCCCTCTCTCCTCTCCCTTTATCTCTCTTTCTACGTTTCTTTTTTATTCTCTCTCTCTCTCTCTGTCTCTCCACTGTCTTTGTCTCTGTCTCTCGCTCCCTTCCCCTCCTTCTCTCACTCTCTTTCTCATTCTCTCTTTATCTCGCGTCTTTCTTGTATAACGTTTTTACTGTTCAAAAACATAATACCATCACGTATTTTAATAATGCAACCTACTAATGTTAACTACAAAACATCATAAAATTTCAACATTACCGAACTACATATGTATTTACAAACATCATCTCTCTATTACAGACACCACAAGGCATGAAATGTTCCGGGCGAAAACAAACAAGAACAGTACCAACACTAGGACACAGGTACTCGTATCGAGAGGAAATCATCCGAAACAACGGTGTCTCCCAGGTTGACGTGAGTAAACCATGTGTATCTGCTCCTGGACTATATAGACCATGGAACTAGTTTTACAAACGGACACCTTTACTGTTTTATCTATTTCCAATTATATCAAAGTTTAAAAACATACTAGCGCTCAGTAAAACTGGAAAACTGTGTAATATGAGTTATAAATTATGATAAAATATATTAGAACATAGCAAAAAACCACAGGATCATGATAATATAACGCCTACACAATTTATTTTCTATTTTTCTAAGTGTTATTTTGAAAGGAATTTTGAAATATCTTCATATTTTTGCAATATGCATATCAATTTTAATTGTTTTTTTCTCAAATACAAAAATTTGAAAAACTGAGTTGGATTACAAAAATTGTTCAGATTGTAATAATTTAAAATACCATTGACTTATAAAGTATAAACTTATAAACTTATAAAATTCTATGAAAGGATAATCTTTTTATAAAACTGTAGAACATGTCCTTAAATACAATGATTTACCTCCCGTTTAACCCTTCACCAAACTAGAAATTTCTGACTGTCCCAAATTGAAAGAATTTGCAGACGAAATTTCAAAATGTGTTGAAATTGGAAATTACTATTCTGATAGGGCAGAAAACATTGCGGGAAAAAGAGAAATGGCTTGTCACGAGCCATTTCTCCTTTTTTCCACAAGTATTTCAGGGTCGTCTGCATTAAAGTAATTAAATGCCGTTATTTTTTGGAAATTGGTAAGTTAGTCGCTCAAAACAAGATTGACGCTTCACGCCTTACAGTATGTATCATTTTGTGTTAAATCAACTAAATCGTGTCTTGTATGTTTTGGGGATTTTATAATCTTTGTCAATTTTTGTATATTTAACATGCTTAGTATTATATATATAATTTATTTGTCTGTACCATATCTGTAAATGTAGTCCTGGCCACAAGCATGTTTATGCTGGTTTTTGCCAAATAAGAATCAAATTGAAAGAAATATAAGCGCTGATTGCGCTGAAGGACTAATGTGCGTTTAAAGCAAGATGATTGAGGATACATTCGAAAATTTCTTTGGGCAACATCTCGAGGAAAACATATGCTCCTTTTACCATCAATACTATAATTAATATTTCTGTGAACAGAGACTGAACGATAGTCTATTTTCGAACATCTGGACATTTTACTATTTCCCATGAGGCAAAAGCTATAATAATATAGATAGATAGATGTTTATTAACTTAAACTTTTACAAGTTTCTCGTTATAACATATAGATATACAATATGATATACATTCACATGATCAAGGCATTCTGAAGTTAATCTCACAACATTGTTTAAACAAATCAGGGAGGATAATCCAAACTATGTAATCACATATCATTATAGGATGTCGACATTTTGAATCGATCTAACATGAAAGACTTCATATACATATTTACCAAGATTTTTTACTATGTTCTTATTTTTTGATTGCATAAGGCTTATGAAATCAAAAACATTGCGAAACTGATAATAATATGGTTTTATATATTTCTTGCGTAATTCTTTATAAAGAGGACAAACGATGACAAAATGAAACTCATCTAGAGCAAAACAAACCGAGTAAATCCGGACTACATTCCTAGTTCCAAGAAGGTATTAGTCCGCACAACGGATGTTTGATAAGTAATTGGGGTCAGTCCGCTGTTTGTGTATGGATAAAGTACCGTCCCTCAAAAAGTGGTATATTAATTCAATGGACTAATGTGCTGACGCACCCTTAGTCCAAAAATTGCATACACTAAGAACATGTTCTGTGTTCATTTCACAGGTGTGGTATGACTTTGACAACAAGCTGATGAGGTATGACTACAGACCCCCGTACACTTCCTACCCCTTCAACACCAAAAACCCGGTCACGGAGATTCACGACTATAACACAGGTATGCCAGTTTATGCTATTTTTGATATGAGGAAAATTTTGAGCATAATTATGGCTATATCACAATTAAACAAAACTATGTATATGGTGTAATTGTTATTATTTTGATTCTATTGAAAAAATTGTTGTATGAAAATTAAAAAAAGATACGCCAGTTTATGGTAAAACACAACTAACACCTTTTAAGTTATATCACACTTGATCTCAAAGGTGCCTTTATAAATTAGTGAGGAAATCAATTTATGACATCATACGTTGTATATGAACAGTAATTAAAGGTCTCCCTTTTCTATACTTGGCATCGGATATACGTGCGCTACAAAGCTATACTCGACATTTCGATATTACTACACCAAAGATATCGAAATATTTCAACGCAAATTAAAATGAAAACGTCATGGCAAAAGAATTGTCGTATAAAGATCGTCAGCTGTAGATGCATCTAAGTAAGTTTTCATCAAACTTTTAAACCATGACGACATTTGCTTCAATAAAAATCTTTGCTGTACAACTGTATTGAGTGATTATTTTGGTAAAGGCATACCATAAACCATATTTTAGTGCACGTATAGCCGCAAACTTCACACAGGAAAACTACCCTTCGTAATACTTCAGTACAGCTCATAACCAATATGAAAAGAGAGATCACTGCGTAGGAGAATGGTATAGTCGCGCCAAGTATAGAAAAAAAGGAGACCCGTAACTAACTAATTTACCAAACAATAACGACATTTCACCATTGCGTTGCAGACAACTCTGGAAAACGCTGTGTGAAAAGGGGAATTGCCCGTGACGAGCAATTTCTACTTTACGCACAATGCTTTCTCCTCTATCAGAAGATGCCTTTCCAATTTCATCACATTTTGAAATGTCGTCTGCAAACTCTTTAAATTTGGGACAGTCGAACATTTGGCGTTTGGTAAAGGGTTAAAGGCCATTGCCCCTTATTACAGGAATCGCCTACGCCATCGACAGAGCAAACGGCAACTGTACTACCCTTCCTATTCAGAACTCGACGTTCGACGCATCCATTAATGTGACGTCATCGCAAGGTGCAGCCCAGTTCTATATTCAGATGAAATCGCCGTCACAGCTGTTTTACTTAGACAACACGTCCTATACATACGAAGGCGTCGTACGTACTATTGTTATTCAAAGCCAAAAGGCAACGATTTTCTTCCTAGATGAATTGATTCGTCCATCTTGTCAGGAATATTATTGAGCGGAAAGAGAACACTTCTATTTTAAGATAGATAACCAAGATTAGAAATTAGCCAAAATGAAATCTTTGTGTTGCTCCTGTAAATGGTTTTGAATATCATTGTTCAAAACGTATAAAAATGACGTTTTGCCGCAATTTAGCAATCAAAATGTTGAAAGCTATGTTCAGCCCAATTTAAAAAAAGCCATTCTATTTTACAGAGAACTGTCCGGGGGATGTTGTGTGATGTGTTTATTTCGACCAGGACGGAC
This sequence comes from Cerastoderma edule, assembly GCA_947846245.1. Lineage (NCBI taxonomy): Eukaryota > Metazoa > Mollusca > Bivalvia > Cardiida > Cardiidae > Cerastoderma > Cerastoderma edule. Next base: position 2,992,353 of record OX401405.1, read on the forward strand.
TTTGCCCTGCCGATGTATGGTCAATTCAACTCTACTTTCGAGTTCTACTTCCTCAATGTAAGTATGCACAACGGCAATCTGAACTTATCAGATTTATCCAACGAGAACGAATCTGACATTATATGAAAGCCACCATATTGCTTCTGGCAAGACTAATTTTGTTGAACTTTTGTTAAAGGGATGATAGAACGTCAAATATACAAAATTTGCTGCTTTTATCACAAAGTGAAAAATTCCAGTGGTATTTCGTGTTAACCTGCTGAGCTATATATAATATTTCTACATACGTCATGATTTGTAGGGAAGTAGCAGCTAATATAATATTTCTACACACGTCATGATTTGTAGGGAAGTAGCAGCTAATATAATATTTCTACATACGTCATGATTTGTAGGGAAGTAGCAGGTGATATAATATTTCTACATACGTCATGATTTGTAGGGAAGTAGCAGGTAATATAATATTTCTACACACGTCATGATTTGTAGGGAAGTAGCAGCTAATATAATATTTCTACACACGTCATGATTTGTAGGGAAGTATTAGGTAATATAATATTTCTACATACGTCATGATTTGTAGGGAAGTAGCAGCTAATATAATATTTCTACACACGTCATGATTTGTAGGGAAGTAGCAGCTAATATAATATTTCTACATACGTCATGATTTGTAGGGAAGTAGCAGCTAATATAATATTTCTACACACGTCATGATTTGTAGGGAAGTAGCAGCTAATATAATATTTCTACACACGTCATGATTTGTAGGGAAGTAGCAGCTAATATAATATTTCTACACACGTCATGATTTGTAGGAAAGTAGCAGCTAATATAATATTTCTACATACGTCACGATTTGTAGGGAAGTAGCAGCTAATATGCTATTTCTACACACGTCATGATTTGTAGGGAAGTAGCAGCTAATATAATATTTCTACACACGTCATGATTTGTAGGGAAGTAGCAGCTAATATAATATTTCTACACACGTCATAATTTGTAGGGAAGTAGCAGCTAATATAATATTTCTACACACGTCATGACTTGTACGGAAGTAGCAGCTAATATAACATTGCTACACATATCATGATTTGTACGGAAATAGTAGCTCATATGATATTTCTACATACGTCATGAATTCTACGGAATTAGCAGCGAATACAAGATTTCTACATACGTCAAGCCTTATACGGAAATAGCAGCTAACATAATATTTCTACACACGTCATGTTTTCTACGGAAATCGCAGCTAATATTATATTTTTATATACGCCAAGATTTGTACGGAAATCGTGGCTAATATAATATTTCTACATACGTCATGCCTTTTACGGAAGTAGTAACTAATATGATATTTCTACATACGTCATGATTTTTACGGAAATCGCGGTTTATATAATATTTCTACATACGTCATGATTTGTACAGAAGTAGCAGCTATTATAATATTTCTACACATATCATGATTTGTACGGGAGTAGCAGCTAATTTAATATTTCTACATACGTTATGACGTGTACGCAAATAGCAGCTTATATTAAATTGCTTAATCCGTCAGGAATTCTACGGAAGAAGCAGCCAATGTTTTATTTCTATTTGTAGTCCGACTGGCATGAGGCTAACGATGCTGGAAAGAAGGACCAAACCGATACCGCCGTGCCTGTTCAGCTCAGAATCACGACCCCCGACACGGTAAGTAATATCGTGGCGTGTAAGCCCTTAGAATGGTGGGTAATTTTCTCAAAAACGATTTTTGTGTCGCCTGCTTTCCAATACCACAAATATATGATTAATTTTGATGAGGTAAGATACTCAGAGTAGCAAACAGGTTAGATCACAGACCAGACGCTAACTAACTTGGCGGCTTGCCTGCGATCTAGCCTGTTTGAATAAGCATGAAGTCGGTTCCAGCACAATAACGGTTAAATTATGATAAAATATTATCTGAGTAAACAAAAGAAAGTTTTAACTAAATAGTTCCAAACGCAAATAAAGAAAAATATTGAAGGAAATCACCCAAATAAGGTGACGAGATTGCACTGCAATCAAAACACGATTTAGTAGTACACACAATGCTTCACTAAGATCCCTATGTCTTCGTGAGAAGGTGCACAGTGTATCAGACCTTAGCAATTTGGATAAACAGTTTGATTACAAACTTTGGAAGGGAAGTATTGTTTACATTAGTTGTTTACACAGGTTCCTTGTTTGCCAGGATCTGGCAAGGTATTGTATCTACATGCATTTTAAGTTGGGTTTATTTCAAGAAATATGTTCTTGGCATTAGGTAAAAGCTTGTTATTAGGACTTTTCCATTATCAAAAGATCCTTAATAGCACCAACCATAAATAGCACCACGTAAATAGAGAATAATAGGTTAGTGACGTTAATAGGTTAAGTTCTTCGGGCTCGGCTTCGGTATTTATTGGGTTCGCCTTCGGCTCACCCAATAAATTCCTACGCCTTGCCCGAAAAACTTAACCCATTAACGTCACTAACCTATTATTCTGTTTATCCCGTTACATACCTTTCGAATACCCAATTTCAACAAAACAATCAAGAAAAAAGTTTTTATAAAACGCAAATTAGTTTGCGTGAACAAGCATGAATAGTAGTCACGAGACAAATCGTGATGTCATAGTGTGACGTCACACGATGAAAAATGACGTCAGACGGTATTCTTTGTCTATGGTAGAATGGATAAATCTTGATAAGGCATATAGATAGGGGTGATCGAAAAGGTATGGTGGTTTATATAATATAGGTCCTGAGAGTGTTAATTGTTGAGGATATGACATGTGTTTATTTGTGTAAAAAAGTAATGAAACCGGAGATTTGTCATTGTGACGTATATTACCCTAACTAATCTAAATATAGAATTGTTCTTATGTGCAAAGAGGCAGCAAATAGTTCCGAGTAATACCTTCGATTTCTTTAAATTTAGCGATCATCAAATGATGATTTGTAACTTGAAACATTAGATGGACCAAACAGTATCGTTTCACTTCATAGTTTTTAACTCCGATGGGCCAGTTTTGCGTCGCTTGACCATATGCAAATGAAGCAGGTCACGTGTCAACTAACCGTGAGTCACTTAGTTTTCACGGCACCCCTTTTGACGTCACCTTTTGCATCATGTAACGGGATAAAAATGATTTATCCTGTCACTAGTGCCATTTTGGGACCGATAACTAGGTATAACATTTGTGATATCCGGCACTAATCATGGCGTCATAAAAACGAAATAACGTCATATTTACATCATTCTCTACTTATTTTTTTCTTTTTTTCTAGTGTTTTTTTCACATCTTGTTTCTTTGACAGGATAAATAGAATAGATGATTGGTGTCTTTGAATTGGAAAAGTTATCGGCTCAGCTTCGGATTATTATCCGTTACGCCTGCGGCTCACCGGATAATATTCCTAAGCCTTGCCCAATAACATTTCCGATTCATGACACCAACCATCTATTCTCTGTTTATCCTGTCACTAGTGTCATTTTGGCACCGATAGCTAGGTACCATATAACATTTGTGATATCCGGCACTAACCATATAACACATGCACGTGACGAATCATGACGTCATAAGATGGATCTGACGCCATGTTTACTTCATTCTCTACTTATTTTTTTCCTTTTTCTCGTGTTTTATTTACATCTTGTTTGAATACACGAAGGTAACAGGATAAATAGAAAAGAAAGTTGGTGTCTTTAAATGGGAAAAGTTATCGGACTTGGCTTCGGATTATTATCCGTTTCGCCTTCGGCTCACCGGGTAATGTTCCGAAGCCTTGCCCGATAACATTTCCGATTCACGACACCAACCATCTATTCGCTATTTATCGAATGAGCTTTATGTTTTCCCTTTCGATAAAACTCAACAAGTATAAGCCTTACGTTGCGGTATTCAGGTTAACAACATTTATAGAAACGCTGACGCAAAAATAATCGGTAGATTACTATCATAACGACCAAAGAATGATGAAAAATTGCATAAAAGATGAGAAACGTCTCATAAATTCGTTGAAACTGCGTTTAAATCTGAACGAAGGAATATAATGTGCTGATTTGTAATGCTTTGTAATGTAGCCTGGGGTCCTGATCCGCGCGTATACCCCGCACTAGGCAAGTGGGGAATTATGCACACGGGCCAGGACCCAAGGCTAATTTGTAATGCTGTATATTTTGTACCTGAGGCCTGTATATAAAGAAAAGATTGTTGGTGTCGTGAATCGAAAACGTTACCGGACACGGCGTAGGAATATTATCCGGTGAGCCGAAGGCGAAACGGATGAAATCCGAAGCCGAGCCCAATAACTTTTCTTATTCAAAACACCAACCATCTATTCTATTATCCGGTAACCTTTATGTATTCTTTTAATCAAACACAATGAAAATTAAACACAAGAAAAAAAGGAAACAAACCAAAGTAGAGAATTATGTAAACATGGACGTTATATGTCATGAAGTTCTAATGACGTCATGATTTGTCACGTGTATGTGTTATTAGGTTAGTGCCGGATATCACAAATGTTATACGGCACATAGTTATCGATCCCAAAACGGCACTAGTAACAGGATAAATAGAGAATAGATGGTTGGTGTCGTGAATCGGAAATGTTATCGGGCAAGGCGTAGGGATATTATCCGGTGAGCCGAAGGCGAAACGGATAATATTCCGATGCCGAGCCCGATAACTTTTTCTATTCAAAGACACCAATCATCTATTCTATTTATCCCGTTACCTCCATGTATTATTATTAACAAACAAACTGAAAAGAAAATACAAAATAATGGAATCAAAAGACAGAAAACAAGTAGAGAATAATGCCCAAATGACGTCATATGCCATGACGTATATATGACGTCATTATTTTGCACGTGAATGTGTGATATATGGTTAGTGCCGGATATCACAAATTTTATACGGCGCCTAGTTATCGGTCCCAAAATTACACTAGTGACAGGATAAATTGAAGTAATGTATTGGTCAAGTTTGAATACAGCACAACGTATAACGTCTACAACTTTGAAATAAATTATTTATTTAGGTTGGCTATACCGCTACATACAACATCTACAACTTCGACAAGGACACGCCCACCGCCAACGTGTTCGACGTAAGGACTTGCTACAGCGATAATAACAAACAGAACTTCATCATCGAATTTGATGGTAAGTCTTATAACGGGCGGGGTTATCACGTGATAAATGTTTATGATAGAACCTATTTTGCAGATGGTGGCGCCCAGAAACAAGCCGCCATTGATGTACAATTTTTCAGCAAATTAAATTTGTTTACCACTATTTTATATAGACTGGGAACCGGTCTCTCATCTATCAAATATAAAGACCGGTACGGTACAAACCTACCAGGTAGAAAACTGGCTGGTAACGGAAGGAACGAACGCAACATACTGACAAATGTTTGCCGGTTCAAATGAACTGTTAGCCGTGACACGAATTTTCCTTCATGGAAATTTTGTTCAAAACGATTTGAATTTGGAATGTTGACAAACTATTCATACATATCAGTCGATAATTAAGTCTGATAAAGTGCCTGCTTTCAAAATCGTAAAACGATATTTCAGGGGAAAAACATTGTGTTTCTTGTTGCTGTTGTCGTATTTTGGAACGTTTCATTCTAACTAATCAAATCGCTCAGAAATTGTAGGCTGTCCATTGTCTATATTGTGGAACATAGTGAAGCTTGTCGACAGCGTGGAACCACTTTATATTTTATATACGAAATATTTCGACGATCAATTTTCCGCTACCGCCGGTGAATGTTTTTTCCTCATGTTGGCCTAGTCGTTCACTTAAAGACCATAGAGAGAAGTTCGAGTCGAGGGATCAGTATGTGGCTCGAAATTAATCGTTTGGTAAGGAGTTAAACGAACAACTTGGGAGGTTTGCAAAGGAGTTAAAATTATCCCTGAAGACCTCACGGGCGGTGTTCAAAAGGTCCAAAGTATTGCACAACCGGGACACATGCACTCACTATATTAACATTTCTATGATCAGTAACACGGGGTTCTCCTTACAGGACAAAACGACCCAGCCGCTCTAGGCCAGTATGAGAACGATTTCAGAGATGCCGTTATCAAGAAGATGCAACAGCAGGGTCACTTCTCTCCCATCCGTGTGCAGAACGTCCAGGTTCACATCCTTCCTACGCAGGTCTACATGCTGGGAACTCTGCTCGACCTTCCACCAGTTATTTGTAAGTACATACATGCTCCCTGAAGAATAATTATTCTCTCTTATGAATGCTTGCGAATAATGTTCTACCCCTCGTCAATACATTATCTTTTCTTAAAAAGAGGTGCCCTTGTTCGACTTGATTCGCAAGTAAATTCTCTTTTAAGAAAAATCATTATCTCTTATGAATGTTTGGAACCTTGCTCGACCTTTCACCACTTATTTGTCAGTACATTCATGCTGACAGAAGAATGATTATTCTCTCTTCTGAATGCTGAGAGCTCTGCTCGACCTTCCATCACTTATTTGTAAGTACATACATGCTGGCTGAAGAATAGTTATGATATTCTCTCATAAATCAAGGTAGCGATGCTTGATCTACCACTAGAGTCATTTGTAACCACATGCATGCTCCTTGAAGAATTATCATTTTCTCTCATGAAATGTCTCATAAGCCAAAACTGGCTGGCCCTTTCAATAGGGGTGACTCTATAGTAAAATAACCTTTGCATTTACCTTTACCATTCTCCTTGATGAACCTTTATTCTCTTTCATGAATGATGAAGAAAGATTGTTCCCCTCGTCGCCTCTATATAATCTCTCCTTTAGGCAGGTACCCTTGCTTGATCTGCAATCGGCATTTTGTAAGTCTATCAATCTATTCCAAATACTTTACAAATGTATTCTTTCAACGACATTCTATTTCGAATTACAAATTTTTTCGCTTTGGAACAATCACTTTCAACCCATCACCAAACAATAACGACTTTTACCAGTTTGTTGCAGACGACTCTGGAAAAACATTGTGTAAAAAGGAGCAATTTCTCCATTTCCGACACTGTTTTCAGCTCTATCTGAAGATTATTTTCAATGTCCTCGCATTTCGAAATATCGTCTGCAAACTCTTTTCATTTGGGGCAGTCGAAAATTTGGCGTTTTGTTAAGGGTTAAATGATACCCGTTTTACTCATATGACTGTTCTCATTTCAGCGTACTATCGTCAGATCCCCGGTATGTACATGCTGCACAACAACGACAAGACCCTCACAGGGGTCAGCGCGTCCGACTGTGCCAACGACTGTAATGATCCCACCATTCTGTCTCCCTGCAACAGCTTCGATTTTTGCGCCGCCACCTCCACATGCAGCTTGAGCCGCACCACGACGGATACCGGGAACCTGGCCTCGTCTCCATCCAAGTGCAACCATTATTCAAGTAAGGGAGAGAACTCTGGATGTTAAGTTGTTATCTTTTTTGTTTCGAGTTTTTTCCCCTGGCGAGTATAACATTTCACGGGAACATTATCTCTTCAAGGCCTGGAACCGATCTAACCTGGTTGCTACTCTGAGTATCGAAATTAAGCAGATATTTATGGTTTTGGAAAGCAGGCGACACATTTTTTCTTTGACGATTACCCAGCATTCTAAGCGTTAGATACATCTAAACGATCTGACCTAAAAACGATTCAGTAAGTGATACATGTTTTGTAAAGGGTAATTGTTGTATTTCTCTGGCTTATTTGAAAACTGATTGGATTAAAAAACGTTTATTCTGACGTTAAACAATAAACATCCTAATTCTATTTTAATTAGATTCTTTATTAAGCTAGTGACATCCACAACTGAAGTATGTCTCTGGCTAATTGACACGCAGATTTGATTTTTAAGAAAAAAAACTCATTTATTGCGAGACCATCGTATTTTGGATGTATATAATCGAGACACCATCTTATTCAGACGAATGTAATCGAGACACCATCGAATTTAGACGAATATAATCGAGACACCATCTTATTAAGACGAAAATTATCAAGACACCATCATATTTATACGAATATAATAAAGACACTATCGTATTTAGACGAATGTAATCGAGACACCATCGTATTTAGACGAATATAATCGAGACACCATCGTATTTAGACGAATATAATCGAGACACCATCGTATTTAGACGAATATAATAAAGACACTATCGTTTTAAGACGAATGTAATCGAGACACCATCGTATTAAGACGAATGGAATCGAGACACCATCTTATTTAGACGAATATTATCGATACACCATCGTATTTATACGAATGTTATAAAGACACTATCGTATTTAGACGAATGTAATCGAGACACCATCGTATTTAGACGAATATAATCGAGATACCATCGTATTTAGGCGAATATAATCGAGACACCATCGTATTTAGACGAACGTAATCGAGACACCATCGTATTTAGACGAATATAATCGAGACACCATCGTATTTAGACGAATGTAATCGAGACACCATCGTATTTAGACGAATATAATCGATACACCATCTTATTTAGACGAATATAATCGAGACACCATCGTATTTATACGAATATAATCGATACACCATCTTATTTAGACGAATATAATCGATACACCATCGTATTTAGACGAATGTAATCGATACACCATCGTATTTAGACGAATATAATCGAGACACCATCGTATTTATACGAATATTATCGATACACCATCGTATTTTGACAGCGATAATCGAGACATTTTTGTATTTTGACGAATATAAACGAAAATATAAACGAACAAACAAATTTTAACGACAACAAACTTTATAACGATCCATTTCGATACACTTTAGGAACCCTGAAATCATTACCAACAGACATGGCGTTGACAACAGGCTGGAACTTTATCAAGGACAACGTGTACCAAAAGAATTTCATGATCAAGGTTGGAGGAGTGGTAAGTTTGACCAAGTTTTCACCCTTATAGTGCTGGGACCGACTTCATGCGCATGCAAAAAGGATCACAAAGACGATGCTATTTATCTTTAAGAAAAAAAGAAGAAAAAAAAGATAAAACGCATCAAACGAAATTTTATCGTAGTAGATCATTGTAGTAGATTACCATAGGATCAAAAACATGGTATTATCTGTCTACTTTTTATGAATTTGTGTCCGTTATTTCTTTCAATTTGGATTTGGATTATTTTGTAATTCTTTATTATCCACGTTTCTATGTATGTGAATGGTGAATGTCACGGCCACCCTTCTCCACACAGAAATTAAAACTATTAACATCTATTATTCTAAAGTCTGAAATAAATGAACATGATGTTACTCTCCCCAATCTCTGTAATTTACTTTGAAGTTGGAAACAAGAGCTGCATTTTAGCCAAGATTGATAAAGGTCGCTCTTTTCCAATTTCATATACATGTATCCTGGTTTGGCTGGTTAAGATTCTGCTTTGAGGCTCATTATAACCATGATTCCCTGATGGGAGAGTGCAGAAAACATTGGCTTTAGATAGTAGAAAAAAAAACAAAAAGGAGGGCTTGTTAAAACGTCTTATAAAATAGAATGAATATGTGTCTTAATTCTTTTTCAACGTCTGCTTATTTCCAGACGTACACAGCGTCCTCAATCGACAAAAACGTCAAGCTTGATGCAAACCGACAACTTTCCTCCCGTGAGTATGAACTGATTTGCGCAATAGGCCTTTATGGTTACCCTTTACCAAACGCCTAATACGATTTTAAGCTTTCCCAAATTGAAAGAGTTTGCAGACGACATTTCAACTTGTATTGAAATTGGAAAATAATCTCCTGAAATGGCAGAAAACATTGTGGGAAAAGGAGCAATTGCTCGTTAAGAGCAATTTCTCCTTTTCCCACAACGTTTTCCAAAGCTGTCTACATCAAACTGGTTAAATGTCGTTATTGTTTGGCAATGGGTTACCCAAGTAGTGTTCGATTTGTTTTGCTACTTTCTATGTAGGTTTTGAAATATAATTTAGTGCAGTTTAGCCGTTGTTCAACAGTAATTCAGATCCCATCAGGTATCTTCATCATTATTATCACTCGTCCTAAAGGAAAGTACCAGTAGACGATAATTACAAAGTGTGTCAAAACTAAAGGCGACTTGATGATATCGGTTAAGTTAATTGTGACAAAGGTGGAACTCGCTCTGTATGGTTTTTGTTTGAAGAGGGAAAAAGTGAAGTCGTATACAACTCTGTTAGGGTGTTTTGTTTGAAGAGAAAAGGCTCAAGAACGCCTGATCCTCTCTGTATGATGTTTACCCTTTACAAAACGCCAAATTTTGTACTGTCCCGAATTGAAAGAGATTTCAGACGACATTTCAAATTTGGATGAAATTCGCAAATAAGATTCTGATAGGGCAGAAAACATTTTGGGAATAGGAAAAAATGCTGTTTTCGAGCAATTTCTCCTTTTCCAACAATGTTTTCAAGAGTCGTCTGCAACAAACCGGTTAAATGTCGTTATTGTTTGTAATGGGTTAAGAACTAAACAGTTTCGAAGTTAGAAACGCCAAAATGTTTACTGCCCCGAATTGAAAGAGATTGCAGAAGACATTTCAAAATGGGATGAAATTCGAAAATAAGCTTTTGATAGGTCAGACAACATTTTGGGAAAAAGGAAAAATCGCTATTTACGAGTAATTCCTCATTTTCCCACAATGTTTTCCAGAGTCGTCTGCAACAAAATGGTTTAATGTCGTTATTGTTTGGTAATGGGTTAAGGACTAAACAGCTTGGAAGTTTGAGCAGGTCGGTGTATTGTTCTCTCACAACAGATAAATCATTAGCATACAGGAAAGCAGACAGTGTGCTCGGAAAGTATATCACACAGTTCTCGTTGGGAATTGCAAGGAACATGAAAATGAACATCTACAGCCGCTATGTAACAAAAGTAATGCTGACCACAACTGTTATGTTTGTTAACCTCTTTTTAACCCCGTTTGGTGATTACCTTTTTTTATGAGGACTCAAATAGATAAAAATATGTTTTAGATTAGTTAGTTCGTATGCTATAACATAAATGTAAACTTTTTATCTAAAAATATCAATTACAGAAACCTTGTTGAACCAGTTCAACGCACAGTTAAACAAGAATATTCCCGGTCACGACGACCTCATTTTGACGGGCACGGCCGTCGACGACTGTGCGACAGCCTGTGTCAATCGACAGGATTGGATCTGTAACTCCTTCACCTTCTGCTTCGACTCGGGCTACTGTACGCTGTCCAAACTCCATCCAGATACACAGCCATCGATCGTTAAAAATGCTCCGTTGTGTGATCTGTATAGCCGTATGTATTATTACACTCATTACTGCATTACAATGCTTATATACGTCCTGTTTGTATTCTCATGTCCAAAAGATAGCAGTGGATATGTTGAACTAATATTAGTGCCAAGCTGTCATATTCCCTTCATATAGAGAAAGAAAATCAAGAGCAATGCTTTTAAATTAATGAAATCTGTTTATCTATTTTTATTTTGTCGAATATACGGCTTTGTATTCATTTGTCCAAAAGAAAACAGTGTATATTCAATGGTGAACTAATAAAAGTGCCATGCTACTATATTCCCTCATTTAGATCACAGGATAGCCGCCAATTTACTTGGCGTCTGACCTGGATTTAACCTGTTTGCATAAGCATGAAGACGGTTCAAGCTCTATAAGGGTTAACATATACTGTATTTTATTTCAAAGATAAAAAGTAGGGCCTAATTAAATGTATTACTTCCATTATATTTTTCTCAAGTTCAAATCGACGACAAATTGAACTACTCGCCTTCCATATTTCTTTCCCTTCCCCAATAGGTAAATACACGTCCGGGTACCAGATGATTCCCGGCACCACGGCGCTATCCAGCTCGGATACCATATATCAGAACATCTACTCCGGGGACCAGTGCGCCCAGCTCTGCTCCAACTATAACGGCTTCAACTGCAAGTCCTTCGACTATTGCCCCGGTATCTCCACATGCTACCTCGGACGTACGCACTATTACGACGTCCCGAAGGCCGACAGGCAGGACTCCACCATGTGCAACCATTATTCACGTAAGTGGAGCCAATTTCGTGTTAAACGACAGTCATAAATGGTGGCATACCGCTAACCGTTGGTCCTTCTTTGTTATATAGATGTATATAAATTTATAAAAGCAGCCAGTTTGGCCCCTTCACAGTACCTTCTATGTCAAGATACAGAATTAATCCTTGTTGTGTCACTATTCGACACTCCGTACCTTATTAGAATTCTACATGCCAATGATCAGCTACCTTTTTCGCTATTGACAATTTCTTTTTACCACCCTCAAAAATCGCATCCAAAAATCCTGGGGTCAGCGAAGGGCGTCTTCCTTATCGCTTCGCCTTCTGCGAAAGTAATTCTGGAAAAAAGCAACAAATTAAAGGTTTTAAACATGGCCAACACCCACAAACGATCAAAAAACAGTCAAAAAGGCCCCTTCTTCTGTTCTAAAATCATATAACTAACACACAAAGTAACATTCTAAACGTTTATGAACTACTTTTTTACGGTACAACGACCTCCAGAAATAATTCCTGAGTAGTCTCCCACCTGATAATGCGTGCATTCTATTATACACAGATTTAATGCATATCTCAACAACGCCTTATTAGGTCGATAACGTCTTTAAAATAGCTTGTTCATAGACGAGAAATTGTGAAAGCCGAAATGAAATGTCGTTGAAACAAAACTTGTTTTTATCTTGTTGTTTGATATAGATTAAGAATAAGTGTTTCAAAAATTCCATTTTCAGGCAAATACATCGCGGACTTCCAGAAGACCACTAAGAAGAAGCTGACAAACGTCGCCGACCGAATTATTTCCAACATTCCCGTGGATCAATGCGCCAAACTGTGCGTGGAGCAGGAATCGTTCAATTGTGCGAGCTTCGGTTACTGTGGCAACACGACCGAGTGTCGACTTAGTACCGCTTCCATGAGCAACGTGGGGCAACTGACGTCAGAACCCAGCCTTTGGTGTGATATATATAACAGTAAGTAAAGCATTCGGAGCACCTCGGTGATTTCTTCATATAACTTCGGGTGAGGGGGGTGGGGGTGGGGTGGGGGGGGGGTCGGTATTGGTTGCCATTTTGAAAGTAATCCGACAAAATGGCGGCTACGAAGGCCATATCGGTTTGCAATCGTATTTAATCACCTTGTGCCGGGGCTTGCCGAGTAAACACGATTGAGGAAATATGAAACACAGATGTGTTGATATCATAATCTTTAAATAAATAAGATAAAAAAAAGAAAAAAAGCAATCAATTGTGTATTACACCAATTTGGGTATTTTTATATAGATCTCTTGTCCATGTGTGTAATGTTGTAATCAAGTGTGTTATCCGGCGGAAAACGGCCGAGTTTCCCAAGGATTTCTGTTGTATAAATTAACTACCTACGAGGAATATATACCGACTTATGCCGGGGATTGCCAAATAGATACGATTGTGAGTAGAGCTAATCGCCTCAATCTGAACTACCCGGGTGTTTCCGTGAGCTGAGAAGTACACCTCGGATGTAAGTGTAGGGTTACAATATTTCGGGTAAATCGTCCCCGGCTTATTACACATTTCCTATGAGCGTCCGCGTTAAGCAGTTCAATGTATACGGAACTGTTGAACAGCATTTTAAATCATTGTTTATTAGTAACACATACAAAGCAGTGACATTATGAGTTGTGATATATATAATTGTTGCCCCCATTAAAGAAAATGACTACATGTATTTAGATTTCAAATTTAAGAACTATATTTTGAAACGAAAGTACAATGACGTTAATCTCGCAAGAAACCATGTGGCGGCATCCATATCATCTCAGAGGTGTTTTCATTGGATAAACCCGATGGGGTCAGATTGCTCATCGCCTATCACTGATGTATGATCATGATTTTCTCTCTTTCAGGGTTAATTCGTTGTTGAACAAGCGCATGTACCATGTTTTGTCGATAAATAACGAATCGTTTGTTTAATAATGAAAGTTGTTCCTAGTTTGATTCAACTCAAATCATCATTCTATAGTGTTATAATACATATGGATTCGAATCTGGTAATTTTGGTAGATCATGCGGCTGGTCTTGATCTAACCTGTTTGCATAAACATGAAGTCGGTTCCAGCACTATAAGGGTTAATGAGTATGAGGTTTGCATTCGGTTACACAACGTTAATGCCTTGTTTGATTTTAGGAAAATATTACCCGGACGGAACTGCCTACACAGCTGCATCGACTGCTCCTGCACCCGATACGAGTAGTAAATACACCGGAGGTAAATAATTTAGACGTTCCATTGAAATCATTATCACTGTCGAAGTCTCCATCATCATTAGCAACATCATCCCCATTAGTATTATCATGATACATTCACATTGTATTCAATATACAATACAAAACAATACATTGATTTCATTTGCAATGTTATACAAAGGCATTTTCATAATACAAGATAACAGAATGATTGAATATGGTAATGATGTTATAAAAGGACAATATATAAGTGATGAGTAACAGATAGTAAAATTTCAATGGGTTCAGAAAGTTCTGTCTCAAATATTGCTGTTATAAAAATATCTAGATTCGTTTATAATTTCTTTTAAGTTTTTTCAATGTCATAAGCGTTTCAAATTTGTAAAGAGTATGTCACCGGTTGAAAAGGTTTATAGCACATATGTATTGTACTTTGTATCGTTTTCAAGTTCGTCTTGTAATATAAAGACACGTTTGTATCGTACCTTATATCGTTGTCAGGTTCGTCTCGGAATATGAAAACAAAAATGTATTCTACTTTATATCGTTTTCCCGGTTCGCATTATTGTATGCAATGACACATATGCTTTTGCAAAAACAAAAATATATTGTGCATTATGTCATTTCAAGTTCATCGTGTAAAATGCAATGACATGTTTGCTTTTGCAAAGAACAAGATTGTATTCTACTTTATATCGTTGTCAGATTCATCTTATTATATGCAATGACACATATGCTATTGCAAAGAACACAAAGTTATGTTACTTTATATCTAAAATATATTGTACATTATATCGTTTTCAAATTCGTCTTGTGATTTGAAATAACATGTAAGCTATTGCAAATTACACAAATGTTTTCTACTTTGCATCGTTTTTCAGAATCGTCTTATAATTTAAAATGGCATGTAAGTTATTGCAAATAACACAAATTTAATGAACATTATATCGTCTTCAAGTTCCTCTTGTAATATGCAACGACATTAACGTTGTTGCAAATAACAAATATGTATGGTACTTTATATCGCTTGCAGGTTCGTCTTATAATAGACAATAAAACATATGTTGTTGTGTATAACACAGCTATATCGTTCTTTATATCGTTTCCAGGTTCCATGGCGGGTATCGGCCTAGGCATGTTGATTATTGGACTCCTGATAGGGTTTGTGGCGTTTTTCGCGATCAACAAATTCCGCGGGGGTGGCGGTGGAGGGGACGGGATGGGTGTTCGGTTCGTTAATCAGGAATCAGAGAGTTAATATCGACCCTATCCCTAGAGACAGTAGCAGTATTGGGTGTGTCAGAGAGTAATGTCGACTTTATCACCAGAGACTGTAGCAATATTGGGTGTTTCAACTTGTATGCGTGCAATTCATTTTTTTTTTAATTTGGTTTTTGTGAGATTGTGTAAGGGGTTAATATGAGAAGGGTGTTTTGTATTTACTTAAGTTTGTATTTCTCTTATACATCCTATATATAAGGTTCCTTTTAGACACGTTTGTATTTCATCAATACATCCTATATATAAGGTACCTATTAGAAATGTTTTTATTTTTTCATACATCCTATATGCTGGGTTCCTGTTAGAATCGTTGATTCGTTTTAGTTCATGTAACCACATAATAGGATATATCGAATTTAAGTTCCAATGTGTCTAGATTACTGCTGTATATAATTGCATGCAAATCTATATCACAAACCAAGTTTGACATTTGCTATAAAAGTATGTTGCTGTTATTTTCGTATTCTCATTGGATCATTGGAGGTATGGCGTTATGTTTGTTCTATCTTGTTTGTCTAAAGTCATCACGAAGAAAGAGTTGCGAACAAAACATTAAAATCCATTTTCTTTTAACCAGGTATTTTAAATCGGTTTTAATGATAAAGACCATGTATTCATAGTACTGTCTAATGGCGGATTTGTAATTAAATCCATTTTGTAACCGATGAAACACATTATCTTTACCTTGCCGGTTAACAATTGAGAGACCCAACTAAGAATGAAACGTTCTTTATTTCGAGCAAATTATGAAGCTCTTTGATCCTGTCGCAGTTCATTACCTTCTATAAAGGAGTAAGCGATCAAAATCTAGAAAACTGATAATTCCAAAGACTCAACAACATTTCTCGCTAGACAGAGTCGGCGACATCAGTGTATTTGTGAGTGTGCTGCCATTGTTAACTGTTCATACTCACAGGACGCATTTTGTTGTATTTATGTTAACACGTGCAATACTATATTATACTGTGATTGCTTCTCAAATTGAAATCGTTTTGTTATATTTTCTCAATCCATTATGCACATTCAGTCTTTTCTCTTATGGTGTAAGGTCATAATTTTTATGACATTTTATAACGACAATTCACCAAGTAAATAATGGAAGGCATTGCGACAAATGGAGACAGAAGGGGATATTGCTCATAATCTTCAAAAGGAAAGCAAACATAAACCGTATATCGGTTTATCTATACCTAAAGCGTTCTAGCCTGTAAATAAATTGATTTACGTTTATCCACATACTCATAACGGTGTGTTAAAAGATCTAGCAGCTCTATCTGTCTATGTGCCTTAAAACACCAATCATTCATTAATGGATTTTATCTTTGGTATCATGCTTTTAACAGACGTATTTTATCGATGCTGTACAAATATCTCCGTATGTAATCTTTTGATTGGTCAAAAATAAATGCAATAACAAAAGACAGAAACAGCATGGCAATCTATCATTTTCTGTATTGTGGTGAGAAATCTTCGTGCCCAAAGATATCATTGCTCATGGTACGCAATTCATCATTGTGTCAAAGTTGGATCGCTGGCTATACTCCAACAAATGCACTAACGCAGAAAGTAATTGAGAAAGGATTGCCTTTATCATGAAGGACTTACGACCTCTGAGCTTTTAAGCCAGTAATGCGTCTCTTAACGACCAGATTTCCCATTAACCCAGTACCAAATAATGACGACATTTGACCGGTTTGTTGCAGACTACTCTGGAAAGCATTATTAGAAAAGAGAAATTGCTCTTAACGAGCAATTTCTCCTTTTCTCAGAATGTCTTCTGACATATCATGAGACTAATAATCAATTTCATCACAATTTTGAAAGTCATCTGCAAACTCTTTCAATACGGGACAGTCTATAATTTGGTGTTTGGTATAGGGAAGTAACTGTACCTTGGAATACATGCTATAATTGTCTCCCTTATACCATCGCAGTTCATCAGTAGCACGGTATCCCATCCAATACGTGTATCCTACACTATATATAGGCATAATGCAGAGTTTAATCACAGGCTACGATTCCAGGCTATGTCCAGCAGATGCTCTATCTACATCGTAGCATGACATCTCTGTAACGACTGACCAAATATAAACAAGAATACATCTACATTAATGTAAAGCCAAATATACGGATGTTTAAATTGTTTAACTTGTTTTGTCCTGGAACACTGTTCGATATGGTGTATTTTTGAGTTCTTCTAAAACAGTATTTTTATGATATCAGTATTTTGTACTGAGGATGAACACATCTTTTCAATCACTTTCTTCTTAATACCCCACTTTGCTTCATCCGTCACGGAAACCTCATAAACAACGATGACAAAATGGTAGAATGCTCAAATGTGTGTCCATTCCTTCCCTCCCTCACACTCTATATTTCTCACTATTGTATTAGTCTTAAGTAAAAAAAAAAGTCTATTGAGATACGACGAAGCGAAAAAGAGACAAATGTTGAAACCATTTTACATGAAGAAAGACCTCGGGGTAGCGATCGTATCTACTTGGCAATCCCCGGAACAAGCTGTATGTAGTTTATGAATACAACAGAAATCCTGGTTCGACCGCATAACACACTTGACATTACGCCCATTGACTAAAAATTTATGTAAACACATAACAATTGTTCAGATATCACAATAGACAGTTGTTTTATTTACTAATTTCATCAAGAATTATCATATTAACACATCTGTGGTTCATATTTTATCATTGTTACGGCGATTGCCGAGTAGATACGATTGCAAACGGACATGCTCTTTGTCGCCGCCATGTTGTATGACTACCTTCAAAATGGCTCCCCATTACCTCCGAGGTTATTTTGAGGAAATGGCCGAGGTGTTCCGACTTCGGTGGAAGAAGACCATTCGTTATCTGTTTTAAACGTCTGCTTTTTTAGCAATGAATTTAAGACCCAATCGCTTCAATTAAGGCTTAGTAAAACTGTTTAATCTCAATCAAATTCTGTTTAACATTCGGGAATTTCTTTTAGCAGACAATAAAGTAGCTTCCTATGTAACCATGGCAGTTTTATCGCATGGAATGTCAGGTAGAAATGATTGATTTCGGCACCACAAATCTAAGTGCAACTCTAACTGAAGAAACAATTCTCTACCACGTCAACAATTTACGGCTTATGTGTGAACGCTTATACTAGGGCTAGTATTACTTAGAACTCATTTCTTTTTTGTATTGACACATCTGAATTAAGTTTTACATCCGGTAACAAACAGTGGTTATATTTTAATTACGTTTATATCTATTCAAATATAACAAGAGGTTAACTTTCTCTTTGTAATTTGGTCCGGTTTAACCCTTAACCAAATGCAAAATTTTAGGCTGTTCCAAATTGAAAGAGTCTACAGACGACATTTCAAAATGTGATGAAATGGAAAGATAATAGTTATGATGAATGAGCAGAAAATAGTGTGGGTAAAGGAGAAATTGCTCGTCACGAGCAATTTCTCCTTTTCCCACAAAGTTTTCCATTGACGTCTGCAACAAAGCGGTGAAATGTCGTTATTGTTTGGTAATGGAATGAAATCAATTCAATGGTGATCCTGCTGGTTCATAATAGAGAGCTTACTTAAACGCCAATACTTAGTTCAAACGCATTCTGGTGCACCCAACTCAAATGGAATCACCTTGAATTCAATGGGCAGAAAAGGAGATATTGTTGGATAAAGTCAAATTCACCTATTGTTAATATGATTTTTTATCCATCGTCATAGGTACAAAATGGTTGCGTTCATACTTTGTCAATGTAATCTACTCTTAGATTCAAATTGAATTCATCGGACGATTTTATTTTACAGAATAAGTTAAACTGACCAACCCATTTTCAGGAACATTTTGCGATAAGTCCTTTAACGAGACCCTAGAGTAGTCTCAATTCATAATATTTAACAATTTTCAGTGTTCATAATCGTACACAAGACTTTTGATGTTGTCTTTGAATAATTTCTTCACTCTTTGTAATCAAATATTGATTCTCGTATATAGTATAACCTTCCTTATAATCCACACGATATAACACTGTATACAGACTATGTAAAAAATGGGACTATGTACTATGCACTTGTTTGATAAAGTATGTTCTGTTCTGTTCATAACAAGGGTATCATAGACCTGGAAAGGTATTAAGGTCGAGTGTAAGGTATGAAAGCTAATGCCATCATTGTTTATGATTCTTTTAATCCTTTACCTAAAATAACGACATTTAACCAGCTTGTTGCAGACGACTTTGGAAAACATTGTGGGAAAAGGAGAAACTGCTCGAGTCGAGTCGAGTCGAGTGTTAGTCATGAAAGGTTATGCCATCATTATTCATGATTCTGTAAAATGCATCAGCATTAAAGTAATAGTTCCAATAAAAAACTCTATTAATAGAATTCGATGAGAAGAATTGCCAAAATGACAAAAGAGTGGTGTTTTCACTACAATTTTCAAATGTCACTTGGTATTGAAACCTGAGCAAAAGCTAGCATCCATATTCTATATGACTTTGGTGCAACATGCTCCAATAATGATTTTGGTTTTGTATACGTTTAACACAGTATCAACAGTTATTTAGTTATTTAATGGCTTCCCTTGATCCACCGGTACTAGGCTGGGGTTCTGAAGTGACTTGCCAAAAGGCATGCTCCTATGATGAAATGCTTCATTTCAAAACATCAGCAGTTGTATCTACAGCAGCAGATGAACAAAACCCTGTCTAAGACCCATAACTGGTACTTTTACTAACCAAAAATTAAGAAAACCTTAGATTTAACACCAGGATATAACCTGTCAATAGATCGGATATCTAGGGATGCTATAAAAAAACCAACAAAGTACTATGTGTGTGTGAACATCCATCATTGCCGGAAAAACAACAGGCCTAATATGCCTGCACTTTACCCTTGGTGCTGCATGTTGGCATTGGGAATGTGAGCAGAACAGGCGATACTAAGTAAAAGGGCTAGGGACATAGACCTTCAATTGAGCGTGACATAACACTTATCAAAGATTTATCAGAGTTTGGTGGATGACATACATCAATTGTAAAGAAGCAATGCCATTCGATGTAACCTGGTACATCGGTCAGGTACACCGCTCTGATAGACGTGATACCCTCTGATCCAGACACCATGATGACTGCAATGTGCAAGGCACAGCTACTTTCTTATCAATGTGGACAATACTTTACTATATTTCCCGCTGACCTACAGCTTTATGATGTTATGGTAAATGTAATGTGGGTTCACCATGAGCACGTTCATGATTTTTATCCAGGACTTGGACAAATGCACATTTTTATGAGTTGTGTTGGTTGTGTTGGAGTCCTTATGACAAACAATAGTCTTGAAGACATATCAAAGTCATCTTTTTGTAGAGTGACCAAGATGTTGATGGGGAAGAACTTTCCACAAAATATAAGGGCCCCAAGAATGGCAGCTGAAGAGGTTTTAAGAAAAGAATATCCTTATGCAAACTCTTTTGACGACCATATGCTCTCCCTGGAGAGTTAAGCAAAGAATAGTAGAACAATACATCTTTGGCTAGACTGCCTGATAAAACCTAGTTTAATCATCATGTTATTTGTTCGAGCCCGACGAAAAGGAGAGTGGGGCCTGCATCTCTCAGCAGTAGCAGCTATGATGCCATATTGTTTTGCTGCCGGGCATATTAATTTCATATATGGTTTGCATTACATAAAGCATATGGGAAATCTTCCTGCATGTCCGAGAAAGATTTCTTGTTGGTGAGCATGTGATGTGCCATCATGCCAGGCTATGAAATTGTATCTGGTCCGATATGTTTATTGAAACATCATGTATGCGCTATGGCCATGGACCTTGAAGAATTATATACATATCACTTTAGGAAACCGCTTTAAAGCATTTGGAACTGAGTCTTAATATATAGCCAGCCTATCCAAGACATGAAATACATGAGGAACATTGAAGAAGAATTTGCACATCTCATTACACATGCAGAAGAGTCATCTTCTCGCGTGAAAGCCCTTGTGCTGAATTTGATAATATTCAAAGGAAGTTAGGTACATGCATTGATCCAATGAATCCTGCGGAACGCAGCACTGGTGTCAAAGTATCAGAGAGAATTGGTTATGAATATGTCAACGTTAATAATGCTCTAGCAATTTGAATGGAATAGATGGTTCCCTTTTAAAACACATGACTAAAGGTTGTAACAATGGCTATGAA
The DNA here is from genome assembly GCA_947846245.1 of Cerastoderma edule. NCBI lineage: Eukaryota > Metazoa > Mollusca > Bivalvia > Cardiida > Cardiidae > Cerastoderma > Cerastoderma edule. The sequence continues at coordinate 3,014,113 of OX401405.1, forward strand.
TAAAAAGGGTGTGGCATGTTATGCAGGCACAATCTACCACACAGATTTGATATATGGAAGAGTATTTATTGGGTTTATTGTCATCGAACCAGTCGACTTGAAAGATGTCCTAAGCAACGAACCTCAACAGTGCTGACCTCAATGTTTGATAACAATGGTAATATGAAGATAGCTGCACCAGATGCAACATTGCATAGGAAACTACGAGTAACCTAGTCGGCTAGTCTTTCATCAACGTCAGACACAATTGTAATAGATGGTTGTGTAGTTCTATGGTGCATACATTGCCCTGCAAATGTTACAGAGCAGGATTTTGTCAATAGTTTGTGGAGATTTGTATTACTACTAGGCCTAATTACTACGTTTGAGTTCTGGTGATGTGTATTTGATATTCGACCGATACCATCCATGCATTTAAATTGAAACAAGAACAGGAAGAGCCAGTAGTTGCAAGAAGGTTTGTCATGAATTGACCACCTCAACACCTCTCCCAGCTCAGCAAATTTTATTGACACATTTTGAAAATAAGGTTCAGTTGATTGACCTAATATTTGAAGACGTCAGATGTAGGGAGAATGATCTACAAGAAGAACAACATAGACTTATTATCACAGGTTCATAGGATATTCCAGTAGAAATTCATAGAATTTACGTCATGGACAGAGTGGGAACCACCTATGAGGAAGCCAATGTTTTTATTCCTCGACAAGTAGTGCAGGCTATTGAAGAAGGAACTATGTGTCATATGCGACGTTACTGATATGTTTGTTACTACTACATGTAAATTTGACAATGGACCTTACATGCACAGCCTTAATGTAAAACACAATTGCAGACAGAAAGATAGTGGACACCGGTGCTATAATACAGTCTCAGGTTTATTGACTGCTCGTGCTTTGTCTGGCTGTGACACAGCTGCTAGACTAACTGGGATAGGAATAACTAGTGCCATCAAACACTTAGAGAAAGGATACCGCTTTGATCATCAAGGATGCAAGTTTTGATCATGTTTTGTCAGGAGCAACATCAACTATAGCAGCGTGCTATGGACATTATGATAAAGCTTGTATGTCAGATGTCAGGTATAAAGTTTGGCTTTCCAAGATAAGGAAAGAAAATACAAGAAATATGCCAAAACTACAAGTGTTGTCGCCAAAAACTGAGCCTTTTCTTTAGAAAATACCAAAATAATCTTCAAACATGTGTTTGGAATGCCATCTTAGAGCAGGGTCCTAAACATTCATTCACTGTGACGGAGTTTGGTTGAGGTAGTTGGCAATGTTCTTTCACGCATCCTAATTGACGATGATAAACCACTAGCCCAGTGTGTTGAAGGTAGTATCGTGTGGCTGGTCAACCTTGTGGAACAGCAAGGTGTAGGTGTTATTAAGCACATCCGCCATGTACCATGTTTTGCAGCTGCTATCAAACTTGCAACTGTGCGAACAGATTAACAAAGGAGGCAAATAACATTAGTGACAGTGAAGCAGAGGATTGTGACAGTAATAATGAAGCATTACAATAAATAACATAACACAATAAGAGGGAGTAAGTTTCTCTTTCTTGATAAATAACTGGTTGTTGTTGTCATGTGTATAACATTGTTCTGTAATCTTTATTATTTTGGTACAATTTAGAACAGTATCATTGAGACGGTTCCAATGTGGACCTTCTCTATATGCTTTTAATCAAAACAAGATTTTTTTCTATGGTGCAGTATTCACCTTGTTTTTAAATGGAATTCACACTTCGTCTGCTTTTTTGACCTTCATTGTTTAACTTATGCGTATTCAAATTAAAATTTTATATTTGAAATGAAAAAGTGATTAAAAGATAAAAAAAATCAGACTCAAAAAAGATAAAAGAACAGTTTGTTCATGTAAAATGTCGCATTTTTCTCAAAAACGGACATTTTTTCGGCCATTTTGGATTTGTTTGGTGTTTCTTATTTGTCATTATTCATTTTATTTTCTAACATTATTGTTTGATAAAGAAACAACAAAAGAACACTTAATTTGAGACAAAAATAATCCAAATACATAATGTTTTCGAATAGTTATGATGATTTTTTCATTTTGGCGGCCATCTTGGCGGCCATCTTGGATTTTTCAAAATGCTCAACAATGCCAGAGTGGCATCCGATGGATTCTAAATCAGGACATATTGGAGAACATGTTTATGCAAAAACATTTTATGCGTACTATAAATCCAGGTATTTTGCTTCACATCCCGACTACAAGGCTTTTCATTCCGGTGCAGAATGAGATCTTTTTTGGTGCCTTCTATGTCTTCGTTTGTGAATTCATCTTCGAATTATGAGCTTCGAACAGAGATCAGGCCACGGAAATCCGTTTCAAAATTCTCCAATGTTGACTTAGACACAAGTTTCGACTCCACTGATTGCAGAACATTCAAACAGGACAGTAGCAATGCAGTCAGAGAGAGTTGATCTTTTACTACGCTGCTCGCAGAACATTTAAACAGGAAAGTAGCAATGCAGTCAGAGAAAGTTGATCGTTTACTACGCTGCTGGCAGAACACTCCAGCAGAACATTTAAACAGGACAGTAGCAATGCAGTCAGAGAAAGTTGATCGTTTACTACGCTGCTGGCAGAACACTCCAGCAGAACATTTAAACAGGACAGTAGCAATGCAGTCAGAGAGAGTTGATCGTTTACTACGCTGCTGGCAGAACACTGCAGCAGAACATTTAAACAGGACAGTAGCAATGCAGTCAGAGAGAGTTGATCGTTTACTACGCTGCTCGCAGAACACTCCAGCAGAACATTAGAGGTAAAACCATCTTTGATCACCCTACTAGTGTCCTACAATGTGTTACTTCATTGACCATCGTGCTAGACTCTCCCAATGGTATACTCTGTACGTATGTTTAGGCATTGCATGGGTATAACAACACTTTAAATATGCGATATTTTTGTCCATTTCTCTGTCGAACGAAGTGCGCTCGGCACTTTGCAAACTTCTCAGACGTCAATTGTAAACTGATGTTGGCGACAACTGTCGGTGTTGTGAATATCTTTTATTCTGCATATGCCTGCTACGTTTGAAGCAAGTTTAAATGGTTATGAACAAATCATTTATGTCAAACTTGATTGGCCTAATGGCTCTAAGTGAGTGAAATACGCCTTTTAAATAGATGAAGTCGTTTATTTACTTTTTCAAAAAAGAAAAAGTTGACACGACATTGATTTGTTGCAACATACTCATTTAATCATGACGGAAAACACATCATTGCACTCACGCGTTTATTACCTAAGTGTCTTCCATAGCCTCTTAACCCTTTCCCAAACAACAAACTTTGAATTGACTAAAATTGAAAGAGTTTGCAGACGACATTTCACAAAAAACATTGTGGGAAAAGGAAAAATTGCTCGTAACGAGCAATTTCTCCTTTTCCCACAACGTTTTCTTAAGTCTTCTGCAACAAAGTGGTCAAATTTCGTTATTGTTTGGGAAATGGTTAAATGGTATTTACCCGAGTGGATACTTTTCTGAGTAACGAGACGGTATATCTAGATTTGCATTTTGAAAAGCGGTACAAATACAGGGTCGTAAGTTCGAATCCCGTGAGAAGCGGGGTCCACTAAGCGACCTTTTATTGGTTCACATTCGGCGCGAGTACTGGTTATGAATCCCGGAAGCAGAGAATCGAGAGTGGTTAATCTAAGTTATAAGACCTTGTTTCACAATCGGTGAAAGATAGATAAGTATAAACAAAACTAACATAAATTGGACCCATATGCCAACGTTGTGATCGACTCAATGTCCGAAACGATGCGGTAACGTCGTAGGTTGTTTTCATACAATACCGAACCGACAAATTAAATGTTGTTCGTAACGTTCTTATAACAAGAAGAAGGCAATACCTAGAAGAAAGCGAACCCCCGTTTCGGACTGAGAAGCTCAAGGGTACATTCACTCGGGGGGGGGGGGTAAAACCGTAAAATTAACGGACGGTACAAATTTCTAAAAGTTCGTTAGTTTATTGTTTAATTCTTCACAGCTATGGCGAGTGTTACTTTAATGGCGAAAGAAGCACGTTTATGACTTCTTCTCACTTTTTGTCGCGAGTTAATTGGTTACTAAAAGGATGGGCAGTAAACAATCACACGTAATTACAAGCATCACCGTCTTGTGCTTAAACATGTTCCACAGGTTATGAGCAAAGGCTATAAGTGTCAAACACCTGTCTGGAAATAGTTCAGAAACACTACAGGCATTCTATCTAAATAGTGCATTTCTCGTTTACAAGCCAAATTATACGAAAGTATTTCTTAACCATTTACCAAGCAATAACGACATTTAACCACATTTTTAAAGACTCTGGAAAATATTGTGAGAAAAGGAGAAATTTTTCATAACTAGAAGTGTTTCTTTTCCCACAATGTTTTATGCCCTATCAGAAGAGTATTTTTCAATTTCATGTCGTCTGCAAACTCTTTCAATTTGGGAAAGTCGAAAATTTGGCGTTTGGTAAAGGGTTAATGGCATTTATGTATCAAATTGACGATAAAAATAAATGGGATCATTCAAAATGTTTAGCTTAAAAGAAAGGAAACACGCTTTTGTGTAACACTTCCCCATCTTATACAGTGTAACAACTTAACGTTCGTTGGATGCATAGCGGCAGAAAGAGATAGGGAAGAAAAAATAATGGTCGTACATTCTAGGTTAATTAACCGAAACGTTTTGCCTATTCACCCCAAATATCATACTAATTAATCATTAAAATGGAATAAATGCTTTTGTATGGTGTATTAGTATAATTCCATTTGGCTCGATTTGCCACAGTGGACATGATATCTTTTGAGTAATTATTAACTTTATATCTTTTTTTATATCGATTGTTAAACAGGATCTGTGTCCTTGATACATGATAAATACTCGCGCCGAATGTGGATTAATGGAATCAAAATAAGGTCGTTTTTCATCTTTAAAATGTGTGTAAAGTGAATTAACACGCATTTTAATCCGAATGCTGAACATCGCATATGAAATCTAACGCATATAAACTGTAAATACTTAGATAATTTGAGGCTTCCTGAATCAGTTATGATTTCAATAGATACTTTTAAACTTACATCAAACAATACTACAAAACTGTATTGTTTCAACATTTTTTTTTTGACATTTAACTTTTCTCTTCTGTGAACAATCAACATTTAAGTGAATTCCTAGCGTAACACCGGCAAGTTTACCAGTTTACCATTGTCAGTACTGTATCCTTTATTCGGTCATTCAACGGCCATTAAAGGGATATATACTTGCTACAGCCATTTTATCATTTAATTTATTTACAACCCGTCCATATCAGGAGAAAATGTGCCTTTGAAAAATGCGCCATAAAGGTCCCGACTCTCTCGCGCCATAAAGGTCCCGACTCTCTCTCGCCATAAAGGTCCCGACTCTCTCTCGCCATAAAGGTCCCGACTCTCTCTCGCCATAAAGGTCCCGACTCTCTCTCGCCATAAAGGTCCCGACTCTCTCTCGCCATAGAGGTCCCGACTCTCTCTGTGGTTGCAAATACACAACGCCGATAACTACGATAAGTGACAATGATTTGAGACCGGAAGTCTCGAGGTCGGTTCTCGAGAACGGCCACTTATTTTCAGATGTGATGGCCAATGTAGCATTGTTTTGGTGTAGTTCCCGCTTAGCAGTATATATTTTCAAAGTACTGTGTCATTGTGCAAAGCACGTTTTTCTTACACCCTTGTTTTGGATCTTGTATTTAGTTTTAAAGATTAGTGCATCTCAGTGCATCTTCTCATACCCTTTACAAAAACCTCACTGTGAGACGTCATTTGGGTAAAAATACCACAAATTTCCCTAGTCTTTCATGGAACAGTGTAAGTTTAAATTGTCAAATAAGTTTTCTGGTAAGATAACGTCTTTATCATTATTGATAGATTTCCCGGTATGTCGTATGTAATTAAGAAATCGTTTAAAGCAACATAAAGCCAATTTCATTCTTAATAAGTATTTTCTGAAAGTAAAGAATTATGCTTTTTCTATCATAACCCCTTTTGGTTATGGTATTTTTAAGCTCTTTCTGCTGCATTAGATCAATCAGTATGGAAAGCATGATTCTATTCTGATTTTCTACTCCCACATAACAAACCATTCAAAGACCATAGTTTTCTTTTTAAACGATCGATTTAAAGTGACTGGGCCGTATATTATTTATTTCATTAAAATAAGACCTGGGTAAATGGAGAAAGGTCAGAATAATGAAACGAACAATTAAACAGAACTAATGCCATTTTAAAATCAAGTTTCATATTATAAGAATATGTTTTGGCTTGGAATTACTCTTCGCCAACTTAATTCATATAATTGTGATTTCATTGTGAAAATAAAAAATTAAAGGGATGTTATTTATTTGAGATAGATAACAAAAGAATTAAAATTCATTTTGTAAATATAAATTCAAAATCAGACAAATTTTGAAAATTGGTCTGTGAATGCCTTTGAAATGATAAATATTTGATGAATTACATTTCAACGTATTCTTTAACCAAAGCAATTGCCAGTTTTCCATTACCCAGTTCTTACCTTAATTTTACTTATTCATGTGTCGGAGCGCTCACTTTCCCCTGTCTTGGGTCAATTAATAATTTATCATCGTCAGGTCTAATGTCCGTCATAATGAGTCCGATTAAGCCATTGACTTTTATGTATCTTTCCATCAGGAGAAGACCAACGCTCTCGAGTAACATCGTAAATAAATCTGAGTCGAGTTCCGATATTAAAGGGACTATCTCACAGATTGTGTTGTGTGAGTAACAAATGTCTGAAAAGAAATGATCTAAGAAATAGCCATCACTAGGTGAATGACTTTTCTTCAATATCTACATTTTAAAGATACGGGAAACCTGTGTTTAAATTGATTGATTTATAAAGATTGAAATAGTAATGGGTTGCTGGGTAGAGCCATTGGCAGTCAGTAAGTCAGTTAAGAGGTCTGGGGCCCGTTTTACTAAACAACTTACGGAAAATGTTTGCGTAAGTCATAATTGATTAACATGGATAATATCTTCAATGAAAGTACAATATTGCAATGTGACACGTCATTGGAAGCGTCTCGGAGAGACGATTCCAATGATGTGTTACTTTGCAATATTGCTTTGCCAAATATTGAAATAAAAGGACTTGTTGTTTTAGACTTACGCAAATCTTAAGTGTAAACTGTTTAGTAAAACGGGCCCCTGTACAGTATAGCAGAAACTGGCCATCTCCATGTTAAACAATTCATGTGAACTGTTACCAAATTTTGAAGAAAAATTGAAATTCTCGTGATCAAATGACTTTGTTATATGGTTATCAACTATCTCCATCTGCATTATGCGTTAAAGTTTTCTCTCATCATAAAAGTATAGATCACTTACTATGCGTAACCTTGGTTACCTTGTATGTTTGTAAATTGTCTAAGTTTAAGTCCGAATAATAATGTATGCATGATAAAGCTAGACGAAAAAGAAACACGGACAAATGCGTGTGGTCATCCATTAGAATGGTTGGTAATTTTCTAACAGTAGCTTTCTATGTCGTCTGCTTTCCAAATCTTAAATATCTGCTCAATTTTGATGAGGAAAGGTACTCAGAGTAGCAAACATCTAAGATCAAAGGCCAGCCGCCAATATACCTGGTTCCAATACTATAGGGATTAGAATATTTTCTACGTTTCTTTCAAAATCAAAGGAATCATGAATGTATAATTCATGGTACTTCAACATTGTCGCCTGCTGATGCTTTTATTCAAGATTGTTTACACAAAATAAAAAAGAAGATGGCGGAACGGGTCCTAACGAAAAGACAAGATATCCGGTATCAAAGGCATTCCGCGCGATTAATCGGTCATAATCAGGGTCACGTGATACAAACAGTAAGAGGTCGTCCGAATGACAAGTCAGCCGAAGCTGTCAGAGGTGACAGAAACATGTAATTGGAGAACTCGGTGGTTTACGCTGCTGTGGTGGTAACACTGCTGCAAGGGTACGAACGCAACTAAGCGTGTATAATCGTTTCAGAGTTTAACCCTATACCAAACACCAAAATATCGACTGTCCAAATTTCCCAAATTGAAAGAGTTTGCAGACGATAATTCAAAATGTGATGAAATAGGAAAGTGATCTTTTTATATGGAAGAAAACATTGTGGGAAAAGGGTGAATTGCTCATTAGTGGTAATTTCTCCTTTTCCTACAATGCTTTCCAGAGTCGTATGCAACAAAGTGATTCAATGCTGTTATTGTTTAGTAATGGGTTTAAGGTGTGTGCTCAAACAAGAGAAAAACTTAAAGTCAAAATAAATGTCGTCGAAACAATACAGTTTTCCCATTGATGTTTGAAATACGAATTAAAAGTAGCTATTGAAAGAAATATTCATTTACGAAGCTTCAATTTATCTACATACGTACATTTTAAATGCGATATTTCTCAAAGGCGCTGTTACGCGTTTGGATGAAAATGCATGTATATTCAATGAATACACTTTAAAGAATTAAGAACGATCTAGTTTTGCTTATATTGACTACCCCACAATACAAATCATATAACAGTACATATCAGGGGTTCAGTGCAAGACTATAGTAAGTGCTTCATGGTATTACTATTGCATTGAACCCTCGAGATGTTGCACAGTTTTAAAGAAATTGATTTTTAGCTTCCAAATTTCCTATCAAGCACTATACAGATCTTGAATGCGCATTTAGTGCATAATTGCTACCAACTGTCCAACTCTTTAGGAAAGGTTGTAAAGTCAGTAATAAGAAGAAACAAATGGTATAGTGCAACTTAAGCCTTTCCCAAACAATAACGACATTTGATCACTTTGTTGCAGACGACTTTAGAAAACATTGTGGGAAAAGCAGAAATTGCTCGTAACGAGCAATTCCTCCTTTTCCCACAATGTTTTCTGCCCTATCAGAAGATTATTTTCCAATTTCATCACATTTTGAAATGTCGTCTGCAAACTCTTTGAATTTGAGACAGTCGAAAAGTTGTTGTTTGTGAAAGGGTTCTTGAAACTTTAAAAAAATTCTTCCGTCAACACGTTGAATGCAGAAACATTTGCAACAACTACAGAGGCTTGGTGTTCATACTTTCTACGCATAAAAGTTACGAGATTAAAGTCAGTAGCAAAATTAAACAAATGGTGAATTGTACAATTATCGTAAATTTTGAGTCCAACTTAAAAAACAAAACAATTTCCTCCGTCTACATTGATTGCAGAAACATTTGCAACAATTACCGTGATAGATAGTGCATACCTTGTATGTAAGAAAATAACGAAAATAATCTCAAGACAAATAAAAAAAACCAATTTCTTTATATCTAGTTAATGTTTATGAAAAGGTATGGATCACAAAACCTTTGGAGTATTCACAGGAATTTTGATAAGGAGCTCAGAAAATTCAATATAGTTGGTTTATATAGTGCTCAAAGTACTGTATGTGTAAATTGTCAATGAATTAAACTTATGAAAGCATTTTCAGCAGCACATAACTGTCTATTTAGTTATTTATTTCACTTTAAGTGTTTGGTAAAAAAAGAAAACCATCATAAAACCCGTAATTACGATCCTATTTTATATCATCCAATTATATGCCAGCCGTGTCTCTTTATCATGGGACCATTGACTAGAAGTATCCTATACAAAAGTACGTGTATTCAGAGAAATAGATAACATCTATGTCTCTGGTGTGTCATTAGAAATGTGAAGGGTTTTGTCAGAGAGGGAGACATGTACCCACTATTGGTGTCTTGATGAGAAGGTAAGAGTCCCCGATAGCGATGCTTGGGTTTAATGTTTAACCCTTTCCCACACAATAACGACATTTGACTACTTTGTTGCAGACGATTCTAGAAAAAATTAAGGGAAAAGGAGAAATTGCTCGTAATGAGCAATTTTTTCTTTTCCCACAATGTGTTCTGCCATATCAGAAGAATATTTTACAATTTCATCACATTTTGAAAAGTCGTCTGCAAACTCTTTCAATTCGGGACAGTCGGAAATTTGTTGTTTGTGAAAGGGTTAAAAGTACTTTTTCACAAATTTGGAGTAAGAATGAATAATAACAGATATCCTAAGCAGTGCTATTTCATGTTATTTCGCATGGATGAAACTGGTAAAACTACATGGGCTACATATGTAAAGAATCTTTTATTTTCTTATGGCTTTGGACACGTTTGGATAGTACATGATGTGGGAAATATTGATGAATTTTTAAAGGCTTTTTCTCAGAGAATTAAGGATTGTTATACACAAAAATGGTTTGCTGATGTAAATGAGTCATTGCACTATAGATATTTTAAATCTATGTTAACTCCAGAATTATATCTTAATACTGACCTATCCTTTATACAAAAAAAGACATTATCTAATTTTAGGTGTTCATCCCATGATTTAATGGTTGAAAAGGGTAGATATTAAGGATGGAAAGAGAGCAGAGATTTTGCCAACTTTGTAAACAACTAAACCTTAACATTATTGAGGACGAATATCATTTCTTTTTAGAATGCAAAAGTTACCAACTGCTGCGCAATATGTATTTTGAAAAGTCATGGCTTAGACACGTAAATCAGCAAACCTTTTATTCTATTTTGAAATGTAATAGTAAATCAAGTATATTCAAAGTATCAACAATCTTGTAAAAGCCTTTGAACTTAGACAAAATATAATTGAAGAACTATTGTAATGTATTTGTTTGTGGATTGTCACTCTAGTATATGTATATTATGTTACTGTATGTTGTACTATGGGCATATGGCCTCTCTACTTGAATAAACATGTCTATGTCTATGTCTATGATTTAAATTTTTTGAATTAATTGACTTCTACCGATGAGGTGATAACATAGATTTCTTAAGTACAATAAGACTATATTATTATCAGCTTTCCCACCCCGTTTATAACCGTACAAAAAAGATAAAGATCATATGTATTACAGAAATTGCAAACCGTTTAAACGGGTTTATATCGTAAACAACGATCTAAACATAGAATTAAAGGCGCTAGTTTTATATTCCATCGTCAAACTGGTTTTCGGAACGTTTTAAACGCTCTTGTCAGGTGACGTTAGCAAGATGCGTGGCAAGGAGTCCCTTTGTTAATTATAAATTGGCTTTCCAATAGAAGTGCTAAGGGACTCACTTAACATTAATTAACGAAACCACATACTTTCAGCCAATAACTAAGAAGTAAAGAAATTGAAAATTGTCTTTGGTTTAGTGACAATGATTGACAATATCAAGTGTTTACGTTTACTCCTCCCAGACAACAACTCACTGAGTTATTCCGTTTGAATAGCTAAATGCATTTTGAATCTTTGAACTTCATATGTCATGATCATTATGCATCTAGTTCATAGAGATTGAGAGAAGTTAACCAGTACGGGACATATATTCTAAAATATGACAGTTTGGACGAGTGGTTACTATTGTCCAAGATTAATTAATAACGTTCATTACGAATCTGCACTTTCTTTAGCGATTTTATGTGTACATAAATGTATAACTAAGTTGCTAAATATGGATCTGCAAAAGAACACGTTGCCGAATCTTTAAATGGTGTGACCTCGAAAGCGTTCTGATCAAAGATTAAATTGATCTTAATTGACATATCCCCTTCTGCAACAATGATTTAAGTGAGCGATATCAAACACAGTACTTGAACGGGTGAAATATTGCCTCTCAAGCGAAAAATTATCTTATTTTCCCAACAGTTATAAAAAAAGAGCTATTGAGTTATAAAGACAAGCATGCAAAATCGCAAACACAAATAGAACACTCGCCTCCGACAAACAAGTCAAATCCTCAGAGAGTTTGGTAATGTATAAAAAAGTGTCATAAATAGTAAAGGTCATTGGTGGGAACTTGGTCAAATATTCTTTAACTATGACATATCGGTATTTAATTGATACAGATCACCAAAAACCCTCCTCTAGCATCAATGCTTATTCTCTTGCCATTCTTGTCCCGTTAACCCGGTGTTTGGATCATTATAAAGAAATGCGAATTCATTGTTTATGGATACTATAAATAAACACTTGCTAAAACACTACATACTTTATTGAGAAAGGTCGATGGAATTTACTAGTTAACACTTGCTAAAACACTACATGTTTTATCGAGAAAGGTCGATGGAATTTACTAGTTAACACTTGCTAAAACACTACATATTTTATCGAGAAATGTCGATGGAATTTACTAGTTAACACTTGCTAAAACACTACATATTTAATCTAGAAAGGTCGATGGAATTTACTATTTAACACTTGCTAAAACACTTCATATTTTATCAAGAAAGGTCGATGGAATTTACTAGTTAACACTTGCTATATTGCTGCATACTTTATCGAAAAAGGTCGATGGAATTTACTAGTTAACACTTGCTAATACAATGCATATTTTATCTAGAAAGGTCGATGGAATTTACGCGTTGACATTTGCTAATACAATACATATTATATCGAGAAAGGTCGATGGAATTTACTAGTTAACACTTGCTAAAACACTACATATTTTATCGAGAAAGGTCGATGGAATTTACTAGTTAACATTTGCTAAAACACTTCATATTCTATCGAGAAAGGTCGATAGAATTTACTAGTTAACACTTGCTAATACAATACATAATTTATCGAGAAAGGTCGATGGAATTTACTAGTTAACACTTGCTAATACAATACATATTTTATCGAGAAAGGTCGATGGAATTTACTAGTTAACACTTGCTAATACAATGCATATTTTATCGAGAAAGGTGGATGGAATGTACTAGTTAGCACTGGCTAATACAATGCATATATTATCCAGAAAGGTGGATGGAATTTACTAGTTAACACTTGCTAATACAATGCATATCTTATCTAGAAAGGTGGATGGAATTTACTAGTTAACACTTGCTTATACAATGCATATTCTATCGAGAAAGGTGGATGGAATCTCAAAGTTAACACTTGCTAATACAATGCATATTCTATCGAGAAAGGTGGATGGAATCTCAAAGTTAACACTTGCTAATACAATGCATATTCTATCGAGAAAGGTGGATGAAATCTTAAAGTTAACACTTGCTAATACAATGCATATTCTATCGAGAAAGGTGGATGGAATCTCAAAGTTAACACTTGCTAATACAATGCATATTCTATCGAGAAAGGTGGATGGAATCTTAAAGTTAACACTTGCTTATACAATGCATATTCTATCGAGAAAGGTGGATGGAATTTACTAGTTAACACTTGCTAATACAATGCATATTCTATCGAGAAAGGTGGATGGAATTTACTAGTTAGCACTGGCTAATACAATGCATATATTATCCAGAAAGGTGGATGGAATTTACTAGTTAACACTTGCTAATACAATGCATATTCTATCGAGAAGGGTGGATGGAATCTTAAAGTTAACACTTGCTAATACAATGCATATTCTATCGAGAAAGGTGGATGGAATTTACTAGTTAGCACTGGCTAATACAATGCATATATTATCCAGAAAGGTGGATGGAATTTACTAGTTAACACTTGCTAATACAATGCATATTCTATCGAGAAGGGTGGATGGAATCTCAAAGTTAACACTTGCTAATACAATGCATATTCTATCGAGAAAGGTGGATGGAATTTACTAGTTAGCACTGGCTAATACAATGCATATATTATCCAGAAAGGTGGATGGAATTTACTAGTTAACACTTGCTAATACAATGCATATCTTATCTAGAAAGGTGGATGGAATTTACTAGTTAACACTTGCTAATACAATGCATATTCTATCGAGAAAGGTGGATGGAATTTCAAAGTTAACACTTGCTAATACAATGCATATTCTATCGAGAAAGGTGGATGGAATCTTAAAGTTAACACTTGCTAATACAATGCATATTCTATCGAGAAAGGTGGATGGAATTTCAAAGTTAACACTTGCTAATACAATGCATATTCTATCGAGAAAGGTGGATGGAATCTCAAAGTTAACACTTGCTAATACAATGCATATTCTATCGAGAAAGGTGGATGGAATTTGAAAGTTAACACTTGCTAATACAATGCATATTCTATCGAGAAAGGTGGATGGAATCTCAAAGTTAACACTTGCTAATACAATGCATATTCTATCGAGAAAGGTGGATGGAATTTCAAAGTTAACACTTGCTAATACAATGCATATTCTATCGAGAAAGGTGGATGGAATCTCAAAGTTAACACTTGCTAATACAATGCATATTCTATCGAGAAAGGTGGATGGAATCTTAAAGTTAACACTTGCTAATACAATGCATATTCTATCGAGAAAGGTGGATGGAATCTCAAAGTTAACACTTGCTATAATGCTGCACACTTTATCAAAAAAAGATGCCGAGCGTCTTACACGAGTGTTGCAGTTATTACATGCGTAAGAGGTATAATCATAAACTATGAAAACTATTGTGACTAGCAATGTTCTCTTTAGTCGCAATGGTTTCTACGCATTGTTGATCAAGCTGTTTTTTCTCCATACTTCTGTTGTTGTCTGTTTTTGCTTTGAATTTGGACAGGACACTTCGAGGGTTCAATGTAATACTATAGTAAGCGCTTCATGTTTATGAAGCACTTGCTTTAGTTTTGCATTGAACCATCGACTAATTCTTTCATAGGGAAATGGGTTATTAGATGACAATGTATTATTATTGGTATCTCAGTGAACAGTTCAGTTTTTAAACCGACTACCAATACAGACTTTCCTTACTTCTATGTACTTTCATAAACTCCCAAACTAGCAATGACTTTCATGGTATAAATCCAAGTCTGCATTATGTCGTAGCTTTGACTCTTTGGACATGCCTTGAATAACTCCAGAAAGACATAATTGGGCAATTATATTGCCTTTTCTTTAATTGTCAACTTTTCAATCAAATTGTTATACCTTTTAACTGTTACAGAGATAATACATGGGAAACTAAATAGACACAAGAGGAAATCCAACCATCTTACGCAGTCTAGTCTCCAAATCTCTTACTTCGCAGCACAGTTTCCGCTGTGAGTCATTTACAACAGTAATATGGTCAACCAAGTCATTTAAAGACTGTGCAAACTTAACATGATAATTTCTCGAATTAAATTTTCACCACCTGGTGTATTTTCAAATCTAGCATATGAATATAGAAATACGTCGTTTACATTGTGTGACAGGGGACAGGAAAAACGGCTTAGGAATGTGACAAGACACGTTGTCAGGAACAAATTGCATTTTGGCTCCTTTCTCACAAAATCGGTCTTAACGATGTTCCGTAAAGTTATAATCGTAAAATCGAATCATGGATCAACGGTTTATATATATATTCATTTGGACATGTTTAACCCTTATAGTGCTGGAACCGACTTCATGCCTATGCAAACAGGTTAGTACCAGGCCAGCCGCCAAGTAAATTGGCAGCTAGCCTGTGATCTAACCCATTTGTTACTATAAGTATCTTTCCTTAACATAAGCAGATATTTAAGGTTTTAGAAAGCAGACGACACAAAAATCTATCTTTAAGAAAAAAAGCGTTAAAGTGACGATTTTAATATTTAAAGCAGTCTATCTATTCCATATTTATGAAGGAGATACAATAAGTGAACAGATATGTCGCTTTGTGTTACACATGTAGGCCTGGTTTCCCAAACTGCGGACAAAACACATTGCGATTTTGAAATGTTGCCGTCACTTAAAAAAGCATTACGCGAAACACTACGGTCGCTGTCATTCTTTTTCTACCACAAACACTATCCACGAGATAACATTACGCTCAGGCGAGACGGTAATACAAACTAAATCTACATGGGTGTGTAGATTAATTAAGATTCTTTAACCCTTATAAGGTGGGGTATTTTTCTAAAATAGATTTTTGTGTCGTTTCTTTTGAAATATTTACATATCTGCTCGATTTTGTTTAGGAAAGATACTCAGAGTAGTACACAGGTTAGATCACAGGCCAAGCCGACAATTTACTTGCGGCTGGCTTGGATTTACAAGTTTGCATAAGCATAAAGTCTGTTTCAGCATTATAAGGGTTAAAGTACTTTTGTCATTCTTACGAAGGTGTGTATGTCTTTATTCGCTGGCATTCAACAGTTTAATGCTATTATCATTTGTGACAAAGGCGTCTTCGACTGTTCTTGAAAGACATTTTCTCAATTTGTCCAAAGGACATTGGTAGGTTTAGCCAGTTAGAACATGAATATGGGCGAAATGGAATTGTTTTCGCCAATTCAAAGATGTGAGTGCAACTTTTTTTTGTACACAGGGAGTAACCATTCTGCTTTTAGGGCTGGTATCTATATTACAGATGTCGCTTTCATAATCCTCTCCCAATACAGATCTGAATATCAAAAGAAACAAGGTTTCTCGATAAGCAAGAGCATGTGCATTATCATGATACTGTTGCATCAGAATAAAAGGTTTTGACCCCTTTGTCCCCAAATAATCGGACATCTCTGGATGTTCTCGATCGGGGCTTTGTCCGAAATACTCATGGGTCAATATCGATGTTCTATCTTAGAATGCTGGGTAATTTGCTTAACAAGAAATGTTTGTGTCTTTTGCTTTCCAAAACCTTGAATACCTGCTAAGTTCTGATTAGGGAAGATACTTATAGTTGCAAACAGGTCAGATTACAGGCCAACCGCCAATTAACTTGGCGGCTGGCCTGTGATCTAACCTGTTTACATAAGCATGAAGTCTGTCTCAGCACTTTAAGGGTTGGTAGAGGTCAAAACCCTCATTTACCATTGGTACATGTATCTATCATGGTTGGTGACATTTTACAAGGCAAAACATTACGTTTATTACAAATTATTCAATTAACCCTGTACGAAACATTTACGGGATCCAACGCATGTTCCAATTCAGCGTTTAAATGCCTCCACACATGTTTTACTTTCTACTCCCGTTTTTACCATAATAATTTTCCTCCGTAACCATTTAAATCAATTGTCTGCTAAAACATTCAATTGGAGAGAAATAAGGAAAATCTTTCATGAACAAGATTTAAAGGTGCTTGGTCACAAATGAAATTTGCAAGTCAAAATAAAAATGAAACAATGCACTTTTTTTATCGTGATCTATCAAATGAAGTATAGCGACTAAACCAAACATTGATTCAGAATGTGTATATATGTCTTAGTATGTACAGACAGTATGTAGTTGATTCCAAAGGTTGCAAAGTTTTTGGTCCTACATACATACGTTTTCATTGTTAAAAGGCTTTAAATACTGAAGTACGAACTTGGCTTTCTTCATGTTCATTTTTGACAAATTACCCTACATTCTGAGGGTTAAAGAAGTAAAACAAAAACTTATCCAATTTTCCAAACATCTGTTAACAAGCTGTTTTACAAACATTTGTATCCATTTGTAGACAAAAATTGTATGTACATCCACAGGTGGCCGCCGCAAACAGATACCTCCCTTTTTGTTACAAAGAATTCAATTCAATTATGTCTTTCTGGGTTGACGTCAATTCTAACATGTTATCCTGTTTTGTAAATGAATCGACTAGTCTTATTACTTTTTCCAATTTCGTCTAGTCACAATTGGGTTAACCCATTACCAAACAATAACGACATTATATAAGTTTGTTGCAGATGACTTTGGAAAACATTTGGGGAAAAGGAGAAATTGCTCTCAACGATCAATTACTCGTTCGTTCACAATGTGTTCTTTTCTATCAGAAGGTCATTTTCCAATTACTTCTTATTTCGAAATGTCGACTGCAAACTCTTTCAACGTGGACAGTCGAAAATTGTACGTTTGGTAAAGGCTTAAGGGCCCGGGAAAAACGCTTTAACCATTATGATATTGTATTTAACGTCGTCATAACATCACGTGTACAGGTGATACGACACAAATTGCCCTATAAAGTACTACGCGTTTACCAGATTGTTTACTTGTATTTAGATGGACTAAAATTTCAACGATCTCTGATATTTAAGGTTTATCAAATAATTTTTATGACTTTTATGAACATAATAGAAGAAATTCATATATTTTTTCCGTAATTCAATGTACTCATACCGTTTCATGTGCCTCGAAGCCAGTTACACTAAAGTGTATACAGTAGAATCTCTTTATCTCAAAGTTCAAGGGACCTTTTGAAAATATTCGAAATGGAGAGAGAGTTCGACGTATAGATGTCTGGAATTTAAAAAATAGAAATAAAGGGACCCCGTATTTACTTCGACGTATAGGGGAGTTCGACAATCAGACGTTCTAGGTATAGGTAGTTTACTGTTCATAGATTAAAGGGTTAAGTGATTAAGCAACAAAAACGCTGCGTGTAACAATGAACGCCGAGCCTTAACGCCGTGTTTTTGTACAAGTCACCTGTCACAGGGATCACAAAAAACCCATAAAGGGCGAACTAAAGGTTAAAAGGGGTCAAAGTCTTACAACAATACCGCGCAAAGAGACAGCCTGTTGAGAAAACAAGGCTTTGCTAAACCCCGTCAAAAGATTCAGAGTTGTTGTTTATCGTTACATTACCCGGCAAGTTATCAACGGTTTTCAAGAATTTGGCGTTTGTGTACCATCACATGAGCCTTTGCATATAATGCTTAATTCTTTTTTCTTGTTATTATTCTTCAAACAGGTGTTTGTTTGACGAGAAGCTGTGTAGTTTTAAGTCAGTTAAGAACTATTGATATTTCATCTATATGTATTATTTAGATTGGAATAAAGTATATCTTATGAAGCATAACCCATCATGAGATTGAAAGAATAAAGAATGCACAAAACAACACCGTTCTTGATGAGATTATGCAGAATTCGCAGTCTAATCACAAACCGATTTTCTAACCCCTAACCCAACGCAAATTTTTCGACTGTCCCAAACTGAAAGAAGTTTTCAGACGACATTTCAAAATGTGATGAAATTGGCAAAATAATCCTCTGATAGGGCAGGAAACATTGTGGGAAAAGGAGAAATTGCTCTAACGAGCAATTTCTCCTTTTCCCACGATGTTTTCCAGAATCGTTTGCAACATACTGGTGAAATGTGGTTATTGTTTGGTAATGGGTTAAACAATTACATTCGGAGTCCTTTTCCCATCACAAGTCGTACCGTAGATCTATTACGTGTGATTGATAGGCGTTTAAAGGCAATTTCTCATTTTCACACAATGTTTTCCAGAATCGTCTGCAACGTACTTGCCAAATACCGTTAGTGTTTGGTAATGGGTTGAGCACTCGTAATCGGAGACTTTTTCCCACCATAAGTCGTACCGTAGATCTATTCGGTGGGCTTGATAGGCGTTTAAGAGCAATTTCTTCTTTTCCAACGATGTTTTCCAGAGTTGTCTGCAACAAACTTGCCAAATGTCGTTATCGTTTGATAATTGGTTAAGCGCTCCCAATCGGGGTCCTTTTCCCACCACTTTCCATACCGTAGATCTATTTCGTGTGATTGATAGGCGTTTAATGACACAACCCATTAATCAAGCATGTTGCACTGCGACAGGGCGTATTGTTTTCGAGGGGCGGATTATCTAAACGAGGCCAAATATGCCAGAACACCGTGACCCGCTGGTATAGATGGGTTCCGCTGATATTGTCAATGGCGGCATTCATAGACATTTCAAGGAATTCGATTGTTACACTTGTACTGCATAAATGTAAGACTGTAAACAGAGGTCCAGGAGTGAAGCGTTGGCTTCTGGACACGAGGGTCTCGGGTTGGAATCCTGTCAGAATCAGGATCTGCCTTGCAACCTTTCATTGATCCACATTCGGCTCGAGTACTGGTTTTGTGTCCAAAAAGCAGACTCGGGAGTGATTAAGCTAAGTTAAAAGAACTTGTTTCACAATCGATGTAAAATAGATAGGTTTCAAACTAAAAAACTAAACTGTAAAGCTTAATATCTGAAAAATAACATAAGAGGCCATTTCGATAACAGAAAAAAAGAAAAAACATATCACTCGAATAGGTGTCCTTTAGAAAAAACATATTTATACACGATAAAGCAATATTTCATTATTACTTCACTCATTGCATGTTCTTCAACTGTCCACTGCCCTAACGTACAACATTGATTCACGTAACAACAGCAAAAGGGCCACTGGTTTAAGAAAAGCCGATATCAACAGGTATAAACTTTCTTCGATTTTACGCCACTAGATGCAGGCGCTGTTCTTGTCCTACGTTTGCACATGGACATAAATAACATGTTATCTATGTCTGGTTTGCATGGACATGTATAGAACGACAGGAATTTGAAAGATACGTGCTTTCTTAGAAGGCTTTAAGAGATTGCCGTTCGATTTCATTCGGTAGTCTGTCATGAGTTTCCCCTGTCATGATGCTTTTAAGGTGGTGGATCAGTCAGGGATAACACCCGGAGGTCGTTGTACAGTAAAAAGTAGTGCACAAAAATCAAGAATGTTGCTTTGTGGGTTAACTTTATGCTTTTCGGATATAAGATGGGGCCTTTTTGATTGTGGGTAATCTTTTGTGGCTTTTGACCATGTTTAAAACCTTTGGTTTGTTGTTTTCTTCCAGAACTACATTTCGCAGAGTGCGGAACGATATGACAGACGCCCTTCGCTGACCCAAGCATTTTTGCTTGCGATTCTAGAGGGTGGTTTTAAAAGATGGCCGATAGCAAAACAAGTAGCTGATCTTTGGCATGTTTGTTCGTGAATTTCAAATAGGGTACGGAGTGTGGAATAGTGAAACAACAATTATTTACTCACTATTGCCATGGACGGTACTGTGAAGGGGCCATACTGGCTGTTTTTATATAGAATAAAGAAGGGGAAACATTATAGGTATACTACTTTAAGTTTGACGGACTTAAAAAGTAGTGTGCGAAGCGAGAAAATCTGTCAACAAGTGGGCGTTTCAGACAAGACAGACAGAATTAACCGATTTCGACGTAAGGAATTTATTAACCCTTAGAATGCTAGGTAATTTACTCAAAATGGATTATTGTGCCGTATGCTTTACAAAACTTTGAATATCTGCTTAACTCTGTCGAAGAAAGGTACTCAGAAATGCAAGCAGGTAAGATCACAGGCCAGCCGCCAATTAACTTGGCAGCTGACCTGGATCTTACCAGTTTGCAAAAGCATGAAGTCGGTTCAAGCACTTTAAGGGTTTACGTTCTATTTTAAATAAGACGACACACGTTTAAAAATTAACGCTTCCTATAACAATTGTATCTAGCTACAAGTTTGATTCTGCATAGGAAGACTTTCAAACTTGTATTCGAAAGAGGCGTGAAATGTCATCCTATTGCGGCTTTTTTGTAATACAGTTGCGGAAGCATACATTCCGATTCGATTTTTTTTTCTCTAAAGAGGCTTTTTCAGTACTTCTAAAAGAACTGTCGTTTTGTTAAGCGTTAAGTCGAGCCTTCTCTAAAATGGGTAATTGTTGTGCCTGTGTTAATCTTCCACAATATTTAGACGCATTACCTTTGTGAAGAGTACACGTATAACATCAAGTTTGTGCGAAAAAGTGTTGAGAAAACCATAACTTTGCTCGCATTTAATAAATTCGTATTTTTAGATTGATTAAAGCAAATGGCCGTAAATCATTCGTTTTTGGATGATGACATGCTCTCTATTGTAACAATCGAGCAAGTTAAAGTTGTTTAATCACTATACAAGCAAGTTTCAATTGAATCTTGATATTTCACGCCATGAGAAAAAAGATTATATTCAGTAATATACACGCAGCACACCATTTGGGTTATCGTTTATGAGTATCGTCTATTAAAAGAACTTTTTTTTCTTTGTAACTCGAACGCAACTTATCTGAAGCCTTTGAAATAAATTATGATTGAAATACCTGTTAACGCTTTTAAACAAGACGTTTATTGCCTCTATTATACGAGGAATCATCTCTTGTTTTTTCCCACTTGTTTTTCATACTTTTATGTTTATATATACTTCTCATTTCTATGTTAATGTTTGTTTAAATAAAACTTTATACTTTGATTTTTATCTTCTGTTAAGCAGGCAATAAAGATATTGAATTGAATTTACTCTCGATTCTGCTTCCTGGATACAGAACAAGTACTCGCGCTGAATGTGGATTAATGAAAGGTTGAAAGGCAGACCCCGCAACTCACGGGATTCCAACCCACGACAGTCGTGTCCCGAAATCAACGCTCCACCCCTAGACCACTGTCCTCCATGTTTGAAATCAATGCCCCTAGCGAAATGCTTTTCGTAATGAACATTCTTTACAGTACTCTATTCCTGCATATAAATGGGTTTTTTTTTTAGATTAGAATGAAAATTCAGTTCAAATGATCAATTCGCAAACATCGGACAAAATTCTCCATGCTAGCATATACATACAATATTTTCGCAGATCCATTCATCTGTCATTCATAGGTCAAAACCATATGAACGAACACATTTAGTGTTTTAATGATTTAATCTGTTCACACAATTACTGTTTTTGTATTTGATAAATGATTTTTTGTATGCTGATGATGTGTATGTATACATAAAAAGGAATGTTTAGGTGTAACATATTTCCCTTGGGTCATATTTCCTTCTTGATGCGTGAAATCTTTTTAAATCTCATACAACGTTTGGTCTCAAGGAATTCATATTCCCTCACGCAACCCGAGGTAGATACAAACCCCTGGGACAAATACTACATCATCACGTTCCTTATGCCTTTTAACAACTTTTGGTTGCTTTCTTGATCTGACCCAGAGGCGAAATTTATGTTTTTGATTATAGGTGCTTACATGCACGTAATCCTTACTCTCATATGTAAAGATATGGCAAATATCTAATGTTGCAGATATAGTTAACCGTTAAAACGGCTTATTTTGTAATCAAATATCGAAATTTGAATTACACGTAGGTAAGCGGAAGTATTTGAAGATAAAATCATCACGTGGGTCCCACAAACATGTGAATGTGCATTTATACATAAATCGTTTCCGTCAAGCGAAATCATCGATTCGGGTGAACGTTTGCCGTCAAACCACCGAAAGGCATAGATGCTCAGTTTCCTTACCTAAAGTAAAATACGTGTATTCATCATCTTAAAAAAAAAAGTATGAGATTTGAAATGTGTTTTTTGAACTTTTTTCATTTCCTTTCTATTTGATTTTGTATAACGATGATTGATTAAATCGTCATTAGAACGTTTGTTACATACAGAACACAATTTGTAATATAGTCCCTTTTAACATTATTCATTTCAAACGCTCTCTTAGACGCATTGACACGTAGTTGCTTTTGAATGGGCAACATTCTTCTCACGACATTGACACCAATTAACAAAACATAGACAAACATTTGTAAAATTCCTTTCCAACGTTCCAACGTTCACTTAGAGGTGTTGACAGGTGTGCGCCTTCGGTTTTTCATTGGAAGTAAATGCAGACTTTGATCGAATTTCAACGATTATCCAGACGTAATCCATACCGTCACTCTATCCTAAATATCTGACAATTAAGAAAGTGCAGACTCACGCTTACTCATTAACGCTATATTAGCCCTTAGAATACTGTTTTTTCTAAATATATATTTGTGTGTTGTCAGCTTTACCAAACATTAGATATATACTTTATTTTGATGAGGAAAGATACTTAGAGAGCAAAACATGATGGATCGCAGACCAGCCGCCAATTTACATGCTCTTGATCTAACTTGTTTCCCTTAGCACGTAGTCAGTTACAGCGGTATATTGGTGAGACATACGTGTCTGCGCTTTATGGTATTTATACTAACTTTAAGGCAATTTATCTTGTCAAAAGCATGTTTCTTTCTTTTCTTATATTTCATAACGCTTCCCGTGATACGAAAACGTGTAACACAACACCTTTGACACATAAAGTGAGAATGTCTTTACTGTGTTTTTATAGTGATTCTCCAAATGTTTCAACATAAAACACATATTTTTGTTCTTAAAAGAAAAAGGTGTTTTGTGGTTTCCATATCCAGACTGGGTGATAACGTGATGCATGTTTACGATATAAAACAGATTGCAAATTGTGGCGCATATGAATCAATTTTGTGCAACCGCCGATGAATGTTGTTTCCATTTAGACAGTACCATTCGCTCCAAGACCCTACAGAGAATTTCGAGTCGAAGGATGCTAATGACCCTAAAAGTATCACCAATCGACTGCGATTTCTCTACAGAGTGTTAGACATAACGCCGTAATAAGTCATGGGTAACCATATACAACCAGAACTGGAAAGTTGATGGTCGAAACATGGCGTTTATGAAATGGTGGAAAACAAAAGTTATCTGCTAAAAAAAGCAAATATACCTATGGCGCGACCATCTTGTTCGGTAATTTTTCGTAAACATTGGTCGCGTGATCAACCTGCCTGATATTAAGCGGTTATCTGTCTCATACAATTTTCTCTGTCATATTTAATGCGATATCTACACCCAATGTTTAATCACCAGTCACGTTTTTAACTATGTACAACTGGTCTCATCTTGATCATCAGAACCGGATTACTTTCGAAAAAAGATCAGTATTTTCAGACATGATCATACCCATAGCACAAGACCATTGTTTTCGAATAATCTTGTCGAATGTGCTATGTTTAGGTATTCTGTGTAAGACCGATCAAAGACTATAATAAAGCTGAACGAGAACATACTCTTACAAATACAGTAGAATATCTGTATGTACGTCGAGGAAAATACGGGTTCCCAAATGATCTGTATGTCTCTATGTATCCATTGTCCAGACATCTAAAATGAATGACCTCAAAATCCCTTTATTTCGAACATTTAATCAGATCCCTTTAACTTCGAGGTACATGTATAGCGATTATTCTGTACTTCTAGATTTTCCAAGTATGCTTAAACAATCAATACGTTTGATCGCACGTCAACTTTTGCGGACTATGTGAAAATCACACAAAGGAATGAAACCGTCGCGCATATGTTGCACGAGGCAAAGGTCAATTCTGATTCACGATTAACCGATTTTCGAAACAGATTGAAAATAGCTCGACATGGTGTAATTGCAAGTATGCATATCAAACAAAAACAACACGTACACTCACAATACCCCACACCTGCATCTTAAATAGATGCATATCACGATGCATGAACAATTTAATGATTACAAACGCTAAAGGCGTAATTGATTACGTTTTATTTTACACTTTTTCATATCATATGGCATAACAAAGCAATTTACCTCCAACAACGTTTGCAGTTTTTCGAACATCAAAGGACAATCGAGATATCGCTTTATACGATTGACTTGTTACGAAAAACAGAGTGCATTCGCATATTTGCTTAAATAATCGGCGCTTATCAGCATTTACAGTTTACAGGTTAAAACTGTTCTCTTTTTTATTCTGTTTTTTCTATTTTCGAGCGTGTAGTAGATGACTGAACCCAGGATCACAAATTCGGTTGATTGACAAACAGAAAACATAGCTATTGAACTTGCCAAAGACATATTGTGTAGATAAATCAAAAACCTAAGTTTATTAAGCCTTTGGATAAATTCAGATATTTTCTAAATCTGATGGCCGTTCGTTTTTGGTTTGTTTTTGTCATAAAGGGAGAGAGAGAGCGATGTCGTAAACCTTACTTGAACGTTATATTCACCGCATTGTTTAGCTAAAATCACACTAGGCATTAGGTCAAACAAAATAAAAAAGGATTCCTTACAACAGCTTGATGAATGTTGATTAAGGAGAAATAATCTGTGGTCGATCGAAGAAGCCAGAATCATTGACACTGTCGATGATTGAACCGACACTATCTCAAAGTTTTGATCTGGGCAAGGATTGACATGAAAGAACCCAGAATCATTGATATTGTCGATGAATAACCTTACAGAATATGGCATCATCGATTTGGTTTGGATTGAATTAATAGATGCCAGAATCATTGTCCTTGACGAAGGTTGACTTGACAGAAACCACAATCATTGAGCTTATTAAAGATCGACCTAATAAAACATAGAATCATTCGTATAAGTGAAGACTGACCAGACAGAACCAACACTTAATGGTCTTATCGCCGATTGACATGCTAGAACCCAGGATCAGAACTCACAACCATTGACCTTGTCGATAATTGACCTGAAAAACAAAACCCCCAGAATCATAGCCTTGTTGAAGATGTGATTGATAGATCCCAGAATCATAGCCCATGTCAACGATTGAATTAATAGAACCAAGAATTATTGACCATGTCGATGTTTGACCTGAAAAAACCATAAGTACTGATCTTACTAAAAAAGAACTGAATTGCTAGAACCCAGAATAATTGACACTGTCGAAGATTGGGTTAATAGAACATAAAGTTGTTGGCATTGACGATGGTTATTACAATTTAATATTAATATCACCGATAAGTAAAGATAACCATACTGAAAAGAGAATACCAACTTATATGATATCATAATATTACATGATGAACAACGGGCTTTCGCTATTTACAATAAAATTCCAACTTTCAGAGGCCGACCAAAGAATGACTCTTTATATACATGGCTCAAGATAATTCTGTTTTCAAATTATACATTGGTAAAGAACATTATTATCAACCGGAAGGTTGGTTCAATAACTTTGACCTCAAAAGTCTGACAAAAACGACATCAACTTGTTCACCATATTCCTTATACCACTGAGTGGGTTTAGCCAATAGATGATCGATGGTATACACCGTTGACATCGGACGGTGTGTTTTCGTTGTACACGGCCTGTATAATCTATTGCTAGTCACTCGGACCCGGTCGATGTCGTACCATATGTTACCATCTCGGTGTTTGTGTTGTCCAGTAAACACAGATCCTGTCTATCCTTCTCCCTGTATATATGAGTCCGTTCGACGAACAACGTAAACAACGTCACTGACGTAACTATCAACCCTCCCGCCGCTATCAGCCCCATGCCGGTCAGAATACACACGTCCAACAGGAACGACAACTCCTGGAATTTGAGCTCGATCTTCTCCATTTCCCGCGCCGGAAGTGATGGATCGAAGACGTAGTCACGTGGTATGACGTAACCAAGGCACATGGCAACAAGGCCCAGCGACAGGAATATCAAAGCGACCAGCATGAGGAATTCCTGGGTGTTTTCGATCGGGTGATATCGACGGAAACATGTGTCCATTTCTTCCTTGAACTCGCCGATTTCCGAAATTATCCCGATTTCGTGTGGGTCTGTTGTTTCTTCATTCATGTTCGTGTCACTAAAGCAACTTCCAGATGTAAAGTTGTTGTTGGCATAAAGCAAGAAGTGCTCATGTTTTTATGGTAATCTTTTTATCTTATTGTCATACATTGTACAATAGTCCGTTAATGCAAAGAAATGTACTGTGGCATTTGTATGATACACTCTATGAAATATGTTTATCAAAATATCTTTGTATCATTGATAAGGCATACTTATTTAGAATTTGGCTGATTAGAGAAGGCGATAATCAATTTCGATAAAGCGATATATTCAGTTTAAACGAAATCTTGCCCTAACGTAAGAATCTTTTACTATAGATTATGTATGTTTACCGACGTCCAAAAGATAGTTACTGAATCGTTATTGAATCGGTTAGGGTTCAAATGAATCATACCATCGATTGTAATATAATTATAAACTTTCTGAACACATTACAATAAGGTGTTATTCAGTCCTATCACGTCCATGGAACACACCTCTCCACTTCAGATATACAGATACATTAATTACCAACACAGTGTGTTTAATCCCGAATATTCATCACACATTTCATCATCAACTTCATATCAACGTTGCGAATACAAACCAATCTTCTTCATAGTATCACCGAAATTGTCCCAAAATTAAATGTAGTTTAGATTGTCCATGTAGATCTTAGAGATTTCTTCACAAAATATCCCATATTTGAATACTCTTTATGCTAATCATGTAAATTTAAGAGCTATCCCCGTAAAAGCCTTTATGTCTATGCTTAATTCGTACTAGACAGGTCGTACTGGCTTAACATGTCGAAATACCATACACGTAAGTTAAGTAAAACGTGCTACGTTCACCCAACTCATATCTATATAGTGTACAGAATAGCCATTGATCTTATATCAAGCTGTTGCCACAACCAGAGATATTGTTTTTATATACAACACGTCTAAATGATATACTCTTTAGTCCTAGCTTTTCCTAACCCTTTGGATGCCGAGTAAGATTCTATTTCGAATTTTGTGTCGTCTGATTACCAAAAACCTAATACATATGTTTAATTTTGCTGAGGAAGGATACTCAGAGATGCAAAATGGTTAGATCACAGACAAGCCGCCAATTAAATTGGCGGCTGGCCTGAATCTAACCTGTTTGCATAAGAATGAAGTCGGTCCCAGCATTATAGGGGCTAAAAAGGTATGTTTTTATCTGTACTATTGATTTCTTACCATACTGGTCGTAATACCAAATAACAATGAAATAATGACTATCCTCCATACTACATTAGACACTGGGAGGATGGCATTTACAACTGGAAAAACCCTTAGAAAAAAAAGTACTTATCTGGGATATGATTGGATTATTATAAATACAGTGTTAAACCAAAAAATAAACACATAAGACAGAACATATCTTCTTTCTTCTACCCACAGAATGCTGGATACTTTTCTAAAAGAGGATTTTTGTGTCGTCTGCTTTTCCAAACCTTAAATGTATAGTTAACTTTGACGAGGATAGATACTAAGAGTAGCAAACTGGTTAGATCACAGACAAGCCACCAATTAACTTGGCGGCTGGCCTGGATCTAATCTGTTTGCATTAGGTTGAAGTCGGTTCTAGCACTATAAGGGCTAAAAAGGTATGTTTTATTTGTACTGTTGATTTCTTACCAAACGTGCGTAATGTCAAATTACAATGAAAGTGATGACTTTCCTCCATACTATATTAGATACAGTTGGTGGCATGTACTAATCTGGATCAATGCATCTCTAGGATATAATTGAATAAATGTTTAAACGGCGTTAAATCAAACACAAGCAAAAAGACAGTTCGTCTCTTCCTTCTTAACCCATAGAAAGCTGTGTAATTTTCTAAAAAACATGTTGTTGTGTCGTCTGATTGCCAAAGTTTTAAATATCTTCTTTAATCTGTTGAAGAAAGATATTACAAGTAGCAAACATGTTAGATCACAAATTACTATTGGCTGGCCTGGATCAAACCTGTTTGCATAAGCATGAAGTCGGACTGTCATACTTGAAAGGTAGCATCTCTTTAGTCTTGTAGCCAAATGGTTTGGTATTGATAGAAATAGATCGCAGATGGTATATAGAGAATAGATAGTTGGTGTCTTGAATCGGAAATGTTATCGGGCAAGGCTTAGGAATATTATCCGGTGAGCCGAAGGCGAAACGGATAATAGTCCGAAGCCGAGCCCGATAACTTTTCCAATTCAAAGACACCAACCATCTATTCTATTTATCCTGTTACCTTTATGTATTCTTTAAAAAAAACAAGATATAAATAAAACACGAGAAAAAAGGAAAAAATAAGTAGAGAATGGTGTAAACATGACGTCATTGGGCTCTTACGACGTCATGATTTGTCACGTGCATGTGTTACATGGTTAGTGCCGGATATTACAAATGTTATACGGCACCTAGTCATCGGTCCCAAAATGGCACTAGAGACAAGATAATCTAAAATACCTCATCACCTTTTCCTTAAAAAAGTAGATACGATATAGTTTGAATGAAAGCGTAGGATTATCGGACAATTTTCAAATGAAAGGATGGACCTTATCTTGATTGCATTGCAGGTGGGGTTTTGTTCTCATCAGAATATCAACAGTTTACTAGTATGTAAAGTACATATACCCTTTCCCTTACATGATTTGTAAATGCGTCTTTACCAAACACTGGAGCTGGAGATGCTTAGATACTCTTAATCAAATATTTCATTTCACAAACACAGACGCATGAAGACAGAAGGGAAAATACACAGGGATACCCCAAAATGTATTTTTACCACGGCGTTATGTATACAAAGAATACATGTGCGAACTGACTTCTAACTTTACGGACATATTATCTTATCGTTTGTCAATCTTTCCTCTACAACGTGTATGTTGAAAAAACCTTCATTATTTTGATAAAAGATAGCAATGCAACCACAATACGCAAAACGGCTATTTAATATGGGTAAACGTATCTTAACAGTTAGAATACTGTGTCGTCTGCTTTTAAAATATTTACTTAATTTTGTTTCGGAAAGATACTCAGAATAGCAAAACTGTAAGATCACAGGTCAGTCGCCAATTTACTTGGCGGCTGTCCTGGATCTAACCTGTTTACATAAGCCGGTTCCAGCACTATAAGGGTTAAAAAAAAGTACGGGATAATGAGAAAAAATATTTGAACAATACAGAATAAAAGTGTTTTTTACTGCAATAAGTTGAAATTCTGCAACAATAAAGTGTGCAAGTAGCTCCTGTTCAAATTGACAATCCTTACAGACAAAACTCCACGGAAATACATTTATATCTGGTTTGATGGGCCGGAGGCAATTGTGTGTACACAATAAAGATGGTATATCCTTGCATAGGTTCCGTATATCATAGATTCGCTGAAGGATATTTTGAGCGGTATTTCAGTCTACAAAGACCGCACAAACCGCACAAACGCTTCATCTGACTGTAGGAAAACCACCAAATTACATAATGCTTAACTCAGCACTTTTCCACAATGCGATATTGCCCTATGTGATAGTGTTTTCAATAAACACAGCTAAGTGATATATTAAACACGTACACACACGTATAAACAACCAATGTCATAAAAAAGAAATTTGTTAATGCCAAGAAATGTTTCCTTGTGCCTATATGTGGTATAAGAACTGCATTAATTGCAAAATAGTTTAAAAACGAAGGGCGGAAAGGCATAGAAGAAAAAAGGATTAATTCTAGTGATTCATCTGCTAATTGAGTATTCCCTGCAGCTATAGTTTCTGTGCAGTAACCGACGGTATTACAGCAATGAGTCAAGTGCATTCTTGTAATGATAACTACATTGGAGTATTTATTACTGCTGTTCTTCATATTAACACTTTTTTAGTAGGAACAGATAGTTCATTGTATCACAGCACCATTGCTTCTTAAAATACAATCTTTAGCCAATTTAGAAATATGTCTAGATGATGAACTGCTGCTTATTTTAATATTTAAAAATGAGACATTGAAATGTGTTTCCTTTTTAAAAGTAATCCATATACTGTTTGATCGACTACTTGCGTTTGTGTTAAATTTCTGACTCCGCTTAGTAAAGGTTCTAAAAAATATTTTGTTGAGTCCTTTTTTGTTTACATCTTTTGGGGTAGAGCATGTATACAAAAATTAATAAAAGGGTATGTAAACATATCCTAGCATTTTTTCATCTTTCTCCATATTTTCAACGCCAACCATTTGCAATAATAAGCTACTTTTGGTCTGTGTTTCACGAAATCGGATCAGTGACTCTGTCTTTTATTAATGACGTCAGCATTTCAAATGCAAGTAGAAATAATTTCATCCAAACATACATTAATAACCGCAATTATTTTGTTTTTATGCATCTGTTCATATCTTCAATTTTATGATAGTAAATGCAGTAACGTATGTTTATTACTATGGAATTTATTGTCGTATTAACTAGCGATGTTCTAGTGAGAACCAGTTTTTGCTGGTTTATACGTTATGCAATCAGCCCAATGAGTAAGCATGTCTTAGTAAGCACCGTATGTGTACTAAAATTGACATGCTAAAAACGACTCGAAGAGTGGGTTCTCCAATTAGTAAATGAACTTTGATAAAAAAAACTCAATAAAACTTGTAGGTACTACCTACATACGGGTGTGGGCGATAGTGGTATAGTAGTAGAGCGTCAGCGTCTTGCGGCGAGGGTTCCGGGTTCGTATCCCCGTTAGGAGAGGCGAACATTGCCCGGACTAACCGAAGAATACGCGCGAGTATTTGTGTTGTATTAAGGAAGCAGTCATCAAGATCTTCAATAAGCTTCAAGCTTCCGCACAATCGATGTAAAATGAATAAGATCAAACTTACATACGGGTGCAAAAAGTTAAGAAACAAACAGCGCTGTGTTCATACGCTTGTCTGAAGTACATATCGTTCGGTCTATTTGTTATTCATATTCATATTCAATAAAGAACTACATTTGTAAATATATGGGTTTACATCATGAGAAAATTAATTCAGTGATGTTGCGATGCCCGACTCTTCATGATGGAGGAAGACCCCATACTATTCTACTCTCAAAGGTTTATCAAGTCGTGTAGAACCATAGGGCGACTACCTCTAATGATAATCAAAATGCCACCGACAGGTCCTGAACCCAGGCCACAAATACAACTGCCCATAATGGCTGGTCAAGCCGGATTAACTCATCCGTATTCTTAACTCGAGAGACTATCTATCATGAAATAAAAAAAAACACCACCATGACTTGAACCAAGGAGAAGGGCCATGCGATTTCAAGTCCTGGCCCCGGTTTCTCGAAAATACTTAAGTATATACTTAAGTAAAAACTTAATAAGATACTTAAGATCAATACCAAGCTTAGCTGAGTTCACAATTTGAGTTCGTTTCTCGAACGTACTTAAGTACGTACTCAGTTGAGTCAAATAACAAGCTCAAATATTTACTGTCCTTACTGATGTAAGCGGCCTTATCAAAACGTTCTCCAACGCAGGAGATAAAATATAAATAAAAGTACGGGAAAATCTGTCAAATCGCGGGTCATCGCAATCTGAACACATCGGGTTTATCCAATAGAAAACACCTCTGAAATAATAGGGATGACGCCATATTGTTTCCCGCGAGAATGACGTCACTTTCTTTCGTTTCTAAAAATAGATCTTGAATGTAAAATCAAAAAAGTCGTTAAATTTGATTGAGGAAACAAGTATACATGTCACAACAACAAGTTCGCCATTTGGTATGAGTTACTGATCAAAAGTGATTAAAAAGGATGTCCAACACTTCCATACACATTGAACTACTTAACGTGCACGCTTAGAAAATGTGTTAATTGGCGGATGCCGATTTACCCGAAAAATTGTAACCCTACACTTATATCCGAGGTGTATTTCACAGCTCACTGAAATACCCGAGTAGTTCCGATTGGGGTCATCGATGTCATCAAAACAGAAAGATCAAACATTGAGAAGATGTAGCGTTTACAAAACTGGCCTGAGAATGAGAAATTGGCTTCAGTAAAACTAATTGTTGACAGATATGACCAGTTGTATGGAAAGTTAATGTGGACGCAATGTTAAACCCATTAATATAAATGAATAAATAGATGTTATGATTTTGTCATCATATAAATGATTTGCTTTTTTTTTATTATGAATAAGAATTAAATTGAAAACTAAACTAAAACTGGCTATGTATCAGTGTTCACAATACCACTGCTATAAACTTATTGGTAATTTTACAGACTGTCCCAAAAGGGTGGTAATTTCTAATGTAGTGGCCTTTACCGCCCTACAAATCAATGATTTCGATAGGCTATAATGGGCTCTGGAGGCAAAAAAACTTCGGAATCACCAAAATGAAAAGAAGGGGCGGTATTGGGGAGAATCATTCACGAAAAGGTCAATATTGCCTCAAGCGTCTTGCCAAGTCAGTCATATTTGAGCAGCCTACTCAGATTTGAGGAAGCCCTTTAGCTTCCTCAAATTACCGTACTCAACTTAAGTTAAGTACGTTATCTTAAGATTGTTATTTATTGAAGAAACGGTACTCAAATACCATGCTTAACTTAAGTCTGATTTTGAGTCCGGTATTGGATATAAGTTCGTTAATCGACTTAAGTATTTTCGAGAAACCGGGGCCTGTACTCTAACCACTAGGCAACGGGGGCCCTCTCGTTCGGTACGCATGAAAGACAAAAGGATATAGTTATCCATATTAATTGTATAACACTGAGGACGTCGTACCTATTATAGTGGAATAAGATATGACACGGCAAGAAACGCCATTGTGTAGAGATAACCCATGGTGCTGACGACGAAATCGGTTGCGCAACTTCCGGTTTAGGGTTTTAAGGGTAGTTTTTACTATCTGTCTGCATTTTCAGACACGTAGCCAAAAAATCTAAAATCATGATTCAACCCATAATGAATCCAAATGCATATAGGTAAAATTTCAGTTTTGAACTCGTGGAATTGGCTGAGATTTCGTAATTTTCCTCTCAAGAAAAAAGTTGAACCGAATGTTCTATTGGTGGAAACTGAAAGGAGCAGAAAGTCTTAATTAAAAGATACATTTCAAATCTATTTTTTAATTTGTTTCCATATTGAAATGTGGTTTTGAGTTGATACCATATATAATAGGAAACCCAAAACCCGTAGATTTCAACAAAGTTTCAGCATGGAGAACGTTTGTGTTATTATGTTAAAATTCAATGGCTTTTCAAAACTTTTGGATCTATATCGTGGAAGCAAGTTCCTTTATGATGAACACTGTATTCCCTTTACAGTAGGTTTTATATAACAATGTTGAGCCGGGAGGCACATACACGTATTAAGCTTAAACCACGACCGCCTCTTCCAAGGTGGATTAGAATAATTACATAGATGCTTAATTAGATTAACAAAGGTGGGGTATGCAGACGGCATAAAATGTTAATCAACCGATTAACCGCGTTTTCATCTAAAAAGATTGATAGAGAGGTAGTCGTTGAGAAGCCAAGATGACTCTATATTGCGATAGGTATACAAAACAGTTTACAATAATGACGTATGTTGGACCAGAGGAATTGCTTATTTAATAAAAATGAGAAAACAAACAATTGTACATACAGAACACATACACTTTGCATCTGATTATTGAATGTCAAGACAGATTAGAACACTAAGCGATAATGAATCATGCTTGTGACTTAATTGCTTTTGTTATTTGCAACACGTGTCTTTGTCTATTTTGCAAATCCATTCAATATACTCTCAGAAGCACTTTGTCTGTCATAATGAACAATAAATTCTGTCCGAATGCGGCGTATTTCGTTCTCCCCAATTACGTTAGCAATTGAAAGGCATTAGTTGAATATGTTTATTCGATGTTTTTCGAAGCCAACACTGTCGTTATAATGACTTTTTAATTAATCTTACTCAATTCAGGTTAATTGCGGCTGACAAGGTGTATCCCAAAACACGTTTCAACCAACATTCCGAGAAGGTAAACATACCAAGGAAAAGTTCTTCAATTAACCCTTTACCAAACGCCAAATTTTCGACTGACCCAAATTGACAGAGTTTGCAGACGACTTTAGAAAATGTGATGAAATTGAAAAATATTCTTCTTATAGGGCAGAAGATATTGTGGGAAAATGAGTAATTGCTCGTTAAGAGCAATTCCTCCTTTTCCCACAATGTTTTCTAGTGTCGTCTGCGACTAACTTGTCAAACGTCGTTATTGTTTGGAAATAGGCTAAGCAATTTGCTGGTTTACTACAATTGGATGGGTCGCTGCTGACTATTCATGCACAAGTCAATAGAAATATGTTAAAAGTTAGGTATATTTTGTCCATTGATTTTGTAAATGCTGATATACGTCTCAGACCTTGAGCTGGGTCATAATGAACTAATTGGGACATTTTATAGATCTATCAAATGCATTCCTAATAAATCACGTTAATTGTTCTAACAGGATAATGGCTACCATGCATTAAATGAATCTAACAAAATTAGAAATGACTTGTTATTTTAGTGAGCACAATATATTCCCTCGTAAACGTGAATATGAAGAGCTAAATACTACCTCAGGAAAACGGTGACTTTTACGCGAACGAAACAAGAGCCCTAACTGTAATAATTATATTTAGGCGCATCTCTATGTTTCACTCATAAAAAGTAAGGTCACCATTGAGATTCAAGGGTTACGGCAATTTTTAAACATAGACGTACAGTTTTGAATCTTTATGAGACAAGCAACTGGGTACCATTTTACTAAACAGTTTACGCTTAAGATTTGTGTACGTCTATTTCAACAATGCCTCTTATTTCAATATTGGGCTGAGCAATATTGCAAAGTAACACATCATTGGAATCGTCCCTCCAATGACGTGTCACATTGCAATATTGCACTTTGATTGAAGATATTGTCCATGTTTATCAGTTATGACTTACGCAAATATTTTCCGTAAGTTGTTTAGTAAAACGGTCCCCTGGAGTATAGTAATAATTAAACCGTAATCGTTTCATATACACACATAGTAGAAGTCGGTTGTTTTCAGAGGAAAGTTAGACTAATGACCTTGTAGAGTTTGAAACGACACCTCAGTAGTAGATGAATGCCACTTTTTGATTAATTGCTCTTGTATGCACTTGCTCTTGTCATAGAATCGAGACATTCTCTGGCAACAATTTAATGCTCATTTTGTAAAATCATAATGCACATGTCCTTGTAAATAGTTAATACTTGCTCAGAATTTCAAGAGATAAATACAGATTATGATTTGTCTTTGCATAAAGATTACTTTACGTCATAAAACTATGTTCCTTCCATTGCTTTAAAACATAGGACCCCATCCTTCACTGATGGATTGCACATCTGAAAATAAAGCAGGTCTTCTCATCTTTGCTCTAATCATGTTCATGGAAATACAAACCTTTCCCTTTTTGAGTTAATGTTTATGGTGAGTAAATTGTTTGCTACATATTTACTGAATCCAATAACCGCATGTTATACAAATCGTATATTGTTTTCAATTATCTTAATACCAAGTAATTTTAACTTAAAACAAACTCTATTATACCGAACTCGTTCATGTGGCCCATACTGTACTATACTAACTTAGGTGGGAAAGGTTTACTGTATATACATACCAAGAATAGTATTACATTCTAAGAGCGTTATTGAACCGGAAGTCGGATACATATTTCTCCCAATACTACACCATAATCACACAGTTGGCAGAGCCTGTGGTTTATGAGGAATATATCCGGTAATGTCATATCGTCATTGTAAATCGAAAAGCCCGCAACTACTTCATTGGAGTAAAGGATACGGCGGCCTTTTGCTCGACAAAAGCGATAAGTTACTGTAAGCTTTGACTAACAAAAGGGTGTTATATCCTCAATTCTAATAAAGGATAGAGCTCTTTAGCTCGACAAATGCAATGCGTTTGAATAAGCTGTGACTATCAATAGGGGGCCATCTCCTTCATTTTAGTAAAGGATACTGGCTTTGGCTCGACAAATGCGATACGTTTGAGTAAGCTTTAAATGACAATATGGCACCATCTCCGTCACTTTGATACAGGGTAGAGAATGTTGGCTCAACAAATGCGATAAGTTAGTGTAAGCATATCTCCTTCACTGAAATAAAGGAATAACGAGTTGTTTAGCTTGACACCAGACTCTTTGTTTATGAGGAGTTTGCCTTCTTGTCTGTAGGTGGATTCAATATATCAGTTATAATGGGAGAGCAAGGCGTCATTCAGCTATGTAAATGGCACTCGGAATAGAAACAAATGCAGGGAATTCCGGCATGAAATACCAAAATATTGGCCCATCCGCCATAAAAGTATGGACCAAATAAAAGAAAGAAACCAATCCGCTATGT
This sequence comes from Cerastoderma edule, assembly GCA_947846245.1. NCBI lineage: Eukaryota > Metazoa > Mollusca > Bivalvia > Cardiida > Cardiidae > Cerastoderma > Cerastoderma edule. The sequence continues at coordinate 3,051,667 of OX401405.1, forward strand.
CAGGCACACTACGGTAAAGTTTAAAAAGTAGCAATTTCCTTGCGGTGTCATGTAAACGCCGTATTTGGGAATTGTGATTTTTAATAGTCGAATGCTGGTGTGCTCAAATGGATTCGAATGAATATAACACCAGAAAGCTTTCACAATGCAACTACGCATGGTTGTCATACGGTATAAAATACAGCATTCCTTGTGGTTCCTATGGCGATCATTAAAAAGAACTGAGAAACAGAGCTTCAAGCGAAAATCAATGTTTATTAACATAGCACCGATATGCAAACATTTTGAGGTTTGTCTTTTTTTCTCGTTACCAAGCAAATCGCATTCATTTGTCTTTAAATAAGGTTAATTGACGGCAAATACAACTGCTATAGAATTTGGACGATATCTAGCTGGCTGTAAACAATAATAATGGTATAAAAGGATATTTTGCAAGAAGAATTTTTATTCTTTTTTTTTATTGCTGACTCATTTTCAAAGCGGTCAAAATTTGGTTATTGCTATCAATACAAGTTAATCTATTGGAGCGATGCTAGGTTATAAAGATGGACGCATGGAGTATATGAGTCTGCGTTACATTGAAGGCAATATTGGTAGAGTGGCATAGCGCCGGCCTTTTGTACCGAGGGTTACGGGTTCGATACAGTGAATCCGGCGAGCTGAAAACTGCCGGGACAAACCAACAATCCAACAATCCGGCGAGAATACTGGTTTAGTACATGTATTCAGGAAGCAGTCATCGAAAGGCAAATAAATACGTTTCAAGCTTACGTCACAACCGATGTCAAATAAATACGTTTCAAGCTTACGTCACAACCAAAGTCAAATAAATACGTTTCAATCTTACGTCACAACCGATGTCAAATAAATATGTTTCAAGCTTACGTCACAACCGATGTCAAATAAATACGTTTCAAGCTTACGTCACAACCGATGTCAAATAAATACGTTTCAAGCTTACGTCACGACCGATGTCAAATAAATACTTTTCAAGCTTCCGTCACAACCGATGTAAAATGAATACGTTTCAAGCTTCAGTCACAACCGATGTAAAATAAATAAGTTTAGACTTATCTCAGCAATAAATACGTTACACCTTACTCGTCCCTTTATATAGTACAGATCTTAATCACAATGTCCCTCTCGACGTTGGTTCAAATCATGGTCGTGTTAGACATGCATTTTTGTGAGACAAAGCTTCTTATCTTTACTGGCCACTATGCGATCTCGAGCCTAAAATGTCGCCCTGCCTCGAGCTCCGTGCACGGTCGGTATCCTCTGCATACTTTATAAGACACCTGAAAGAATATTAATAGACATATGGAGTAATGTTAGCCAGATACATTTGTGTAACAAGTCAGAAAAACGAAATCCTTTCGACGGAACAGACTGCTTGTTTTGGTCGGTAATGTTGTTCTTTCGCTTGATGGTATGATGAAGCTAAGACACAATTTGCTTGAATTTTCGATTTACGTGAGGTGAATTTTGGAAGAAGATTCTATCCATTGAGTTCATTCATTGTGCCAATTATAAGGATAGGAAGTAATTATTGGACCATTAAACAACGAATATTGCCTTCGTTACTGCTTAATTTAACAGTCCATTTACTAGAGACCCTCTCTGAATGCTTATGCCAAAGCATTCTCTTGCTGGCCACAATGCAGGGAATGTTTATGGTTTTTACTGTACGTCAAAAGATGTATCATTCTATCATATATAATCATACAAACATTCTACACAGATAAAGGGAACGTATATCTTACAAAGCACAAAGAGATAAAATCTGGTGAAAAACTTATATTGTGAAAAATTAAAATCAATGTATTTTGATGCATCATAGTATTATATATAATCTAGTTTCTGCTAGCATGGTACAACATACATTCCTTCAAAACTGCAGGTGTATGTGAAACTGCAGGTATATGTTAAATTAAAGGCTTCTGTGAAACAGGTGCATATGAAACTACAGGTTTATTTAAACTACATATATGTGTGTAAACTGCATGTATAATTGAAACTGCAGGTATATTTGAAATTTAAGGTGTATGTGAAACTAAAGGCATATATGAATATGCATATGTGAAAACCATATATGTTAAACTACAGGTATATGTAAAACTACAGATATGTGTGAAACTACAGATATGTGTGAAACTACAGATATGTGTGAAACTACGGTTATATATAGGACTACAGTTATATGAGAAATAAATGCTTGTGCAGCTAGGCTCAATTGTATTTATTCATTTATATTGGTTTTACATCACGTTATGATTTTATCCATTATGTTGCAATACCCGACTCTTTATGATGGAGGAAGACCCCATACTCAACTCCCTTTAAGGGCAGGTCAAGCCGGGTAGAACTATCAGCATTCCGTAAGTCAGTCGGGAGACTTTCTTTCATGAGGATCCGTCACGGGGATTTGAATTCACATGGGCTAAACTCAATATGATGCTTTCTGTAGGTAATTAAAGCATAGACATTTAAAGAGCGTATCAGCGCTTTCATTGAGAAGCAAAAGAACCTAATCTTTCTGTATAATAAAAAACGACTGGTAGTATTAATGCGATTCCAAGATTAAGGATGAAGACGGTTCCAGCACTATAAGGGTTAAACTAAACCCTCGAAATGATGTAGTAAGAATATTGTCTGTGACTTAAAATTTAGTCATACGGCGGCGTGCTGCTAGAGGTAGGCAGCAAAGCACCGCTATATCTTCGATTTATGTTGAGATCATCTGTCACCTGACTAATGAGTCGGTCTGCATCTCGGCTTTATTGGTGTTTAAAAGATAAAACCATCATTCGTAAATTGATTAAAATCATGACTCATGACCACACCAGTGAAAGACCTATTGCATTATCAGAATAAAGCACTTGATAGAAGGTCTAGCGTGCTATCAATTCGTATAGTGCTGGAGCTTATTTTATGCTTATGTCAACAGGTTAGGTCCAGGCCAGCTGCCAAGTAAATTAGCGTCTGGCCTGTGATCTAGCCTGTTTGCTAATCCGAGTATCTTTCCTCATCGGAGTGTTAAGCAGATATGTAAGGTTTTGGAAAGCAGACATTATAAAATCATTTGATAGAAGGTCTTACGTGCTTTTAAGCGTTACAGTACCTGAACCGACTTCATGCTTTTGCAAATAGGTTAGTACCAGGCCTGCCACCAAGTTGATTGGCGACTGGCCTGTGATCTAATCTGTTTGCTACTCTAGACAGCGGACAACACACACTTCTATATTTAGAAAATTATCCAGCATTCTAAGGGTTAAATTTCATAAGCCTCATATCAAAACATGCGCATTAGCAACACGACTAGAAGAAAAGTGGGTTAATGACCCCAAGATTTGCCTTTTGTTTTTGGTATTGGTTTGACATGGCGCCCAGTCTGTACAAAGCACAAATAGACTAATTGAATGTCTGCACGTTGAATAATACGATTAATTTTATAGCCATTCATGCTGGCAGAATGCTGAATGCACCTCGTTCCCCTGCAGAAAAAGTAGAGAGTTGATGAAATAAAGATGATAAAACAAGCTGGAGAATTTGTTTCTCTTATTTGTTTCGACGCCATGACGATTCGTACGTAAATGCACATGCGCAACAAAGCCTTTAAATCAATAATTCTTTTTTTTTGCAAACATACTCTATTGCCGAAATTATACATAATCATGATAACGAATTTAGTACAAATCATTATCAGCAAATGGGTTGAGCTACAAGTTCTGGAACTTAGTTACACTTCTCTCATTCTGGTATATACGTTGCAACATTGGTCATGGCAAAATTAGTAATATTACATTATGTTTTTAATAAACCATACGCATTCACCTATCAAATAAAGGACTTACAGCAATGGTGAGAAAACATGGGATATCTGAAAGAAATAGAGAAGATTAGAGAAAAAGCGCAAAGATTCTTTGAAACAAGTGTCAACTTATGCAGGTAGAGTCAGCCCACATCCAATTTGTTTCGGAGATTGACTCAGATAATGCTTCGATGTTGTCTCGTCATGACGATAACAAAAATAGAATAAAATAGCACACAATCTACGCAAAATTGTTGGGAAAAGATGCCAATTATCGAAAGGAAAGAAAACCCAAAACTAACGTTGAAAGATAGAATGTGTTTGTTTCGAGCAATCTATGTAAGATTTGCCTACACGATGCATGAGTGATTAAGTAACCAACCCCATCGAGGCCGGAACTTTTTCAAATAAAAAGCGAGTATAAATAGAATAAAATAAAATAAAAAAGATGGCGGATTTAATTTTTCATATTTGGATTAGTACAACCATATTATGTTGTAGATGAAATAATTTGTATAATAAGTCTAAATAAAAGTCTGTTCTGTTCTGTTCATATTAGTTTTCCATCGGTTGTGATTTCAAGGTCTTACTACAACTAATCACTCTCGATTCTGCTTTCTGGATACACAACCAGTACCCGCACCAAATATGGACTAACTACATGTCTCTAGGGGAATCACGCTACTCATGGGATTGGAACACACGACCATCGTGTCTAGAGGCTGAGGCTTTATTCACGGACCTCCGTCTTAGTATGCCAACAAGTCATAACTCTTCTATCTTAAAGAACGATATAGACTTTTCCTGGGAGTAACCAACAGAGTTGAAGGTTTAATTCTACAATGTTTTTTATGCTGCAAACTGCTTCCAATATATGAATGATTGTCGTCAACATTACTTCATTAATGTAGTAAGTTTTGGATGAAACACTTTTATGTTTCTAAGTCGCGAACTATTGTATTTGCAAAATGTGTCGTCAAGACGAGAAATTATGCATTCAATCTCTACTTTTAATTGTATAAAACAGACCTACAAAACCGTATTGTTTCAACGACATTTTATTTTGACTTTCATTTTTTTTCTTCAGTGAAAAAGTACCTTTAGAATAGGTTTACTTCAATGTTGTATAATTACAAACTTCTAAAATTGAAAGGAAAACGTAGCCATTACATTACGACACATGCTAACATATGAATAAAAAGTGTTGTATTAAAGTTGTTTAATCAGGGTGAGCGTAAACTGAAGAGGGTTACGAAACAGGATGAATCAATCAGAAATATCGCGCATTAAACAAGATACTGTTCGGGTTTTATTTCGGTTCAGATAATAGATAGCTGTTTACTCATAAGAGCATTGCATCATCACACGTAAAATTGCACTAAACTCTTTTCCGGTTCTAAGTAAAACAGACACAGATTCCTGAAATCAGAAAATTGTAGAGAAAAAAATCAATTATAAAAATGATGATTTTACATGTATATGTAATTAATCAACTCTAACAGCATCGTGACGAAAAGCGAATAAGCCTTTGAGAAGCAAATTCAAGAGAACTTTTACCAAGTTTAAAAAGTATTTTGCCTCATCTGCATTGGAACTCATCTCAATTAAGGGAAGAAAGGGTAACCGCAGTTCTACAGGGGTTCTACAAGGGTCGGAAACCACATCAAACGAAACATAACCGTACAGTATGCAGGTACGGAGCTGTTAGATAAATATTTTCATTGTGTAAATAATTACAATGAACAATCTCAGAACAGGTGAGTCGGGCCATTTACACTATAACGAATAGCTACCTCATCCCACACACTTCCGCCAAGCATTCACATTTAGAATCGGAATGAGAATTTTGAACTACAATTTGCTTGAGTATAAATGGACTCGTACTGGAAATGTGTGATGGATTATGGGAAAGAGATTATTGCAGTAGTCCCTTCGTAGTTATGTTCAACTGGTAGACAAGAAAAAGGCAATAAAAAGATTGAAATACTAGTTTGACTGCAGATGTATTGTATGTGTATAAGGCTTTTTTCTTTCAATACATACTTAAAGTTCTTTATTTCTATCTCTATTTTGATATCAAGGATTCTGCCTTAATATTTAATCCAATATCCAATACTAAACAATAACGACAGTTGACAAGTTTTTTGCAGACGACTCTGGAAAACGTTGTGGGAAAAGAAGAAATTGTTCTAACACGAATTATTTGTCCTAATCCCAAAATTTGTTCTGTCTTATCAGAAGAACATTTTTCTATTTCATCAAAATTGAAATATCGTCTGTAAACTCTCTCAATGAACAATCTCAGAACAGGTGAGTCGGACCATTTACACTATAATGATAACTACCGAATCCCACACACTTCCTTCCCACATTCACCTTTAGAATCGGAATGAGAATTTTGAACTACATGCTCGAATTTGCTTAAGAACGAATGGACTTACGCTGGAAATGCGTGTTGGATTGTGGAAAATATGTCATTGCAAAGGTCTCTTCGTAGTAATTATATCTTTTCGTGGTACACTTTTATAACGAAAAAACCTTCCCAACTTGTAGTCAAGATTAAGATAAGTAGAGCGTCAGCCTCGGGAAACGAAGGTCGTGGGTGCGAATCCCGTGAATAGCGGGATCTGCTTGTGCCCTTTCATCAATCCACATTCGGCGCGAGTACTTGTTATGTATCCAGGAGGCACAATCGAGAGAGATCTGTCTAAGTTGTAAGAACTTTTTTCACAATCGATGTAAAATGAATACGTTTAAACTAAGATTATGGTAGTTAAAAGACGGGGAGTACTAGGTTGGACTCAGATATAATGCATGTGAAAACGGTGTTGTTTTCAGACAAAATCTTATCATAAGATGCATGATTTTTATTTAAGGAGTAAGTTTAGGTTGATTATGTAAATCTATCTCGATTTGTTTTATCTCAAGGCTTAATAGTTTACCTTTCCCGTACAAAAAATGGTTTCAACCCGAGGGTAAATCTCGTAAAGTTCTTCTATATCTATCGCAATCTTTGATATCAAAACTTTTCCCTTAATATTTTAGGAAACAATGACAGGTCGTGCCAGAACGATATCAATGAGAAAACACTTGATAGTCTAACAGCATTTTAAAGACTTGCTACGTAAGATCATTTTGTAAAATCATAAATCACCATTGATTGATACACATTATTATGAGAAAACAATCAGCAGGCCGCTTTGGAAGCATATGTTGCCATGTATACTGGTAAGGAAATGTACAAACAATCTCCAATTAGACTAAATGTATCAGATTCAAAAGATACAATTTCTGCACAATCATTACCAGCCTTGCGGAGGAGGTTGAGAGAGGGAGAAAATAGCAAAATGAACCTAATGTACTGGTATGGTGAACATGACTATTTTAAACCTTATTGTACCCACGAAATGCTAAGTACAAACATGCAGATATCCATTATATGAATGAAGACAAAAAAGACTGGTACGGAAATGCCAGGTTCAAGCATATAGATAGGTGTCATTACCGATATAACTATTTCGTTTTTAAAAAAACTGCGAAAAAAAATCATAATCAAGCAACTTTTCTCCGTTGAATAAAAGAAGACAAAAAGACTGGTATAGAAATGCCAGGAACAACATGTACATGTAGATATGTGAATTTACTTATATTACTTATTCGTTTATTTCAAAACGGTTGGAAACCATAACGAAGCAACTATTCTCCGTTGAATAAATTAAGGCAACCAAACAAACTCCCAAATAAACGAACAAAAAAGATATCAAACATTTTCCCACATTTCTGTGATACATAATCAGCAATCAAAGACAGGTGACGACGGTTAGCCTCAGAGAGATTGTGCACACTAGGCACTTATTTCAACCTTAGAGATAATGCTCAGTGTGTTCGGATGTGCAACTGACGGTAGATAAATTGAGTTGATATTTTAGATTATTTCGGTTGGGTTTCTTCATCGTTACATGTTTACATCGTAGAGTTTAATTCGGAGGACTTTACTGAATTGAAAATGCCCCTACATGTTGCGCGTGAGATATTTGAAAATCCCATTTTCTCATAATACCCGAAGATGCAAAAGAATAAAATAGCGATCACTGTGATAAAAGGATATATCGCCCATTATGAGCATTTATTAGTCGTCTCATGGGTTTTCAATTCATATCATAAGAGTATACTTTTTCCTAATCACAAAATGATAGAAAATCGCAACAACATCGTGTGTTCTTTTTTTGTCCCACTCCTCGGCAATTATGCAATCGTCATATGCCTCATTTACAAGAATAATCGCTCAGCTTTTCAAGCCTAACTACTTCAAAACTAATATGCAGACACAGCAGGGACTTGCCTTTAAGACATTCAGTGAAGTAGGTCAATGAAAATGCTTATTCGGCTACTTGGTAAGAAAACAACATGTTTCATACGTTTCACTTCAAAGTTTTTTATCATGAAAGATTGCTAATTCAGATGTTCATCATTTAAATGTTTTTTTCTTTTATATCAAATTGAAATTGATAGGGACCAACGTGACAAAGATATTTACTTCCGATTTAATTCGTTTTTATAAACAACAGTCGGAACTACTCGGGTATTTCCGTGAGCTTAAAGATACCCATTGGATATAATTGTATAATGAAGGTTAAATAACAATATAAGGGTTATGATTTCTCGGGTAGATCGTCCCCGGAATATAATACATTTCCTCTAAGCGTCCACGTTAAGTAGTTCAATGTATAGGGAAGTGTTGGACATTCTTTTTAATCGTTTTTTATCGGTAACTCATACCAAATGGCGTTATTATAAATTGTGACATATATAATTGTTTCCTTAACTAATTCAAACGACTGTTTATATTTTACAAATAGAGCAATCGTAAAAAAAAGATTTTTTAGAATTCACGTTTAAGATCTATTTAGAAAACGAAAGCAAAGTGACGTCAGTCTCGCGAGAAACAATATGGCGGCATCAATATTATGTCGGATGCGCTTTTATTGCATAAACCCGATGTGTCCAAATTGTAAAAACATAATAGTGTTTGTCCGGTACGGAAGCGCTTCCGTGACATGGTAGCCTAGAGAGCATTTCTTTGAGAGTTTAACCCTTCACCAAACGCATAATTTTGGATTTGAAGACGACATTTCAAAATGTGATGAAATTGAACAAACAATCGTCTGAACGAGCAATTTCTCCTTTTCCCACAATGTTTTCCATAGTCGTCCGCAACAAACTGATCAAATCTCGTTATCGTTGGGTAATGGGTTAAAGGTCGGACTTCCAAAGCGTTTCAACGCGAATGTGTCAACTAAACATTATACATATTGATACACCGTGTGGGTATATTTGTCTCCTTTTGCATGTTTTATAGCTGTTTTGTCAGTATCTAACAGCACTACATTTTCATGCGCTTTCAAGGAAATACCCATGTAAACAATATGGGCGTGACAACTACCAGTTACATGGATCCGCCCCTTCTTTGGAAATGTGCCGAAAGCGGAAAAACCAAATCGGCCATGAGGCATCAACAGTTTGTTATTTACGTTATAGCTTTCATGAATTTGTAAATTACTAGGTTATGTATCCCTAAAGTGTCTTGCCAAAGGACACTCCCACGAACCAAGAAGTGCCAGCAGAGCTTGAACCCAACACCCTCGAATTATAAAGCTACAACCTTGACTACTGGGGTATGCAGGACACAATTAAACTAAAGGTACGTCGCCTCGATGTTGACATGGTTTGCAGTATATCACAAGAAGCTTTAAGCCAATCACTGTTTGAAAATACCATCCTTTTGATGTTTTTATCGTTCATGCCAAGCTATAAGGCCATAACTCATTCATTTAGATTAAGGTGAAACCGCTTTACAGTTTGAAAGAGATGAGCGACCTTTTAACAAAGAGACATCTGTCCCATGCATGTATTCCGTGAGGATAATGACCTTCACGGCATATTACAATTGTAATCTACCGGTGGGGCTCAAACAAGGGACCCTGGTATATAAGTTTAAGACCTTAAATGCTAAGCAACGCAGGACCTGTAGTTTACCAAAAGGTATATCGGTTCAACTATGGCATAGGTTAAAATATGCTCCAAGCAGCTCTTTAAGAATCACTGTCTGAAAATAGCATCTTTTAAATATGTCAATCGTTTATACCAAGCTATAAGGCTACCTTTCTTTCATTCAGGTTCAGGATATAGCTCTTTATCATTTGAAAAAAAGAAGAGCGGCGTTCAACAGAGAGGTCTCTGTTCGACGCATGCATTCCGATGGTGCAATATCATTCAGTGCATCTTGCAACTGCATGGGTAATTAGATACATAATTAAACTCTTGTTTGTAGATACCACCCTTGCCGATATAGTCTAAAAAGGAGCTTGATGTCTAATATAACCCTCTAATCACCGAAACGGTGTTTTATATTGTATTTTACTTCCTCTGGGTTTTTTTCATGAATAGAATCTCACACCTTAGAATGCTTGCTCATTTTCTAATAAATAGATTTTTGTGTCGTCTGCTTTGCAAATCTATAGATATCTGTAAAATTTGGGGAAAGATACTTAGAGTACCAAACAGGTTCGATCACACGATCTAACCTGCTTGCATAAGCATGGAGTTGGTTCCAGCACTATAAGGATTAACCTAATTGCGTTCCACAGATCGAGGATTTGCATTGGATTGCATACAGACACGAACACTTATTTACCTTTTCGGGAAAGTGTTAAACCCGAAGGTCTTGCATATTTGTAAAGAACAAGGTATTGTCTCATTAGGTAATTTAATTAACATCCTACGCGTGACATTATGCCATGAATAAAAGGGTTAAAGAGTAAATTGGTTGGCGATATGAGATACATGCAGAAACGTATCGTTCAGTGATCTTTTGGTATGCATCATTGTTAGTCGTGTTATTCTTTAGGGGAGGTAAACACATTAAATCAAATGCAATTTAAAAGGTTTTGTGAATCTTGAAAAAAGGAAACACCCGTTTCATTTGTGTTGAAGAAAACTGCACATTTTGTACAGGACGCTCGTCAACGTATCAACGTACTCAATTGTGATGTTATCAACGGTTTCATTGGCAATATTCAAGGTCAATGCCAAGGGAAAGGTATCCTACCCAAGGAAAATTGGCAGTGGAATAATTCTCCGCTAATAAAGATTGACCGGTTTCAAGTCCTGGGTACCGTGTTACCAAACAACTTAAGGAAAACATTTGCGTAAGTCAAAACTGATACAAATGGATAGTATCTTACATGAAAGTCGGAGAGACGATTCCAATGATGTGTTACTTTGCAATATTGCTCCGCCCAATATTGAAATAAGAGGAATTTTTGTTTTAGGCTTACGCAAATCTTAAGCGTAAACTGTTTAGTAAAACGGTACCCAGACCCCGATATTAACAACAGAAAAACAATTTATAGTGAAGTATTCACTGACTTTTTTATCTATATCTATCTCTCTATTTGAGTCTCATTCATAAACATCATATGCACAGTTTATAAAACACAATTCAAATAAAAAAATGCACAACTAACTACTTTTTTTTTATATATATGGGTTTTACATCACATCAACATTACTTCAGTTATGTAGCGATGCCCGACTCTTAATGATGGAGGAAGACCCCATCCTCAACTGCCCATAAGGGGTGGTCAAAGCGGGAAGAACCATCGGCATTCCGTAAGTCAGTCGGGAGACTGCCTCTCATGAAAATCCATATCCCTCTCAGGATTTGAACCCACGCGGAGAGGGGCCACGTGAACAACCAACCATTAAATGAATTGTAAGATAATGTATCAGGTTCACACAATGGAATATCTGTACCTCGAACTTCTGATTGATGAAAACCTCTATATGTCGAAGTAAATACGAGGTCACGTATCATATGTTCCTTAGCTAAATTTATTTACATTCCAGATATCTACACGTTGGACTCCCTTCCCTCTCTGTCGAATAATTTTAAGTGGTCCCTTGAACATCGAGGTTGAGAGATTCTACTGAAATTAAAAAAAAATTATAAAGATGTATATCGTACGAAATATTGCCAGAGAAGTTTTAAAATGTGTCTTAACTGATCACTCTGCGCAAAAGGACACTGTCTGATATTTGGTGAAACTTGTTACCATGCACTTGTTGTTTACGCCTTGTTCCGACGATCAATTTTCTACCACCGCCGGTGAATGTTGTTTCCATTTTAGCCGTGCAGTTCGCTCCAAGACCGTGCAGAGAATTTCGAGTCGAGGGATGTTCTTTGACATACATCCATCGACTCGAAAAAAACCGTAGATAAATGAACGAGTAAAGACAAAAATCCGAAGAAAAGTACAATGTACAATCTCAGATCAACCTGTGCATGAACGCACTGGCGGTCATGGGATGCACTTCAGGTTTTCACCTAGCACTTTCTAATGCATTAACCCTTTACCATATACCAAATTGTCGACTGTCCCAAATCAAAACAGTTTGCTTACGACATTTCAAAAAGTGATGAATTGAAAAATGATTTTCTTATAGGGCAGAAAACATTGTGGGAAAAACAATGTTTTCCAAAGTCTTTTGTAACAAACTGGTTAAATGTCGTTATTGTTTGGTAACCGACCTGGGCATGTGTACATAGGCACATTATGGAATATTTGTTTGTCTGCTTATTTGTTTATTTATCTATAAGGTTTTTTGTTCGTTGTTTTATTGAAAAGCTTGTTGGCTGGCTGGATGTTTGGCTGGATGGTTGGTTGGCTGGTTATTTGGTTTTTGGTTGGTTGGTTGGTTTTTTGGTTGGTTACTTGGTTGGTTGGTTGGTTGGTTGGTTAATTCGTTGTCTGGTTCGTTTGTTGGTTCTTTCGTTTGTTGGTTTGGTTCTACATCTGATCAACATTAATTCAAATACATTCCGATGTCCGATTCATAATTGATGTAGAAAAGCCCAAACTTCACTGTCAGTCTGAACTGGTCAATGCTAGTAACACCATCGGCGTTCCGGAAGTCTTCGAGAAAACTACTTCACGAAATCAAAATGTAGCCCTTCCGTGGTTCGAACCCGTGCAGGGATCTACCATGTGATTTCAGGTTATGAACTCTTATCACAAGACCAAAGATGCATCTTGTTCACGCTCAATCAACCAGACACCGCTTTTCCTATGGCAATTCCAAATGCATGCGATTCGACTATTTACGGATTTCTACGACACCGTAATACGTCCGTGCTATAAGTACTGCGGCTAGAAGGGAGATAATGCATTCATTTCTTGGTGTTTTCTCCGCGCGGTGTGTGCATTCCTACGCGTCAAATCCATTTGCCAGACAGGAGACCGAATTCGTCACCCATCCAGCATAAACAAGTGGTTTTCCGCCGTTCACAGCTGCCTTTACGCGCCACTGTTGCGTTGGATCGCGAAGGATTATTAGTTAATGGGATTTGTTTGCTGCGTCTAAAAGGTTAGAACTATTTTCTTGTTAGTGTATGTATTTCGGTTTGTTCTTGTTACTTGCGTTGTTAGTATTTGAATTATCTCTTCTTTTCTTTGAGATAAGTAAGTACGCTTTGATTTTCTCGAAATTCATTTTCATGTCGTCTGCTTTCCAAAACCTTAAATATCTGCTTAATTTTGTTGACGAAAGATACTCAGAGTAGCAAACAGGTTAGATCACAGGCCAGCCGCCAATATTCTTGGCATTAAAGCTTATGATCCAAACTGTTTGCATAAGCATGAAGTCGGTTCCAGCACTACAAGGGTAAGACAGGTGAATATAATCATATTTCAACGAATTCGTATTTGAAACTACTTGCCTCTTTCGGCAAGCCTCTGTGATGCATTTAAATGTGCCCATTAAAGCACGTGTATTGAAATACAATACGGTTTAGATAACACTTATAGCGTGGGTTGTCCCTTTCTTAGGGTTATCCTTCTCCAGTGGGTTTGTATTCATCTAAGTGTCTTATCAAAAATACAGTTTATGATTGAATCAGGTTTCGTTTTTGGTGCGAAGTATGAGGAATTTCTTGTGTATTTCATTTCCTGTTTTTTATAATCTTTAGAATATTGGAACGTATGTAAGGAACTAACATGTAGCACTTTACTGCTACTTGGTCCCTTTTTACAATGTGGGCAGGGTCTGATGCATTGAATTGAATTGGGTAATTTTCTAAAAATAATTTATTGTGTCCTCTGCTTTAAAATCTGCTTATTTATGATCCATGAGGAAAGATACTCAGAGCAGCAAACAGGTAAGATCACAGGCCAGCCAGCAATTTACTTGGCGGCTTGTTTAGATCTAACTTATTTGCATACGCTTGAAGTTGGTCCAGCGCTATAAGCGTTAAACGTTCTTTCTCACAGATGTAAGGAAACTTGAAATTAGAAAAAATTAAATTCTTTAAAACTTCACACTAGTTGTACTGTTGTATTTTTACGCATAGAAAAATACTCATTGGAAGCACACTACTGTCGATTATAATTCTTTAAAATGAGTATACATTGAAATGACAAGCATTTTTATCCAAAAGCATGACATCGCTTTTGAGATCTACCTCAAATACACTGTAGATAACTAGATAAATTGACACTTCCTGAATCAATTATGCTTTCGAAAGCTACTTTCAGTCATATATCATACAGCATTTGAAATAATTGTATTTTACGATGACTTTTTGTTTTGACGTTCAAATGTTCTCTTCTGTGAACAAGCATCTTTAAAGTTACCTTTTGGCCTTTCGAGCAGCAAGGAAAGTTTTTAACTGTATGACAAACTTTGTCCTATCCGTAAGACATCGATCTGACTGACTGCTACTTAACTTTTAAATGTATTAATATCGTGAATGTCGGCCCAATAACAGAGATCACGCTAGAGTCAATTTCATAGACAAATGACAACATAATACCACGTATATCGTTTTTGAGCATCAACATCTACTGCGTTTATTCACCAACTCCCCTTGAGCATCAACATCTACTGCGTTTATTCACCAATTCCCCTTGAGCATCAACATCTACTGCGTTTATTCACCAATTCCCCTTGAGCATCAACATCTACTGCGTTTATTCACCAATTCCCCTTGCTGGTGCAGATTGGAAGCAACAGCGGACCACAACAATTACCAGATAAAGTATGCGATTTTTCATAAAGTATGCTAGAAAGGTTTATGGTGATTAAATAAATTACAGATTAAAGTCTTCACTAGAACATGAAGTACTATGGTGTATCATTACGTATGTCGCATGACTTGTTTACATTGTCATTTTTGTTAGAAATCAGTAGTTGTCGACACTCCATAAATTGATGTGGAAGCATATCTCAATGGTTTGAAATCAATCCATATGTAACTGACTTAAAGGACATGGACATAATATGCAAGCACTGCTTTTAAGAAGAATGCATGGTTAAATCTACGTACGAGTGCCATTTTGGTTTTTGTTTTTATTGGGGGGGAATAAAATTTGTTTAGCTAATTAGCTGTTTGCCATATTTGGAGTTTTACATCTTTGTTTGCCATTTATGCACTGTTTGGAACAATAATAATTTATTAGTAAGTAATAATAGTAAGTTTTTTATACTAGCAATTATCATCGTAAACAGCAAGCAAGTATTCAAGTTGATGTATATTTACTCTTTTACCCTCAATTTCCTTTATTTCACTTTGATCCTGTTACAGAAAACAAAAGGTGATTTGATATGAAACAAAAATTTAACAATGCATTATAAATTTGTTTTATCGGTTAGGTTTCAAGATGTCCCAACCCCAGCTTGCTTAAGACTGGAGTTTTGACATCTTGGATACCAGTTACGTGGTTTAATCTACGAGCTACAAAGTAGTCCGCTATAAACGTGAAATATTGGTATTTATATAAATACTCAACATTTGGTTAACAAAGCCGGAAACAACAAAGAAAACACTATTGTGATCATGAGGGAAGTTTCTCAAATGAGCAAATTCTACTTTTGTCGAAACGTTTGCATTTGTCGTCCGCCATGAACATATTAACCGCCAGTCGCTAGCGAAAGTGTTTAAACAAATGTTGATTGGCCGACGATAAGCTAAAATGTGTCATTTTTTTCAGTTGCGTAAAACTTTCATTCCGTCTAAGCTACTAACGTATCCGTGTGAAAACCCTTTTGCCATCCTCGCCTATGTCGTAACATGCATTTCTCGAGGGATTTGTACATTGGATTCTATACAAAAGTGTAGAGTGTCAGTCAAGATCTGCCTATGCAGAATACACTAGCTAATCCCTGACGATAACTTACGTATTCGTATGAAGAAATTAGGTTAACCCTTTACCTAACGCAAAATTTTCGACTGTCCCAAAGTGAAAGGGTTT
This sequence comes from Cerastoderma edule, assembly GCA_947846245.1. Taxonomy (NCBI): domain Eukaryota; kingdom Metazoa; phylum Mollusca; class Bivalvia; order Cardiida; family Cardiidae; genus Cerastoderma; species Cerastoderma edule. The sequence continues at coordinate 3,067,786 of OX401405.1, forward strand.
GCAGACGATATTTAAAGACGTGATGAAATTGAAAAGTAATCTTCTGGTAGGACAGAAAACATCTTGGGAAAAGGAGAAATTGCTCGCTACGAGAAATTTCTCCTTTCCCCACAATGTTTTTCTGAGTCTTCTGCACCAAAGTGGTTCAAATGCCGCTATTGTTTGGTAATGGGCTAAGCCTAGTTTTGTGCATTACTGTATAATTACCGCTCTGGCGTGCATTTTAAATGTCACCATAATTCTTCCCTTCACACAGGCGAGCAGGGGGGGGGGGGTGTTCAACTTTACTTCATTAGAGAAATAACAAACATCAGTAGAGCCGAAAAATAAAGGATCGTATTCTCTTAATTAAAATGTCCGTCTTTTTAATTTTACATTTAACTTAGTTGCGCATCTATACAGGTTTATAAAGATAATCCTTCCGAAAGCCACCCTGTCATCCTGCCAACGTCAATATCGTCTCCTTAGTGTTGCACATATTCCTGCATCGGAGAAACGTTTAACCCTTAGAATGCTGGGTATTTTCATAGATAGAATTTTGTGACGTCTGCTTTCCAAAACCTTAAATACTTGCTTAATAATTATTTTGATGGGGAAGGATACACAGAGTACCAAACAGGTTAGATCACAGGCCAGCCGCCAATTAATTGGTTACTGGCCTGTGATCCAACCTGTTTGCATAAGTATATAAAGTTGGTTTCAACACTCTAAGGGTTAATACAAATACATGCGTATAATGAGATACGCTATTAAAACTTGTTTAACGTTCCGCGTTTGATTTGTGGTGTCTGGATTCGGATTCCATTCCTTTATTATGGAACAAGCAGCCTTTGACAAATTATCATAAAAGAATAAGCGAATGAAAATAAATTACTTGATTAAAAATGATGTACAGCTAATGCACAAGGTTCGTTTTCTTTGTCATTCACTACGCGAAAACCAATTACAAGTACGCAACGCAATGGTGGTTTTCTTAGATGAATAGTCTCTTAACGCTGAAAATGGTATTGCCAGAGAAATAGGCTGATCTAATGTCATATATTTAGGCTGTGTTAGTGAGATAATATTTTTATCCATAAAGCATACCTTATATTCATCTTCCCGCCACATATCTTTAATCTGACAGTTATTTGCTGAAATGTAATATACTTCTATTTTTTTGGTTTGGAATGACAATCAAGATGCAAAAACACAGTTATGAGAATGTGACTCAATGAAGAAATAGTAATGCATACGAACGAGTCCGTATTAAGTTTTCATTCGAAGATGCAAAAGTGACATGACAAATGCATCATTACGAGCAGTCATAAGTTCAACGCATCCAAATTGAAAGAGCTTGCAGGGGGAATTTCATAATACAAAAACAATAAAAAGCACACTATCTGCTTACCCATAACTACTCCAAATGTTACAGTCAGAAACCTCAAACAAATACGTAATTAATGTCATTTGGGAAATTGATTACCCATCCATTTATAAACTGTTGACCCAAAACAAAATGAAACCATTTCCATCACAAGTGACGATATCAGAATAGTTTGGTCAACCGGGGCCCGTTTTACTAAACAACTTACGAAAAATGTTTGCGTAAGTCAAAACTAATAAACATTGATAGTATCTTCAATGAAAGGACAATATTGCAATATGACACGTCATTGGATGCGTCTCGGAGAGACGATTCCAATGATGTGTTACTTTGCAATATTGCTTGGCCAAATATTGAAATAAAAGGACTTGTTGTTTCAGACTTACGCAAATCTTATGCGTAAACTGTTAAGTAAAACGGGCCCCCGATGATCCGCCATGCTCCAAAAGGATAACTGTCGAAAGCACAATCAAACATTCCAACCGAATCTAACAAAAAAGCATGCAACTCGACGCTCATGTTTAAGTTTGATAGTTTAATGAATGCATGCGTCGAGACCGCTTATCACACGATCGACTTAAAACGGATAACTGAACAAATCTCCATGACAATGGACTAGGTCGTAACTGCGGGATCTCACTTAACCCTTTCCCAAACAACACATTTCCAAATTGGAAAATAGTCTTCTGATACGAAAGAAAACATTGTGGGAAAAGGGAAAATTGCTCGTTACGAGCAATTTCTCCTTGTCCCACAATGTTTTCTAAAGTCGTCTGCAACAAAGTGGTCAAATGTCTTTATTGTTTGGTAATGGGTTAACTAAAGTTAACTAAAGTTATCATTGCAAGAACGTTTAGTGACGTCATATATTCATGTTCAAGCGCTGAATATAATTTTATTTCTATAATCGTTAGAAACGTTAGATATATTGGTCAGGCAGAGCCGCAATACAATAAATAAAGTATGTACAAACTGTTTGCTGTTTATTTTAAGACCGTTGCAGCACTTTTGGATTTGAATGCATATCTATATACATATCTACTAATTGTATACATGCTCTAAATATTTAAATACGAACCCATTTTACTACCAATGGCTTCCAATGGCTATTCTCCATCGCGTATCATGCAGCAGTTTAGTTAAGTTTAAACGTACTTATGTTACGTCGATTGTGAAAACAAGTTCTTACAATTTAGATTAATCACTCTCGATTCTGCTTTCTGGATATATAACCAGTACTCTCGCACCAAATGTGGATTAATGAAAGGTTGCAAGGCAGATCCCGCTACTCAAAGGATTCGAACACACGACGCTGTACCCCTGGTCCACTGTCCTCAATACTTAGTTTTGAAAAAATGCAACTTTCCACAAATTTGTTGATAAACACCTTTAACAACAAAGATATAGTGGATCATTAACGTAGACTGTGGGCGTAACAATTAATTTGTCGATTAACTGTCTCATTATTTACTACATCAGACTGCCATCTGGTAATATAAATAGAGGGCGTATTTAGATATATATATTATTGAAGATGAGCCGTATTTACATAACTGATAGCATGGTCACAGATTTGACCATGCATTTCATGTGGAAACCACATCACTTCAATAACATAGTATGGGATCAACCTTCAGTACCACATAATAATGACAAACATAAGATTTTAAATAAGAAATTATGAATATTTATTTGGCGCAACTGGTCATGGCTTCAACGGGTTGTTAAAATCAATTTACAAATGCAGCAAAAACATTATCTCACATTTCACTTAACATTCCAATTGCTTTCCAATTAAGTTCACAGTTAGCACTATCTCAAAATGTGATCCCCTGGGAACAGTGGGTCACGAGATGTGTCTTTGCTCTAAACATTGTTTATTTTCGACTTGCCCGCGAAAATCCGCCACATGATGTCGTTGTTTTGTCAAACAAATCATACGACAGCTCAGACTGCCATCTGGTAATATAAATAGAGGGCGTATTTAGATAAATAATGTCGTATGGGTTTTATCTGTGACTGGTAAATCTTTTACAAGTTCTCACATACCGAAATGCGCAACGGTCGCAAAAAGAAAACAAGTAGAAGATAGTACAAGAATGATAGCGGAGAGAAATGGCATATTATAACATACGATCTACACGATATATCTATGACATCATTTATACCCAGCCAGTCTAATGTTGAATAGTGTTTTGGAGTTGGTAAAGAGAAACGTGACCATTTTAGTAAGTTTCTGCTTGCTATTGGAAATGTTCAACCACCAAATCCAATTAGTTACACTCGTCGTCTGTTGATGATTTCATTTAGAACGATAATGATATTTTACTTATACGGAACAAATTTCGACAATATTGAGAGTTAGAAAAAACAGCAATGGCAATCTAACCTTTTTCCTTTTCAATCGTCTTAACCTTTTACCACACAACAACGATATTGTACCACTTTGATGCAGACGACTCTGGAAAACACTGTGGGAAGAAGAGAAATTGTTCGTAACGAGCAAAATCTCACTTTCCCACAATGTTTTCTTCTCTACCAGAAAATTGATTTATAACTCTATTGTAATTTGAAATGCTGTCTGCAATCTCTTTCATTAAGGGACAGTCGAAAAGTTGATGTTTGGTAAAAGGTTTACACGCACTTGCGTCAGGCGAACTTGAAAATCGTTGTGAGAAAGGGATGATTTGCTCAAGATCGTTCATTGGTCACACTGGTTTCTTGGGTTTATCGGTCAGTCATGAAATTCTATCGCGAGTGAATTTGTCAGCTATATTATCGTTTTCAATGGTTAATGCATCTCATTACAGAGCGCATGTAAAATAGTGAATCATTGCAGCGTCTGAGTTACAAAGAGGGGCGCATTCAAATAGATAACCCGTCTGCCCAAGATAACAACTGCATGATACATTTCCCCGATTAGTTATTTATAACGATAGGTCGAGTCATGCCTAGAAGGCTGTTGGAAGACAGAGATACAACTAAGCTATAGTTACGTTTAGTTTGAACCTTTTCGTTTTAAATTGTGAAATAGGTTCTTACAACTAAGATCAATCACTCTCGATTCTGCTTCCCGAATACATAACCAGTATTCCCGCCATATGTGAATATATAAAGGGTTGGTAAGGGAGATCCCGCTACGCACGGGAATCGAACCCATCAACCGCTCGCCCCGATGCCGACGATCTACCCTTAGACCACTGTCCCAAAGGATTATGTGCCCCTGCCATTACTCCTTGTTTAGATATGATACCCTTTGGGAAATGTGTATGTTCACCAAATGACAAATAATTATTATTAAATACGCACCAATTCAAATTCTTATCACATTCCGAAGTTCTGTAAATCGACCACTCTCTGAGTCGAACATCTACAAGATGGCCCTTGAGCCTCGAGGTATAGAGATATAACTGTAAATAAAGTGAAGATCCTTGGCATAATTTCCTGATTACAAGCGATTTTTCGTTTATGTCGGACTGTATCTACATTGAAAAGCAACAAAATCTAAATTTCTAAAGACCTTTTCAGTTTCTGTGGTATTCTACTGTTTCAGAAAGATGTGTTTTGATACCTTTGGTTTGTTAAAGCCCCGGACTAACTAATTGAATGTACAGTCTAACTTGTGTTAAGCAACAACCCTTTTAAGCAGCCTTAAACAACCACTACAGAAAGTCCCATTGTTTGATTTATAGTGTACATCAGTTTGTGATAAGCAGCCGACCTGTCTTTAACAGCTAATTTACTCCGGCCCAAAGTCTGGCCTCTTAACACAAGTTTGACTGTAAATGGTTCTTCCTGACTTGAGCAGCTCTTACAGGGATTAATTTAGTTCTTCCTATATCATAATAAGTCGGGCACCGCAACATATCTGAAATCACATTGACGCGTTGTAAAAACCCATAGTTATGAAAAAATACGTCGCATTATAAATTTGCGATTCAAAGAAAATTACATACCAAATCTTCGACGTATAATAAATAACTTAGAAATTCCTTCAAATATCTTGATCACTGATCGTTTCTTTTCTGTAATATAATATATAAATTTCGTAATTATTCCCATTTGTAGACTTCTGAGTGTAATTAAGACATATATAATCTCGTGCAGAATTCACTGCAAATCCATTGTTAGCCTTATTTTGTCTCAGCGTCGCTTTTCGTATTATTTTGAAGGCTATCCATCATATTTGACATAATCTATTATGATAAGGAAAGTCAGAGATAATTAACGGTTGTAAATTTGTGCCGATTCATTGATATCAGTTGTGAAGTAACATGATACTGGAACCTAAAATATTGTAATCCTACAAATAACGCATAGTAAGCTTTATGTCGTTCCATAGCTGAATCAAGAAATTAATCTGCGGTTCAGCTTGATTTAACCATTATAAGATTCATGATTGCCATGCTATCGGAATGTAGCCGTGGAAGTACGATCATTTGATCCTTATCGTTTCAAAAATGTTTTCAACATTATGACCATGGCTTTGCACCATAACCGAAATACTGTTGACATAATGTTTACCCCGTATGAATAAATAAACCAGTCCTTACATGTATCAATAATAGACATACTTCAACCCTTAATAAATAATTCATTTTTATCAGTGTTCATCAAAAAAAAAAGTGTTCATAAAAAAAACGTTGAAATAAAAGGACTATTCAAAGATTGATTATATTTGGAAGATGTTAACATCATCAGAGGTCAAGGTTGTGTTGATAAACGTTTAACGCTTCCGAAACAGAAACATTCTAGCGTCGCCGATTTAGATGAATCATTTAGAGATGTCGTAAATATAAAAAAAGAAAAAGCCCAACTCTCCAATGTTTTTTTGTTATGGAATCTTTTAAGTTGGTCTTAACTAAACATTTCTAATAAAATATCTAGAACTTACAAAATGTAATAGAAACATTCAAGTGTTGCCTTTCTAGATTAATCTATCAGATATGTCGAAAAAGAAAAAAAGCAATGCCTTAATATCCCATCCTTTTTTTAATCTATCAACTTGGTCTCGATTAAACGATTCCCATGAGATATCTAAAATTGATTTTACAGAATGTAACAGAAATAAAATATTCTACACAAACCTTGTTAATCCTGAACCTTTGATAAGGTTAGCTTCATTTGTCTATGAAATTAGGTTGAACTCTGCAAACAGCCAATCATTAAATGTTGCATCTGTTTTCTGGGGTTGGTTCACGACTAAGCCATCTTATTGGTCCCTGAGATTTGAAGTTTTGAGAAACAAAATCGGAAGTCTTTTGTCAGATCTGTACGATGGGGTCGGATTGTTTTTCAGGCTACCAACCAAATGAAATGTCACCCCGTCCAAGTTCTTCGAATTGCCCTCTTCGCCACGTAGCTTTGCACGATAAGAGTAGTTTCTAAATGACCCGTTTCCAAGACAAAAACAACACGTTTGTCGTACAGGAAAACAACCCGATCGTCAATACCAATACGCTGATTGATAATACCGCTCTCTCAGAGCGCGAAGCGCTCGGAGAGCGGATAACGGTAACATACGTACGAATAACAAGTTATGTTAACACCGGTTATACCATTAGCAAAAAAACAGGTGGCTTCCGGTTTACCTAAAGGAGAAAACTCGGGTTTGCTTCGGGTGTTTCCGGCTTTACGGAATGGACTGGTTCTATATAAATTTATTTTCAAGCATTACCTTTATCTACCAATATATCTACCAATAGTTAACCATTCCTTGTAAAGAGAAAACTCGGGTTTGCTTCGGGTGTTTCCGGCTTTGTGGAATGGACTGGTTTTACATAAATTCATTGCCGCTCATTGAGTTTATTTTCCCCAATCATGAAGGAACCATAAACCATTCTATCGAAAAACAAAACACGAACAACAGGATCGGCGCCACCGCTTCAAACTTTAAATTGGACACAGTGTCCAACTCCTTGAAAGGACAACGTATCGCCGGTTGTAGGTAAGAGAACTTTTTGTACTCTTTCATTTCGTTATAAAACAGTATAGCTAAATAGACCACTTTCACCAAAATTCGTCGTAGAAAAATCGAGAAGGCGAGCCCTCGTCACGCCTCGCCGAAGATGCTTCCTCTAAACAAACATCCATCTGAAAAAAACTTCTCCCTTTTCAGTAGAACTACAGCATTCATTTTTTAGTATTACAGTACATGTTCCCTTCAGTACTAGGCTATAAAGTGTGTGTTGCCCACAACACTCCACGGTGAAATAAGTGTTCACCTTCTACCGATTCGGTGATTACACCCTGCAGTTTGGCATAATCTAATGTTTATGTAGACGGTCTATGTCATTTTCGCGGTGTGTAAGGAAAGCATTAGGTACACATCGTGTTGTATATGGAATACACTATTATGCTGACCAATAAAGCAACGATGTCAACTCGCCAGTTGCTGACATGGATTATTTGTTATTGTTGGAGCTTTTAAATTGAGTACAAGGTACCTTTTTGACAATTTAATAGCGTTATGGGCCGATAGTTTAAGTAACAATGACAGCGTGAATTTCCTTTTCAAAAAATGAAATACCCTGTAAAGTATTTGGTTATATATGTCACCTTATTCGTTTGACAGTATTTTAGTTTACTTGATTCAAGTGATACTATTATTTCCAAACATTGAATTATTCTTGCAATTGATAATTTTGGCCCAAAGGTTTGATCCTTAAGTTGATTCTTCTTTATTTCACAGATTGCATGATGGTTGGGAATATGACAATTTCAAACAAGATTCAAAAGAAAAGATGATGCAGACCTGCATAAACATTGACTCTGTTTTATAATACAAGTAAGTACATAGTCTTTCTCATGCCCCTTTGAACTTTACAAACATAAGCCTCATAACCATAGAAGATAACTTTTGAAAGCAATAAATGTTGATGAATTTGTTGTTGCTCAAAATGTGTAATTGACTTTTTCTTTTCTTCTTTCTTTTTTCGAAAACCTTCATGAGAATGAAACCAAAATAAGTCAAAACAGGTTGAAATATAGATTTTTATCAACAATCAGTTCTTTTTCTTCCTGTCAGATAACTGCTTCAATCGCTACTACCATAGGGATAGAATTATTTCCAAAATGTTACCAATTAAGAATAATCAGTCAAGTTAAAATGTAGCCAGAATTTACGGTGGCATAGAGATGACAGGTATGCAATTTTTTTTTCTGAATTGGTAAGTCGAAATAACGAGAAAATTAAGTCGTTATTTCAACTTATTAACTCGAAAATAACGAGATAGTTAAGTCATTATTTCGACTTATTAACTCGAAATAACGAGATAATAAAGTCATTTTTTTGACTAACTAAGTTGAAATAAGGAGATAATAAAGTCATTATTTCGACTTACTTACTCAAAATAATGAGATAATTAAGTTTTTATTTCGACTTACTAACACGAAATAACGAGATAGTTAAGACATTATTTCGACTTACCAACTTGAAATAACGAGATAATTAAGTCGTTATTTCGACTTACTAACTCGCAATAATGAGATAGTTAACTCATTATTAACTCATGTTAGTTGACCAATCAGATCCATTCAATAATGTGGTTAACATTGCGTCACACTGTACATCATTTCACATGAATTTGCTGAATACAACGAATCATCTGATTGGTCAACAAACTTGTTTTATCAAATTAACTATCGAGTTAGTGAGTCGAAATAACTACTTAATTATCTCGCTATTTTGAAGTTCGTAAGTCTGAATAATGACTTTACTATCTCGTTATTTCGACTTACTAACTCAAAATAACGACTTAATTATGTCATTATTTCGAGTGAGTAAGTCAAAATTACGACTTAACTATCTCGTTATTTCGACTTACTAACTCGAAATAACGACTTAGTTATCTCGTTCTTTTGAGTTAGTTAGTTGAAAAAATGACTTAATTATCTCGTTATTTAGACTTACTAACTCAGAAAAAACAAACATAAAATCGCATACATGTCACCTCTATGCCACCATAAGTATTGCCAAAAGATTGATACTTTTTATTTTTCTCTTTCAACAGCCAAAACCGATGACTTACTGGTAGAGTAAGGAAGAGATAACAACATCAAAATATGCTGGAGGATCACACGGACTCGGTACAATAAAAAACAGATGAAGATTTACATGGACGCCCGAATACCATTAAATCTATAGATATGTTTGACTCATGAACTGTTTTAAAACTTAGTTTTCTCCTCAAAAGACTATTTCAAGGATAGTGTTTAGTGTTATTTTGGTACTGATAACATCAAATGACAATAATATAGAAAAACTCTGATGGACTATGGAATATTCTATTATGATAACAATGTCACATATGTCTTATGGTACTCATTTTCTTTTCTCTTTTTCAAGAAGCCTTCAAAAATTCAGATTAATGAGACAAAAAGCATGCCCATGCTCTATTTAGACAGCTTAGTAAGCCTACAGCAGACCAGTGGAAGACAGAAACTTGAGACATTACTTGAATTTCTTTTCTTACAAGTGCTTGTGTATGATATTTTTCAATGAAACAAAGATCAGAGTTGAATTTAAATTGTATGCATACATCAATGTAAAGTTATTACTTTTCCTTCAGTTTCCATGGTAAACCCGTTAACTTTCAACATAATTTTTTAACCAATTATGGCAAAGGGAAATTGGCTCAGAGAGCACATTTGCCTTGTCACAATGCTTCTTTTCATTGGTTAAAGAAAATTTTAATTATATCTGCTATTGCTTTAAATTTGAAACAATATTTTGGAAAAATTGGATAAAAGTCTTAAGGATGTATGTCATAGAATATTTGTTGATTATTTTTTTTGGAAAATCCAAAGGTGATCATGCATATTTCTGCCATATTCTTCCAACTTTCAGGAGTTTTTTTTAAACTATGAAGACAAGGGAACTGATGGCATCAAGAATGAAAATAATGTCCCAAGATCAAGCAGTGATTTCATTAGATAAAATTATATATCAATGTGTTAGAGCAAAGAATTTGAATACATGAACAAATACTGTCTGCTGATTTTCACTTATGTCTTTTAACTACATTTTATTAATAGTTTATTGCATATCATATATTGCATATTTTGTTTTTTAAGTTCTTTGATATATAAACACATAAAAAAGCAGTGTTTTATGTGTAAATAAAGGTAAATAAAATATTAATCAAAATTTATAGAATCTTTTACTTTTATTTTAAAGTTCAACAAAAAACCAATTGGCTACAACAAAGCTATTTGTTGTTTTTGAATGATCTTTTGGAGATCTGCAAAGCAATTTATGTGGTATTTCCTTATCTCAATTGAACAGTAATGAAAAATTCAAGCAAAGACCTGATTGGCTTTCTATATGATTTAGTTAGTCCCTAAGAATGTACAAGCAGATGAGTATGTTGTTTGAAATTGTCTGATACTATTAACCAAAATGATCCTTCTTCATCACCAAATGACGTGTTGTTTGTTCTCATGATGATTTAAAGCAGTACCTACAACACATGATTTTGTGAAGAAAATTCTATGATTTCATGCAGAGACAGACTTGTGATTCAAATATTGTAGTTTGGTAGTTCTGACATTGCATGAGCAGTTTGTCCTTACAAGATGAATGTCTCATTATTGATGAAAGGCCCTCAAACACAGCCCAAGCAAGTAAACTTATACCCATATAGAACATCTACCATCAAACAAGCTCACTAAGAGTCTGCAAGAATACTTATCCTTTTACTGAGACCTACCTAAATGTGACAAAGATGGCAGCTTTGTGACAAAATGAGTATTTGCTCCCCAAAGTAAGCCAATTCTTATATTTCCACAAAGTTTTACTCTGAATTGATATTGAACCGTTTATTCAGTATGCAAGTGTTTTTCACAAAACCCATGCCATTGAGTTGAGAGAGCGGTCTAGAGGCAATGCCTTAGTTCATATTAACCTTGACATTCGTAACGCTCTACGAATAAACGTGCCTCTTGGCATCTGTATTAGATATTAGATATCTGCTGCTCCCTCAAAATTACACTTTAAGGGGAGGGTCTCAATAAGCATAAACCGTCCGTATTCATCGAATTATAAAAAAGGGTTAAAATGTGTTTAAACGAAAAATGAAAACAACTCTCATTTTTAACCATAAACAATTGGTAATTGAGTAACCTATATGAACTATATTAGATTATATAATGAACCATCGAAAGGGCTAACCGCTGATGTTGTTAGAACATGAGGTAATCAAGTATTAAATTTTCATGTTGATATGTATTCTTGTTATATATATGTCATGCATGTATTCTACAACGCATTGTACAGTCTGATAAACGCGGTTGATTGAAGTTCATGCTGGTACAATAAGATGTAAATATATTGCATAACAATAAACGTTCAACATTATTTTCATACACAGTTTTCGATTAAGCATATTTGAGATAATCCGTATTATCTCGATAAGTCGAGATTCGGGGTACCTCATGAAAATGTTCGATAAAGGGAGAAGTCGGCGTACAGATGTCTGGAATTTAAAGACATTGAAATGAAGAACAATTGATTCAGGACCTGTATTAACCCCGACATATGGAGGAGATCGACAATTAGAAGTTCGAGCTATAGACTACTGTAGACTAAACCAATTACGCCAGTTTTTTCATAACGTGATGGGGAACGATATTAATCTAACAAATGTTCTTGCGGTTTTTGTCTCGCATACCATTATAGGGCTAAACGTTCCAACATGTCCCCGGATGTAAAACGGTTGTCGGTGTCTCGTTTTTGTTGACGTAAAGTTGGCACATAGTGCAAACAAACCTCTAACCAGTCTACGGGCTAAAACTACGCGACAATGTTAATCGCGTCACACTGAAACATGCCTTTTCTAGTACAAAGCAAGGCAAAACTTTTATTTCAAGTTCCTACTTAGACCAAGATGTACACATTCTATTTCAAGAACTAAGACATATTGAAACTTTAAAATAAAAATATTTGAGTTGCACTGCTCCGCGATATTTATATGGCAAATCCTCATATTGTGTGGTACCTTATATACACCTGTATTTATTGTAAACTCTTTCTTAAAGTTTACAATGAAAGCCATGGACCACTTAAATTGATTAAAGATGACGACTTAATGAAACCTAATCGTGTTTCACGGTTGACTTGTACCCGGAATTTAAATGTACGTTAGTCCACACATCTCTCAAAACGCATTTGCTTTATATAAACGTATACTTATCGCCTTCTAGACACTCATTTAACCCTTTCCCAAACGAGAAATTTTCGACTGTCCGAAATTGAAAGAGTTTGCAGACGACATTTCAAAATGTGATGAAATTGAAAATATTCTTCAGAAAGAACAGAAAACCTTGAACCGCCAAATTCTCAACGCAGACTATGATAAGCCCTTTACCCCATTCATGAATGGTAGTGTGTTCGTTTGAAGATAAAAAGTTTTTTTTATAAGAAATATCATTTTCCCACAATGTTTTCTAAAGTCGTCTGCATTAAAGGCGTCAAATGTCGTTAATACATCTCAAGACATATTAAACTCATCCCGTTTTTTTTCCCTTGTTGGGTATGCAACACAGAAAAGCCATTTCGCAAATATGTCATTGTGCAAACGCATAAACTCAGTAACAAAATATTGATTATTGTTGTTGTGCTTTCCCAGTTCGTTGCACACAGTTGTGGTTGTTTCAATGTTTTTGTCGCAGAGCTTAAAACGCCTAGTAAGCCAGGGACCGTGTAATAAATCTTGATACTGGAAGAAATTAAGCCTATCGTTTTTGTATAATTACAGTAATTGGTTATTGCATTGTTTGTGTATTGCATAATGATTGTCAGACGGAATTCATTATGCAACGCTGTGTGGGATTTAAATACTGCGACCACGATATTCATGAAAGTCTCGGCGTTGATTAAGGGGCTTTATTTCAAATGCGATCTACATATATATGTGAAATATATTCTCTGATAGCGGTACAAAAACCTTAACTTTTCATCTGTGTTTGGTATAGTTTAAGTCAAAACTCTATTTATATAAGCAAAAAGAAAATAAAAAAAAAATAAAAAAATAGAAAACCTCGCATGGTCTTTACTTCAGAGTAAGGGTTCGTTCAGACAAACGATCAGTTAGAATTATTAACTAAGTTCAACATTGACCATGGTTGATATAACTCAGCCATATGCAATTCATTTGCAATAAAGGTTAATTCTAACCGACCGAAATGAGTTCAATGTACAGGACACTCTTTGACATATATAAGGCCAATTAGACCGTCACTGTGAGGGAAAGTGGTACACTTGCTGAACATCGGATACAGGGAGTCATGGGTTCACATCTCGTCAGCAGCGACTGAATATTCCGAAATAATCCCTAAATTAGCGTGAGTGCTGGTTATGTATCCAGGAAGCTTTATCGAGAATGATTTAACTAAGCTGTGAGCCCTTGTTTCATAGTCGGTGTAAAATTGAAAAAGTTTGTTTTAAAAAAATTGGAACGTTAATGTATTCCTTACGACTCATTTAGAAATTAACACTAGGCCGGTATAACGACCAAGTACACGGCGTGACAGCAATTTGCTAATTATCTATCAATACTGTTTTTTTTTTTCATGTAAGACCCTTAGCAAAAATGTTTAATTCGTAACGAAGTGAGGCCCAGCGTTTTAAACTACCTTTTAGAATGTATGCCAAGTTTAAAAAGCGGCTCAGTATTACCGACAAAACCAAAGAAACACGCCAATTTCCCACACCCAAACATTATGTCTGTTTGACGTATTAACATTTCAATGAACATTGAAACACAAGAACAAAATAATATACGCTTACTTTGCAAAAGCTGCCAAGCGTGAGAGTCTGTCCATTATTACTATCTATCTAAGTGGACATGCATACGTCATCTTTGGATGGTGAGCGTAGATGACTAAAGATCGTTCGTTCCGAACTAAAACGCCAATTAATTCATCATGAAGTGTTATTGGCAATGGTGACGAGACAAACGTGGATTAAATTGGTACCTTTGTTTACGTTGTAAAAATGTTTGGTTTGAGCTGTATTAGATAGTTTGGGATTCTAATTGTCCAATATTCGACTTTGTTGGATGTGATCGTTCTTGATTTCAATATATTAATTTTCAATCAGTTCAAATCAGAAAAGTATGGATTATGATTGGTCGATAATCGTCACGCTGTCCACAAAATCGAAATCAAAGTGTATGGAGTCCTTTGACTATGGAGCCACCATATTGCTTCTTGCAAGGCTACTTCCGCTGCACTTTCGTTTTCGAATAAAAAAAGTCAAATGCAGTATCTTAAAAGTCACCCAATTTGAATAAGGAAACAAAAATACATCACAACTGTTAATAACGATGGTTATAAAAGATGTTCAATACTAACATATATCTCAAACTCACGGAAATACCCGAGTAGTTACGATTGCCAATGTAACCCAAGTGCACACGAAGGCAAAACTTCGTGAGAACCTGTAAACAAACTGTGCAGTTATGTATAATTCATGCACGTCTGTAGTTCTTTATGCTAAACATGTGTCACAATGGAGTGATATATAGAGCATTTTCCATGACACTTGGACAAATTTGGATATAGTTTTCAACGTTTTCAACAACGCGAAGTTCTCATTATTCTCTCTAAAGAGTTGCATATGATATTGGTCCTTGTCATTCGGAACACCTCGGCCATTTCTTAAAATAACCTCGGAGGTAATGGGGAGCCATTTTTGAAAGTAGGTCAGCAACGAAGGGCCAATCGTATCAACTCGGCAATCCCCGTCACAAGCCGGGGATTACCGGAAAGAGCTGATTGACAAAATATGAAACAAAGAATTGTTCATATGATCATCTTTAATGAAAAGGGTTTAAAAACATTTAATTGTGATATATAACCAATTTGTGTGTATTTAAATACATATTTAGTGCCTGTGTGCATTTTGCGTTATCCGCCGGAAATAAGGCGAATTACCCCAGGATTTCTGGTGTATTCATGTACTGCCTACGAGGTATATCTACCGACTTGTTACGGGGATTACCGAGTAGATACGATTGGGTCCTTGTACCATTACATCAAACTCCTCACAGTTATCTCCCCTTGCTACGCTGCATCGATCACTGCCACCACAAGATTTTTCATCCAGCTTTGGATGAAATTCAAATGATGCTGTTTTGTTTAGAGATTACCGGATGTCTTAGTTAATTTAGTAACAATTTCTTGTTGTATTGATTTCTGACCAGTTAAGTTGAAAAAAAGAATTGGTTTTGTTTATAAATAAAGCACTAATGGATTACAATTTTTTAGTTTGCCGCCATCTTGTTATGCCATTTTCGTTTCTAAGTAGGTGGTCACGTGACATTTGTGATGGCAGTGATCATCCCCATACAGGGAGATCACTGTGAGGAGTTTGCCATTACATAAGAACTGATGGGGTGTGACACAAAAGAGAATTGAAAAAAGAAATCGCTCTTTTGAAAAGAAGAACTCCGTTAAAACTACTTTAGAAGGCGGAATGGCGTTTTGATTCCTATGGGCAACGTCACGGGAAAAGGGGCACTCGGACATAGCAAACAGTGTAGCCCCAGACTGGGGTTACACTGTTTGCCATCTTAGAGGACATCAAGTTCTACCTTTAAATAAATACAAATGATAACTGTCGTGACTAAATGCTGCAATAATAGCGCTAAGAAAGAGCTGAGTCAGCGGTTTTTATTTATGTCCGAGTGCCCCTTTTCGCGTGACGCGGCCCATTATTTTATCATGTAATGAGATAGAGAAGCGTAACACTTCTATTAATGGGGCGGTTTGTTTTTGTTGGTTTAGATGTTTGCGACAAAAACGATAAAAAAATAGAAAGAGAATATACTTATTTGAAATGAATGTCTCATTTACTCCGATAGCCTCTTAAGAAGACGAGGCATTGTTTGTAATTATCTTAAGATGTAACACTTTACTTTAGGTTACATTAATAATAACGCAAATCATTATGGCGACTTTTTATATTTTGTTATAATTTCCGCATTTTTAAGCATTCTTGTAAATGTGTTTGAATTATCACAGTTTGTATATTCGTTTAACCACTTCACCATCTGTAAGATTGAGTTTAGAGTCCGATATGACAAAGGATACGTTGCTCCGAGTGAACATTATACACTTTTTGTCACAATGGTTCATTCTTTATATAAAAAGGTTTGTCTCATATGATATATTTTTGCGTCTTTTGTTGTTATCAATTTGCAACAGTCACAAATTCCCATATGAAAAAAACGTGTTGACTTATCCCTGTCAAACAAAACAAAAAGTCCTTTGTTCCATCATCAAAATTATGGATATACCACAATCAAGTTTTAGAAAGCCGACCCAATCCCATCTGCCATTATTCTTTTAATGAAAGAAGTTTCTTTTATTTTGAAAAAAGAAGAACACTGAAAAGGCCTATTTGAGTTTCTGTTGTGTGGTGTAATGTTTTCAATCATTCAGCCAATATGAAAGTCAGTTTCCTTTTGTTTCCCATTTGACATTATTCTTTTAATGAAAGAAGTTTACTTTATTTTGAAAAAAAGAAGAACATTGAAAAGGCCTATTTTAGCTTCTGTTGTGTGGTGTAATGCTTTCAATCATTCAGCAAATTAGAAAATTAGTTTACTTTTGTTTTCACCATTCTGTTACAGTTTCAAAGCAGATTGAATGACGCGTTGCTACACCACACGACTGTTATACTCTCCTTAATTGCTACTTAGGGTAACATAAATAATTATGCACATGATTTACGAAATCCCTGTGAACGCCGGTCCCAAAAAGACTTCACATGCATCTTTTTTCCTCTTTCTCTCTTTGTAGCTCAAAGCTATGTTAGTGCAGCTGAACTAAGCGACTGTCAAAAGCTGATTTAAAACTCGACCAGACGTAAAGAAATAAGAACATTCAACATCTGAATGATGTAAATAGAGATGAACACTTCGCTTTTATGAGGAAGTGTTTTCGTTAGAATATCGAAGGTCTTTGCAAATACCAATCTAGATTTGTAATGAAAGATGGTTAACCAATGCGAATGTAAAATCAGCTGCCATCACTAACATTTCTTTTGGTGAAGCTGTACTGCTTCTTTTATTTCTTTTGTATTACAATTATACAACAGCAATTGTAAAATAACAGATAAAGAGAGGTAAACCAAATAGACTGCAGAAAAGGGAAAGGTTAAATATTATTACACTCATAATCATGTAGCCAGTGAAAAAGACTCAACATGTTCAAAAGGAATTAATTTTGAATTCCATTTCGTATTGTATGTACCTGGTGTACAATGTTAAAACAGTTTGTATCCAGAATAGCGATGTCACGAAGAAACCTCTTATCTGGATCCAAGTGTTTTACTCTCTATGGCAACTTATGTATGCCATCACTAACTTTACTTGCCTGAACCTCTTATAAAGGCGTCACATTATGGAGGTGGGAAGTAGGAGGCATGCTCAATAGCGAAGACATATGATCTTAAGGTCTATCATAGAATGTAGAGGGTGATATACAAATCAAGTTAATTGTAACAGGAAATAGGGCCATGTCTTTATTCTCATGATTTGCATCCACGTACTCCGTATTTGCTCGTGATGACATAGTCCTGGAACTAATGTGTAGACACTTGGCTTCTGTCTACAAGAAGTATTTCCGGTGATGCTATAGGTTTACTTCTACTTCTTCTTCTACGTCGATACGTTGGTTTGTCATATTTGACAATTGCTCAACGGGTCGTTTAAGAAAAATATTAAAGACAAAGTGAAATGATAGGAACGTTAGAAGAATAGCGGCAAGATAATCTTGCCAACTGTAAAAGATACGAAAGTGTACCATACTGCTTTCGCACCATCAGAGAAAGACCAATCCAGCTTCCGTGGCGGTAATAGGGTGTGAAACTCTGCTGATACAGCTCTAGCCCATAGCACAGAACGGCTACGTTAGAAAGACGGTGTTTTTGTGAGTTATTGATGTAAAAACAATTCACGTGTGTTATCTACAACCAAGGGACAAAGAGTATCTAGAAATATAGTCTGCGGATGGAAAATCGATAAAGGAGTAGCTCAGCGGAAATAGAAAAGTTAATATCGTCAGATCGACAAGATTGTATGCACTCTTGATTTAACGCAACGTCAGCTCTTTCGTTGTAAGAGAACACATGGGATTCTAATCGAGATTTTTGCTAATAGGCCAAGTAAATAAACACGTACCCTATGATAGAAGGGGAAACCGATGGTAAATGCAGTGTCTCTGTGTATTTTCAAATGAAGAACTTCACATAGGTGACTGACTAAACTCGTTTTTGCATGAAACCATCGCTAGGAGATGTGAATGCCAGTGCTTGAAGTCAGTGCACCATCAGTATGCTTTATTCGTAATTTGAAATAATGCAAAACTACAATTCTAAACAGGTAGTGAAAGAAATGTCTGCTTTGCCAACCGTTGCGGCCTCCAAGCCTTTTGATCTTAATCGTTATCTAACAGGTGCTATCGTTAAAAGAAACGATTTTATTATGAGATGTCATGATTATCATTATACGGTTTTCTCGTTCGATATAGCCTTGATTCCACAATGCCTTTTGTTATCCAGGGTTATGTAATGAAATGAAATATCATCTGCTGATACTTTACATAGTTCAATCGTATATCCCTCTGTTTCATGTATTTTTTTTTTTTTTCATATTTTGATAATTGAGCCGGTAATTCAACATTTCAAAACTGTTTCATTTCGAACTTATTTATGAATACCGACGTTTTTTTACACCAATTTGTTACATTTTTGCATACTTTTTTGCAAACACCATTTGGAACGGACATGATTGATTTAATGGCAGATTCGCTTCCTGGATTTATTTTTGCTAAATAAAGGTTACCATCATCATGTGAAGAGAACATAATAGCTTCAAAACATTCATATAATACGGCTGGGTCCTGCGTGACTCAGTGGTTAAGATCTGGAATTCGAGTTTCCCGGGTTCGAGCCATGAAATGCATTCGAACACTACCGTAAATCTTCGTAAGCGAGTACATTTCAGAAATACTTTTGAAAATCACACACATACTTCCTAATTGAGCAAACACTTACCTAGCGTCATTGTTGATTATGTTATTCTTTAACGGTCTTCTTTTTAGCAAACATGAGACATACTTCGGCATTTCGGAAGAAGATAGCATAACCCTTGGCAATTCAGTTCAAGAGAAGTACGGTTTTTTTGTAAAGCCACCATCTCATTAATGAGTTAACTATCAATCTCTTATGAGCTCATAAGGAAACAGCAATCGTAGATAATGAGGAAAGACCCACCGTTAATTGAATTAGGTAAAATACACTAGGACCTAAATAATACAGATTATGGAATCCATGTAGTAAGAGTACCAAGAAAAAAAGATTTTCAGATTTCAAGCCTGCGGTCAAAGGCTGGTATTGCTTGCCTTCACTCAGTGACACAGACATGTTGACTAAAGATGCAATTTAAGCGACTTGTTGCTTATAGTGCCATTTAACCACGGACAATACAATAAGCAGAATGGCGACAGTTGTGGGCGTGCAGGCAACGTGCAAGCTTGCCATCCGGCGCGATGGTTTATTAAGTTACCAGAGTATACGTGAGTCAAAATTAGTCTTTATAGCATGGTGTTCTGAATGGATCGAAATTATAAGTGAAAGTCAACCTATCTTTTCGATTAAGGATGGCCTAAAACTTTCTTTCGTAAATCGATGATTTATTGGTGTACCATAGTTAAATGACTTCAAATGTCTCCAGATTGAGTCTCAGGCTTATTTCTTTAGTAATCATTCTTGTTTTAGCTGCGGTTGGTAACACTAGTTTTTGAACCTCCTTATGGTAAAAGACAGCTGATTGGTTTTTGGTTGAGAACTAGCATGATATTTATTTTTACATGACTATAGGGTGCCCCCTCCGTTAAGGATGAATTAACAATTTGATTTAAATTAAGATTGAAAGAGTTAACGGTTGACCTCTAATCAATCGGTCAACCGTTGATACATGTTCTCCCTCATTTATCCAATTCCATCGTTTAAGCATAAGATAGAAAAAAGGATATTTGTTAACATTACAAATTATTATTTTTTGCATGTTATAATCATAACAATCAAAACACATGTATCGAGAGCATCAGTTCGTCAATAATTTTCTAGAGAACTATAAGAAATAAAAAAACAAGTAATACTGCTGTTGATTTCATTTTTGCCAATTTATATAAGGCTGTGTTAGATGTACGTTAAATGGATTTGGATTTGGATTTCTTTTGTAGGGTTTACCTAAATGTTCATCGTCGAACCTTAAATTTGAATATAGGTAAACCCTTATTCATGGATTTTGGTCCCACCTGCACACCATATGACGGCACTGATGGGTAATGCAGCCTTCAGGAATTCGAATTGTTGTAGGTTAACGGGATGATCGATTCCCCAGACAGACCACAACCCGAGACGGTGTCTGGTGGGCGGACCGAGGAAGAGTTTGTTTATTGAGATATCATCTCTACCGGGCCCACCAAATGGCTTAAATCCCTCAACGTAGTGTCGACGGAAATGCTCTAAAATGCACACAGGCTTGTCCACGGGTGCATTCCGCATGACTGACGTAATATATATACATACAGTACCCTTTGTACTACAATGGAAATGAGATCAGGTTTTATCAAAAGGTTTGGTTTGTTCGTGTTTTTCCCGTTCTCTTTCTTTTTCTTTCTTTCGTTTTTCTTTCTTTCTTTTTTCTTTCTTTTTTTCCTTTCTTCCTTTCTTTTAATTTTCTTATTGGGAGGGGGTATGTTACCACTAACCCTATTCCCACAGAGCAACATGATGCCTCTGTCCTTATGAACAATCAATCCATCTGTCAATCTATTTAATACCCATTGTTACATTGAATATACGTTTTATCTTGCTTATCACTGTAAGCTGCTGTTATTATCTACTTGACTAGTCACAAATTGGAAATCCATCTTTCATGCTATTTTGTTCCAAGATTTACATGGAAAATACGTTTGCCCTTTCTAACCACTTTTTGGTGCGGTTGTTTTCAAGTTTGACCAGTCACAAGTGGGTCCGTAGGAAATTGAAAATGATATTCAATCAAAGGCAAGCTATACCGCGTCTTAATATCAAACGAAAATATCAATCGATTTCAATATGGTATACGTCTTTCATGATTGTACTTAACCTCTTTACCAAACGCCAAATTTTCGCCTATCCGAAATTGAAAGATTGAAATTGACGACCTTTCAAAATGTGATTAAATTGAAAAACAATCTGAAAGGACAGATGACATTGTGGGCAAAGGAGTAATTGCTCGTAACGAGAGTCGTCTGAAACAAACTGATAAAGTGTCGTTATAGCTTGGTAATGGATTAAAAATTATTGTGAGGGGACGTGGTTACATATCGATCTAATGTGTAGTAAGTGTACTTGGATAAACAGTCGAGGTACTGACAGTCTCTATCTATGAATCACTTCAGTGTTTAGAGGAAGACGACACCGAACGTTTGTGTGGGAGAAGGCTTATCGGTTACGCACTTTCTCCAGTAAGATGACAGACGTTTGCTCTGATGTCTGAGATATGTGTACATTTTGTAATTCATTCATTTGGTACACTCCCTTAACGTAATTTCTTTATCATATCCCTCCTACAAATGTTTCACAAACAGATGTGTTTCTTTACTCTGGTGTCTAAGATATTTGTGATTTATCCAATTGATACCCTCCCTTTAGGTAAGGTCCATTTCATTATATCCTCCTACAAATGTTTCACAAACCGATGATTATTTTTTAAACCTCATGTCTGAAATAACTAAAGATGTTAACATTTTATTGTCATAAAAGGTTCTTGTTCATAGAAGTGATAGAATTTGGAAGTTGTAAACAGATGTCCTAAAACCGCACAGACTCTGCACTGTTGTATTACGCACTGATGATTGGTCATTGAAAGCAAAATATCTAAAACACGTGTATAAATTGAATTAATATGTATTTTACTCAAAAGCGTGACATCACCTTTGAGATCTAACGTATTTAAAGAGTAAATACTTAGATATCTTGACGCTTCCCGAAACAACCATGCTTTCAATATTTACTTTTAATTGGTTATCAAACAACAATACAAAGAACTGTAGTGTTTGACGCCATTTTATTTTGAAATCTGCAACATTCTCGTTTAACAATTGGACATGTTTATTAACTCTTAGAATGCTTTTTAATTTCCTTAAAATATATTTGTGTGTCATCCGCTTTCCAAAACCTTAAATATCTGCTCAATTCTGATGAGAAAAGATACTCAGAATATTAAACAGGCAGTACCCAAGGCCAGCCACCAATCTACATGGCGGCCTTCCTGGATCTAACCTGTTGGCATAAGCATGAAGTCGGTTCCAGTAATACAAGGGGTAATTAACCGTTTTGGTAGATATTAGCAAAAAGATAGTCCACTATTTCAAAGAGTCATCAAAGTCTGGCATCTGAAGGGGTTTTCTATAAATAATATACATTTGCTGCAAGACCTCAAACAAATTCGTTTAATCAGCAATTACAGCACTCAAGTGCTCTCAACCCCTTTCCTCACATGGGATTTCAAAACGTATACTAACAATAATCTAAAACATATAAGAGTTATCATAGAAGTCATAAGTGCTTGGCCGCACTAGGTCTAAGCAATAAATAAATATGAAATTGTTTCGAACTGTTTCATCGAATTCATTTTAATCTTTTTTTAAGCTAAGAGCCTACGAGAAAATAATGTATAAAAGAAAAAATAGACCAATGTCTTTGGAAAATGTCGTTATATATATCATCCAACTTATCGTAGGAAATGGTCGAGAATATTTGACATCTCTCCCATATTTCCCCGATGAATGTAAGTTATTTCATTTCAAATGCAATTATCATGTCAATAATGTATAAATTGTGAAGTTATTTGTCTGGCCATTTGAAATAAAGCGTTTCTGAGTAACTTACCCGGGCTTTGATAAAACACCTTTTGGAAGGTTCGATAAAGCAAGTCCAACAGGACGTGTTTGTCTCTTTGCCAGAGAGAGACGAATAAATACGTTTATGGAAGAAGTCAGTGACTTGGTAAAAGGTATTGTGTAGTAACGGTGATGGAACAAAAGGAATAACCCTTAGATTTCTGGGTTATTTTATAAAAATATTTTTTGTGTCGTCTGCTTTCTAAAACCTTAAAAAATACCTGTTTAATTGTGTTGTGGAAAGATACTCAGAGTAGCAAAAAGGTCAGATCACAGACCAGTCGTCAATTTACTTGGCACAAGCACAAGCATGATGTTTGCACAAGCATGATGTCCGTTCTAACACTTTAAGGGATAAACACTAATCGCACACCTGTGCACGAAATGACTATTTTGCAGTTAGGAAATGGAAACTCAAAGCAAAATACAAAACAAATCCAGTCTAGCGTATTGAATGTTTTCTTCTCATGTGCCACATACATGCAGTGCGGTGTATAAGATGCACTTATGTGCTTCATTTGATGACAATAGCTGCGTCGAGTAGAACTTCTATTTCTGTAGTCACACTCGAGTATACCATAATTAGGTTCGGAAATACACATACTTCATATTCCTCTGACAGCATTCCTTTCATGTGCTCAACGGTCCCAAAATATACTGTAAAAGTCCAAAGCGGACTAGTTCGTTCTTACCACAAATTTTGATCATCTTGATCAGTGGCAAAACTTGACATTTAAGAAGGGTTTTCTGGATCGGCAGAGGGTTTTATCTCCGTGCAGTTAGATTTATAGTTAACATTGCAGTTTTAAAATTCGCTGAGAAAAAATGAAATCAGTGTAACCTTAATTCAAGGATTCCAACAAGAGGATGTAGCAGAGTTCTTTCCACGCAATATGTTGAAGAGCTTATTCTTAAATCCCCTTTTTACTTTTTTGTATGATTTTAATCACTTTTTTCTTATATAATGAATACAAACAATTTAGATTTAAAAAGAGAATTAATGAAGATCGCAACGGATAACGATGTAAGACTTTTATCCACATATCTGGTTTTTGATCATTTGAGAAATGCGATTGTTCCCTTATGATAAGCAATACACCCTAATATATATATAGTTATATTTCAAAAAATATATATTTATTGCTTTTTCAAAGAAATTCTTTCGAAATACTATCAATTAAAGAATGATAATCATAAACGCATTAGTAATTCTGCCCTGTTGAATAAAGTATTCTGTAGATTTGTGTGATGGGATAAGAGTGGTGTGGTAAATATTTGTTCTATTCAAGAGCTTGTGGGCAGACAAACAAAATCTGAGTTATCTAACGGCCGTTAAATAACATAGTTATATAACACATTCCAATACCTGTTTTTAGATAATGAGTCAGCTTTCTTTGATGCATCCACTGGCCTACACAAATGTAGAAAATAAATATTAAACCGAACGAGTTGAATCTTTAGTAGGGTTTTTACGTTATGATTACAGTAATACAATAGTATGAATATTCATATTCAAATCAATGGCTGGAAATAGGGATCTTACCTGAGACGCCTGGTCCGTTTGCTTTTCTAACTGTCTATATACTATTATTGAAAAGTGACCGATTTAACAGGATCGATTCCATCATGCATGAAGGTGATTGTAAACTAATCAAAGCCCTTTGTTAAAGACACTTCCACATACTGTATATACGTTTGTACCGTCAAAAACTTTTAGGAAGGAAACACATTCCATCATTGTCATTATTTTAATTGTAAACCAAACTCGATACATGCATCTCTAGAACCGAATACCAATGATATTGTAAGCCATGGTTTGTCATGTGGTATACATTCCGACTAGTTGGGATTGATGCGATCAAAGATTCTACAGTCATCTCGGAATTGCAGGCATCCATTTTCCTGCTACGCAAAGACTCGTTACCCACGGATTAACCCCTTACTACATAAACTCTCACTGTGGTGCGTTCGCTAGATAAGTTTATGGAGACCAGTTTGAAAACAATATGAGTTGTTCGAAATAATCAATTCATCTTTTTGCCACAATGGTTTATGTCTGGAATCCCCCGTGAAAATGCTGTTTTTTATACGTTATAACTCCTTCTGTCTGTGTTTAATTTGTTTGTGTCTTTTTTTAATTTTTTTAAGTTATTATTTTTATTTATTCTATTTATCTTTTTATTGTCTGCCTTTAGTCTTGACCAGATCTTGACCAGTCACGTAATCTCATATGAAAAGGTAGTGAACAGTGTAATATGCTTTCTCTGGCGTGTACAAAAGAAAAACAAAAAAATAACAATGCAAAACGAAGCTGCCGAACCATAATGCCGTTTCGTTTTCCTTGCACTTTGCACGATGGCAATGCGAGCTTTTTGTTTCCCGGCGGCGCAATGAAAATGCCAATCAGTCAGAAGACGGAGTGCATCTTTTATTGCATCAGTCGCTTTCTCTAGAAATTGATCAGACTGCGTTTATGTTCTTGCTCTTCCAA
Source organism: Cerastoderma edule (assembly GCA_947846245.1). Classification (NCBI taxonomy): domain Eukaryota; kingdom Metazoa; phylum Mollusca; class Bivalvia; order Cardiida; family Cardiidae; genus Cerastoderma; species Cerastoderma edule. The sequence continues at coordinate 3,093,603 of OX401405.1, forward strand.
GAAAGAAACAAAACAATAACTCTAACCTTCCCTGCATGATTTACTCAATGCTTCCTTTCATCAGATTGATTTATGTTTCTAATGTGAGACTTCGTCAGTTGTTTGGCAATTTAGTATCGACGCAGTCTCTGGAATGGCTTTGTTGCGTTACGATACAGAAGGTGCGTGTATATGGTAGTTATGTGGTTCTAGCCTATAGTTTCAATGAATCAGTGTATGTGTGTACCAATAAGCTCATACCATTAACTCTTACAAAACGCCAAATTTACGACTGTCCCAAATTGAAATAGTTTGCAGACGACATTTAAAAATGTGATGAAATTGAAAAACAAAATCTTCTGATAGGGCAGAAACCTTTATGGGAAATTGAGAAATTGCTCGTCACAGTGTTTTCCAATGTCGTCTGCAACAAACTGGTCAAATGTCGTTATTGTTTGGAAATGGGTAAAGGTGGTGTTCAGCGTTCATCGCGTTGAAACGTTTGGATGTACACAATAAGAAGGAAGTAAGATGGATGTCGTTGGAGTGTTGTTAGAAAGAACTTTCGCGACATAGAAAAGAGAAATCAAGGCAAGTCACAACAAACGCTGCCTTTGTCATTTTGACTTCTTCTAGGTATATTAACCCATTACCAAACAACGACGACATTTACCAGTCTGTTGCAGACGACTCTGGAAAACATTGTGGGAAGGAAAAATTGCTCGTAACGAGCACAGTGTTTTCTACCCTATCAGAAGATTAACTTTCAATTTTATCTCATTTTGGAAAGTCGTATGCAAATCCTTTCAATTTGGGACAGTCTAAAATTTTGCGTTAAAAGGTTTTGGTAAAGGGTTAAATGTGTATATATTGCGCAATAGCTAAGCAAATAACATTTGAAAATGTCCATACCATGCGTATGCTTTACCATACACACGTTTTTGTAATCGAGATATTCATGAAAATAAAATGCGGGAAATACTGTTATGGAAAAAGAAAAAAACCAAAACAACCGCATTTTCAATTTCACTTTCCATTGAAGCACAAATAGATCTATTCTCTGTGTGGATCCTGCAATAGAAGGCGTACTTACTTTCACCGTGTTTCTCGCATTTCTTGCTGCATTAACCGAACGTTTGAGCAAACTGAGAGACCAAAGGGGTACATGTATCATTAAAGGTACTTGTTCACAGTTGTGAAGAAATTTAGTATCGACACAGTCTCTGATATGGCTTTGGCGCGTTAAGATATGTGCAATTATGTGGTAAATATGTGGTTCTAGCATAAAGTTTTGATGAATCAGTGTCTATGTGTACCAATAAGCTGAGGAGGTATATGAATCTTTAAAGGTGTTTGTTCAAAGTTGTGAGGGAATTTGGAATAAAAATAATTTCTTTAAAACTGCACAAACATAAGCCATTTCGTCGATCCAATGAATAAACTATAGAAGGTCATTCGATTAGATGGTGATACCTCGCTACGGTCTTGCAATGAACCATTGGTTTATGATAACGTCAAACGTTTAAACGGTGAGCATTGCAAAAGGGACAAACACATTGTTCATCTTCGTTGCACAAACGTATCGCACATACCCAAGAGCATTCGGTTAAGGAACATAAATTAGTTAAAAATGTTCGTATTTACCCTTTTAGTGCTGGAAAGAAAATTTGCGGCTGACCTGTGATCTAACCTGTTTGCTACTCTGCATATTTTTCCTCATCAAAATTAAGCAGATATTTAAGGTTTTGAGAAACATTAGAGAACATACAGTCTCTCACACAAGTCATCAACTTACCAAATTCTTCAAACAATAAAACAAGTAGTAAAATTTATGCTTAGCCTATTACCAAACAATAACGACATCTACCACTTTGTTGCTGATGACGTTGGAAAACTTTGTGGGAAAAGGAGAAATTGCTTGCTTCTTTCCCCAAAACGTTTTCTACCATATTAGAAGATAATTTTCCAATTTCATCCATTTTTGAAATGTCGTCTGCAAACTCTTTCCATTTGGTACAGTCAAACTTTTGGCGTTTGGAAAAGGGTTAAACCTTGCAATGAACCTCTAGATCCATGATAATGTTCAGGGTCCCTACGCTGTGCATGACAAGGGGGATCCTCGATCGTTTCGGTCCGATTGGGTTGGGTCTGACTTAGTTGCTAATTACCGGGAGTTTCAATTAGTTAAAATGTTAATGTGAAATTGATTGATTTCTTTTCGCCGTAAGTGGCGCTATCGGTCCCAGCGATTAAGACTTCAACGGTATAGGATGTCCCCCACCCTAGCAAATTGATTAGTAATTAACGCTCCGGTGTTAATCTGTTACCGAAACACCTGTTTACGGCATTGGTTCTGGAATGTCGTCAGTTGGTGATTTGGTTAAAGGTTCGTGAGATTATGAGAATATACACTGTACTCATTCCCAGTCAAATTTGCATAGAGTGGAATTGTGTTCTTCTTTCGCACTCTAAATAGGCACGCATTGGTCATGTTAACCCTTATAGTGCTGGAACCGACTCCATGCTTATGCAAACAGGTGAGATCCAGGCCAGCCGCGAAGTAAATTGGCGGCTGGCCTCTGATTTTACCTGTTTGTTACAGTGAGTATCCTCCTTCGTCAACATTAAGCAGATGTTTAAGGTTTTTTAAAAGAAGACGACACTAAGAATCTATATTTTGGAAACTTACCCATAATTCTCTGGGTAAACCAGAGATTTTCCGACCAAGCGGTAATGTACTACTCTTTTTATGAACTTTGGCACAAGGTTATCTCTCCAATTAACCGAGAAAAACAGTACAGGAATTTACAGTGTAGAAAAAAAATCACCCACTATACCTCTTAGTCTTGATTTACTATTTCACTTTGTCCTTTTTTACATAATGACAGGTGCCAATAATACATAACAATCACGTATAAGAAATTCTTTTGATTATCAAAACCAAACGATATTCCGTTTTCAGCATCACTTTTTGACGCAGTGCCTATGATGCTCAATGAGGCTACATCAAATAATACAGACAACTATGAATGATTTGCGTGCTGACATGATTAGATGAGTGAAAGTACAATATACGTAACACGATTCCTCTAATAGTTGCTAGTTTGCAACCTTAAGTATTTTCTGTATTTGGTGAATGTATATTAATTCCAAATAAACATGCTTAGACCACACCCAATAGCTGTTCCCTGGGAGGTCCCGATGTGAACTTTTAGGAGGCCGGTGTGCTTAACCCTTAACCAAATGTCAAATATTCAACTGTCCCAAATTGAAAGAGTTTGCAGACGACATTTCATGATGTGATGAAATTGAAAAATAATTTACTGATAGGGCAGAAAAGATTGTGGGATAAGGAGAAATTGCTCGTTAAGAGCAATTTCTCCTTTTCCCAAAGTGTTTTCCCGAGTCGTCTGCAACCAACTTGTCAAATGTCGTTATTGTTTGGTAATGGGTTAACCGTCGAGCAAAGGTATGGCGAGATAATTTGTTTGTGTCCCACCACCGACATAATCATGATCATTTGGTAAAGCGGTCAATTGCGTGAAATGTATATTAAAATGAACTTACGGGAAAGTCTATGTAACATAAAAAGGTCCACCTATCGACGCTTATTTATTGTTAACACTTATAAAATGTCCGAAATCCCAGCCTTTTGCGCGAGCTATAAGAATACTTGTATGAATAATCGTCTGCTAATATGTCGCTTTAGTAAATGTAGGATATAGAGAATAATAGGTTAGTGACGTTAATGGGTTAAGTTTTTCGGGCAGGGCGTAGGAATTTATTTTCGGCTCACCCAATAAATACAGAAGCCGAACCCGAAAAATTTAACCCATTAACGTCACTAACCTTTTATTCTATTTATCCCGTTACATACCTTTCGAATACCCAATTTCAACAAAACAACAGAGAAAACAGTTTTTATGAAACTCAAATGAGCATCAGCATGCGTGAACAAGCATGAATAGTAGTCACGAGACAAATCGTAATGTCATAGTGTGACGTCACACGATGAAAAATGACGTCACACGGTATTCTCTGTCTATGGTAGAGTGGATACATTTTGATAAGGCATATAGATAGGGGTGATCGAAAAGGTATGGTGGTTAATATAATATATTTCCTGAGAGTGTTAATTGTGGAGGATATGACATGTGTTTATTTTGTGTAAAAAGTAATGAAACCGGAGATTTGTCTCGATGACGTATTTTTCCCTAACTAATCTAAATATAGAATTGTTCTTAAGTGCAATGAGGCAGCAAATAGTTCCGAGTAATACCTTCGATTTCTTCAAATTTAGTGATCATCCATTGATGATTTGTAACTTGAAACATTAGATGGACCAAACAGTATCGTTTCACTTCATAGATTTTAACTCCGATGTGCCAGTTTTTGCGTCGCTTGACCATAAGCAAATGAGTGGTTTCATGTTTGATCCATAGGCGACGTTTACCAACTGAAGTCGATTTGAAACCTTCACGGGTTTACTTCTTCTCTGAAAAGGTTCGTCCCAAATAATAATACGTAACTGATGCAAAATTAAAGTAGCAAAAGACGACAGAAAAGGCAATAAAGAAAATACCCTATCAGATTGTCTCTCAATGGCATCACATTTTGAAATGTCGTCTGCAAACTCTTTAAATTTAGGACAGTCAAACATTTGGCATTTGGAAATGGGTTAAACCAATGTTAAATGTTTTTGGGGAAGGGTCGATGGACCGCCATAAGATACCGAACTGTTCAAAAAGGGCAGTCAAGCATTCGAATGCCTAAAACACGGATTCGCCCATAGATCACCGCTAAGTAATCAAATAGTGTTGACCAGGTTGGTAATTACACCATGTTTCATTAAGTCCGAAGAAACAAAAGCGCAATTCACCGTGCTTAATTAAAGAAAACCCGTATCATTATCCCGTGTCCTCTTAGCCCATTACCAAACAATAATGACAATTGAGCAATTTCTCCTTTTCCCACAATGTGCTCTGCCCTGTCTGGACATTGTTTTTCAACTTTACTCGTACAGTTAGGGACGGTCGAATATATTGTGTTTGGTAAAGGGATAGAATAGAATTCGTCTCCGTTTTGGAAGTATGTTTATACCATTTCTAGAAATCGCAAATGTGGACGTCTTTAAATATCGTTTCTTAGATAGACAAAAATGTTGTTTTCTTTTCGAGAGAGCATATGACCACTTTGCCAATACCTAAAAACTGCTATAATTCGTCATGAACAAACTTCCAATTCAACTTTGAGTTGAGATAGAATACTGAATATGTTTTGAATATAATAAATCATACAGAAAACAAACATAAACCAGACATGGTATTTTATGTAGGGAAATGTCTAAAAAGAGTATTAGGTTTCCGATGAGTTAGCATTCTCGAAATATGACGACACGAAGACATGTCAAGTATTAAATGTGGTTCATTATCACCTAATGGTGACTTCATCGAATAGTTGACTAGGCACTTCTTTTCATGTAGGATACTGTCGGGAATTGTATATGGTTTTTCGGTGGATTTGGATTTCATTTATTTATTAATTTAGTGTAGTTGACTACGCACCACCAGCTACCACACCGACCAGTACAGGACATTTGGCTTAAACGGACGGAATGACTATAAACGCAATCCTATACGAATTGATGTTTGACATTGATCCAGATGGAGTACAATAGCTGATAACACAAATAAATAAAGGCAATAACTTTTTATTTGTAGTGTTATATAAAAAAAAACTGATTCCGACACATCGACTTTTTATTTTCACAAACATGATTCCAATAAGTACTTTTAGCGGATTTATGTCTAATGGGTTTTCAAACGAAGAAAGAATAACTTTCGATTCAGACGTTAACATCTAAACTGTGTTTAGAGTTTCGAAAATACCTGCGTGTTATTTTATCATAAACGAAGAAAGGGCTATTCATTTAAGGACAATCTGGGTGGAGCGAAGTTTAAAACCAGTCTGTGCGAACGACCGAGGCACACCCGATTCCACACTTTAGGCGATCATTCATATACATTTTCTTTTAAATATACGATTCCTCCTGTAGTTAAAACCAACAATGATAAAAACTCACTTATGACGCGGCTAATACATAAATAAACTGCCCTTTAGTGGATATGTCAAATTTAAATCGCATAACTTTATGGTCTGTTCGGTAATGACAAGTAAAAGTCACCGGACGGGGTCTTCACCGTACGACCATTCGTATCTGGTGTCTCGTGGAACAATACGAAACACTATCTCGAACCGGCCGAAATACTAAAGAGCGGCATTGCAAAATGTGACTGGATATGTAGAAGATAATGCAAACCCTTTACCAAACGCCAACTTTTCGATTGTCCCAAATTAAAAAAGACGAAATTTCAAAATGTGATGAAATTGAAAAAACAATCTTCTGATAAGGTAGAAAGCATTGTTAAATGCAATTTGTCCATTCCCACAGTATTTTCTAGAGGTCGTCTGCAACAAAACGGGTCAAATGTCGTTATTGTTTGGCAATGGATTGAAAAGAAAAGAAATCCACCTTGCTTACGTAGCTATCGAGTTATTTATAAATAGTATTTATTTTTAATGACTGCAGAATAAAATACTTACCAGTTATCATGAATCACTTTCTTCTCGATGTCACGAGCTTTAGAATCTGTGTAACATCCCATTCGGTACGATTAAAACCCGTAAACTCATGCATTGGTTTGGAAATACATATATATTACCGTGAATTAAGAACCAAATCGAAATAAAGACAAATTACGAAAAAGCTCTGTGTAACATAAAAGCGACTTTCACATGCAATTAAGATAGATGTTTACAGTATTTATTAATCAATCCAAAGACAAAAAGAAAAATATTTTTGACAGAAAAAAAATTGCTCTGTTTCATCAGTTTCTATATTTATCCACTAGATGTCAAACTTATGTTGAAATTTTCCCGCTGATTTATTCTCTCGCTATTTTCAATTTTAAACTATCATATGTAACCATTCGGGATGATAGAATTTCTATCTTAATTCAAGTTACGATAAAAAAAAGAAAGTTAATCTGTCAAGTTGCAATCAAAAAGAAACTTAATGTCATGGTGTCCTCGCAATACTTTTACATCGTTAATTTTCATTGAAACATACAGCTTTAATTGGTAAATAGACACCCTCTCCAATGAAAGTATTCCAATTATTTCAAGATCCTGAATTCTTATGAAAGAATGACACAAACATATTATGTTTTGACTTCAAATGGATGAAGCGGGTCTCAATGTAACATATTGATTAAAGTATCTATCTTTTTGAAAGGGCAACTCTTAAGTTTCATGATTGAAATGCCACACAGACTTCAGGGGTATCTTATAGGTATATGATTGTTCGCCTAAATAGACAGAGTGGTCTAAACAAAGATAACACAAGAAAAAATGAAAATAGTACAACGTAGCGAAAATCTCATTATTTCAATGGTAGTTTCTTTGACATTTGGTTCACAATTGTATATTGCAACTTTTCACCCACAACTGGAAGGTAAAATAAGCTATTATTAAATGGGGCTAATTGCTAATTCTATTCAAATTATTTCTGATGCAAAACTTTCTTCCCTGCTCGTTTCTTTTTCTACCAGTCAAGACAAAAATACTGCTATTGATTAATGAATATGTGCCATATTATGGAAGAAAATGTGAAACATGCGTCAAACATTACAAACAGTGTGTCTCTTTTTCTCACAATGTTTTCCAACCTATATGAAGATCATTTTTCGATTTCTTTAGAATTTGGAATGTCGTCTGCAAACTCTTTCAATTTGGGACAGTCGAACATTTGACGTTTGGTAAAGGGTTAAGGCTTGTTTGCCCATGGGAGAGCCGAAAGCACCGCCGGTCCTTATCAAGTCCATCTGGTTATATCCGATAGCCAGTGACTGTCCAACTACATAGAGTTCGTATTCATTTTCAGACAGCGTTCAGCGGATTGTCATTCTCGCTGGTGTCACATTACTTCTAATCTCTGGACTTCTTACTCCATGCTTAAACTCACGTTTACGAGCCTTAAGCAAACGTGTTTAGAAGCCAACTCGACAAAATGAAAACTTGCTCGTAACTAGAAGTTATATTTCTTCTATGATCGCGTTTATTTTTCATATTTCCGTCGTCAGAACAACTTGTTTTAATAACCCTTATAGTGCTGGAACCGAGTTAAAACATATGCAAACAGGTTAGACCCAGACCAGCCGCCTCTACAAAAGTAAGCAGATGTTTAAGGTTTCGGAAAGCAGCAGACACAAAAATGTAGTTTTGTTTATGAAATTACCCAGTATTCTAGGGGTTAGGCCTAAATTGTGTTGCCTGATGTTGTTTTCATTATTGGAACAGTAAAATGGTTACTCCTACGGAATAGGCTTGTCATATGATCTGTATGTCAATAAAGACAACAACGAAAAAGTTTTTCCAGTTGTTAACGTGATTTTGAAACGAATACCAAGGGCAAGTCTGATATGAAAATGTGTCTTATGTTGTATTAGATCACACTCGTACAACGGCATTGATGTTATGATAGTTTTATAGTTTAAAGGATGGCGTTGCTTAAATGCATTCATCAAAGTATATAGCTATTATACACAATAATAAATTTCATACATTTTTAGAAAATCTAGTTTTGGAACAAACGTCTTGTTCAGCTATGTGCAGTGTTACATTTGAAATCGCTATCAAACTTGGGTTTGTCTAAATGCTTTTTGTTCAAGCGTTTCTCTGCTAAATACTCGTACATGTTGAAATTATTTGCCGAAGTAGTAAATCAAATTGAAATAAATGGATCCATTGAAAATATTCTGACGAAAGACAGATATTCTCTCGAAAACCGAACTCCCTTTTTGGCAGTTTGTTTTCAAATGCAGATTGCTATAAATGTGTTTTTGTTCGTACATTGGAATTGTAAAATCAAAAATTCAGCAGTTAATATGTTATCATGACAAACGCTATTTCTGCAGTCGTCGATTTCGGAATTCGTTGTTGTGTTAGAAATGTTATACTAATGGAAGTCTGAATTAGCTAGTTAATGATGCAACGCTCGATTAACATATATTTGCTTTGTTTCGTTTTTTGATCAAATTATTTCTGACCGTTAGATAACGAGAGTAGAGGGGCTAATGGGAAACTTCTTTAATTGTCTCCGGATTATGTACAGAAGAACTTGGCTTTTGAAGGGAGATTTCAGATCGATTCAACAAAATTTTACTTATAGTTTGATACTTGTCTGACACATGACACTGTACTCAAAACCTCAAACCTTACTGCCCACAAAGGCTTTTCAATCAAGGGAGTTACACACATATTACATCAGTTAGCCAGATAACTACTTTCCATTCAGGGATTTATTCAGCGCCTTAGGGATTTGGATCAACGTTGAGATGGGACCATGTGATTTCAAGAACGATGACATTTCCTCTATGCAACAAAGACGTTTACATGAAGTTGAAATGTGCATTGTACTATTTCATGCCCCTGCAATCATGTAATCGTGTGAAAGAAGTCTCTGATTAAAATTGCTAAAATTGCGTTCAAATGAATGTTAATCATGACACCTTTGAAGGCATTTGACGAATGGATGATTTGGAATTCAAAGTCGAATTCGTTAACTCTTGAACAATATATTCTAGCCAATCATTATTTGTCAATGTTCGTTAGACATCTGATTTGATTCATTTCAAAATGCTGGCTGGATTTCTTTATTTCAATTTCTGATTATAAGACTTCTATAGCCATCCATCTATAATAGAGTAGGGAATTAAACAAACAGGCCTTGCAGAATAATGTAAACATCGAGTGCAGCCAGAATGTCTGGTTCGGAACCATAAGCGCCGGATCTGCATTTCCCTGGCATTTTTTGTTAGATCTTTACGGGTGTCGATGGACATGTTCTTAATTTAGATGTACAAGTGTACAGTCAATCTACCCCTTGGTACTGGTATTACTTGCATACGGCGTCTCGAACTTCTCAGAGTGCTCCCCCCTTGATATGCTGCATCGATCACTGCCAGACAATTCTGGTGAGTAGCATGAGAATATATTTCATGCGAAGATAAACTTTACTTCTAGCTCACTTTACCCGCATTGTGCTTGCACAAGCGATCCCCTTTGTCATTGGGAAAAAAACGTCAAACGAACCACTTTATTTGCCCATTCAGTCGTAAGAATTGATAAAAAAAGATTTTTGATTCGTTGCAGGAGTAATTTAATTAATTATATTTTGAAGAATGACAGAGTGTCCAATGGAATTTAAGTTATAGAGAGATACAATCCGTTTTAAAGCATATCAAATACCGTTCACGCCACGAAATAAGCATCCCTTTTATCACAGCCTTGACCGATTCGTTCCCCCAAAGACAATTCTTCTTTTTCTCTATGGCTATACGGGAGATAAACTAGTCTGTTGAAATTGAACATAATGCCGCATTCAATTATAATGTAGTTATAGAACTATAGTTACATCATCAGAACGCGCTCTTCGAATTTCTTCGCCAGCGTAGTGCACTATCACTACAGTGAGTTCTCTTTAATCCGAACACGTCCGTTCCAAACAAAATGACCGGATTACCGATTCATCCGGACTATTGAAGTAGAGCATGTTCTTATACACATTAAGATATAAACGGTCTGTATGCACCTGTATATTTATAACCCTTTAGCAAACGCCAAATTGTCGACCGTCCCAAATTGAAAGAGTTTGCAGACGACATTTCAAAACGTGATGAAACTCAAAAATAATCTTCTGATATGGCAGAAAACATTGTGGGAAAAGGAATTTCTTCTTTTCCCACAATGTGTTCAAAAGTTATCTGCAACAAACTGGTCAAATAATTCCGTTCCCTTACAATTTCGTTCGGATTGCGAGACATTCGGATAATCGGGGTCCGGATAAACGAGGACTCACAGTATCACTCCTCCCAAAACTTATACGTATCACGACTAACCAAACAGAACAATATGACATCGTTAACTCTAACTCTTATAATATACAAAATGACGTCATGGTCATTCAAACAGGTTAGAATCAGGCCAGCCGCGAAGTAAATTTGTGGCTGGTGTGTTTTATAACCTGTTTGCTACTCTGAGTATCATTCCGTGACAAAATTCAACAGATATTTAACGTTCTGGAAAGCAGACGACACATAAAACTATTTCTAGAAAATTACCCAGCATTCTAAGGGTTAAGACAAAAAGAGGCTGTGAAGAACAGTTCATAAATGTGTCGGTTTTCACATGGAATTAAGGTCGATTTAGCCATGTCGATTAGACACAACAGGTTCGTTAATCTATTTTACATCTGTTTCATCCAGGCCCTATAAGGTATCAACTGGTTTATTCACGTATTCTTATAGCCGTTATAAGATTGTTATCTCAAACACGCTGGGCCCTCAGAGGTGAGACGTGACCCTTACCTTGTGTACAGTAGTGTGGTCTTGTACAAGGAATGGTGACAGGTATACAGTGAGTTCTCGTTAATTCGACCACGTCCGTTCCCAACAAAATGTCCGAATTACCGAATCATCCGGACTATTTAAGTAGAGCATGTTCTTATACACATTAAGACATAAACGGTCTGTATGTACGTGTATACTTTAACCCTTTAGCAAACGCCAAATTGTTGACCGTTCCAAATTCAAAGAGTTTGCATTCGACATTTCAAAACGTGATGAAATTCAAAAATAATCTTCTGATATGGCAGAAAACATTGTGGGAAAAGGAGAAATTGCTCGTCACGAGCAATTTCTCCTTTTCCCACAATGTTTTCAAAAGTCTGCAACAAACTGGTCAAATAATTCCGTTCCCTTACAATTTTGTTCGGATTGCGAAACATTCGGATAATCGGGGTCCGGATAAACGAGGCTTCACTGTACTTGTGTCAAGATCTAAACGTCATATTGTACCTACATACTAAGTCAGACATCAAGATGTATGTTTGTTTAAGAATATAGGAAGAGCTAAGAATGCTGGGTAATTTTCTAACAATAGATCTTTTAGCCCTCAGTTTTCTAAATCATTACGTATCTGCTTAATCTTCATGAGAAGAAATACTTAGAGAACCAAACAGGTTAGATCACAGGCTAGCCGCCAATTGACTTGGCAGCTGTCCTGGATCCAACCCGTTTGCATTAACATGTGGTTGGTTCTAGCATTTCAAGGATTGATGAAAATCGGTAATTATGAACGACAACTATCTTAACATTTAACTCTCTTTTCATTTTTGTATGTCTTATTAAAATGAGTTTTTGTCGTACTATTTATCAACGTTATATATATTTCCTTTCTGTTTCATTACAAATCGAGTCTTTCAAGAAACAATATCAACATAGATAAAAAGAAATATGCTTAAATTATTTTTCTATTGTTACTTATCCTAAGTTGAAAATAAAGTACAATATGACTATCAAAGAGGCTGGTACTGGGGAATATTTTCCTAATTTTTACGAAAAGATAACAGCTTTATGAATGCTGCTTTCTTGAGAGCCACTATTTCGTTCCCTGTGGCACGATGTGTACAAGAGGTAGCAATTCAACTGGAAAAATCAGTACCAGTTCTAATAATGCTAAATCTATCTTGTACCCAGGAAACGCAACTCTACGATTCTGAAAATGAGGATAACTGGTTTAAAACAAGCAAAATGCAAAGAAGTCCAACCTAAACAAATCGTTTAATCGGTTAATACCTTGAAGAGAAGGGACGAGACGACCTGTGGTGATTTATATCTCCGACCTGTAACCCAGCTTATTTGTTCCCGTCATTAAGAAGTCATCCGAACTATCGTTTGTACAGTCGTAAAAACGAACCCCGGCCTTATAACCCTTTACCAAACGCCAAGTTTACGACTGTCCGAAATTGAAAGAGATTGCAGACGTCAGTTCGAAATGTGATGTTATTGGAAAATAATGCTATGAAAGAGCAGAAAACATTGTAGGAAAATGAAAATTGTTCGTTACGAGCAATTTCGCCTTTTCTGACAATGTTTTTCAAGAGTCATCTGTAACAAAGTGGTGAAATGTCGTTATTGTCTGGTAATGGGTTAAAATCACGCTGGCAAAAGGATACTCCGAATCTCTATGACCAATTCATTTGAATATATTCAAGCCAATATGTCACATATAAAATGTGTTGGAAATAATTTGTTTTATGCTACCGTTTGCCGAACAACGTTGCTTTAAATATGGATAATAATACATGCCAACATGGAGATAAAGTTTGGTTATTCCATTAAACAGTCCACTTGACATTAACCAGAGAACCATTCAAGGATCTGTCCGATACAATGTGAACTATTTCCTCTTTGATCTTTTGTCCGAAATCTTAATGAATAGGTAATTATGTCAAGGAATCTGTGATAAGGTTCGTTATCTGTTGGACAGTAGAGGTCAGGTTAGAATAGCAGTATTATGTGTTGTCAGCCATCCCATTGACTGGTTGGTACAAGAATCAGACCACTGTTTGATCTCATTAACTTGTTGAAGGGACTAACTCAATGATGCCCGATCTAGAAGCAATAAAGGTCGAACTATTTGATAGTAACAGATATTCACACTTAACTATATTCATTTTCCAATTTCGTTCCTTCTGAAATGATGATACACGTATATCTTGTATTTGTAAAGAAAATGTGAAGTGAGTCTACGCCTGTCAATCCTTCAATGGGAAAACTGGTTTATACATAAACACAGGAATTTCTCTTGCATCTTACGAATGTCACGTGAAAGGAGCATCTAAACATTTTCGAAGACCCAAGACACGACGGTATCTTAAAAAGCACCTCTTGGTCTAACTTTGGCTCATTTTTTACGAAAGATCCGTTCGAATGGTTTCAATATGACAATACAATTTTATATCTTTTCTGTACGGTTCTGTATCTTCGCAGTTGGGAAGCTGTCAAAAATCTAGTCTTTTGTTATTTTAGAAAACTATGTTGTCGTGTGATCGATAGAAGACAATTTATTTTTAAACGTTAAATTCTGAATAAATGAGATAGTCCTTTAGAATCCCGAAGATATTACATGGACGCGCCATCGGTAGAGAATGGTAGTTAACTTTCGAAAGTATTCGAATAAATGATTGAAATACCAAAAACAAGCGAGTTGCCCTATCTGCATTTAACCTTAGAATGACAGCGGCTATAATAAAGTGCCTTTTAGTGATTTCGGTTGATCAAGTATACGTTTCGTGGTTGTCAATTGAAACTTTCAAAAGTGGCGCGCATCACAAACATTTTATCGAAAGAACTGTTAAATGTGCAAAGAATAATCAATTGTACAGTCAGTGAAGAGAGTTTGGTCTCAGAGGGCGATATAAATTTTTCAAACGGACAATGCAGTTTGAACTTCAGAGCAATGGTGAACTCAGTAAGAATTCGTCAAGAATACTGCTTGATTAAAAAAAAGATAATTCCAGCATAACTTACATGCTATAAATCTGTATTATCTATCACGATGAATACAACTCATAAGTAGAACCCAATAAAGAAACGGAGAATACAGTCCGACAGTGGTAAGCCTGGTATGTGGACAACTATGACTCACAAATTAACCCTTAGAATGCTTGGGAATTTTCTTAAAAAAGTTGTTTGTGTCGCCTGCTTTCCAAAACCTTAATTATCTGCTTGGTTTATGTGTGGAAAAATACCCAGAGTAGCAAACAGGCTAGAGCACATGCCAGCCGCCAATTTACTTGGCGGCTGGCCTGGATTAAACCTGACTGCATTACTATGAAGTTCTTTCCAGCACTATAAAGGTAAAATCTGGAAAAGACGTAACGTTAACATAACGATGCAAGGTTTAACAGGATTACCAGAATAGTCTTTTGGCATTGTAAAGCAGAGAAGCATAGATCAAAAGATATGATGTATTTTTCATGCAGCAGTTATGACAAACCAAGATGTTCTTCAATACCAACCGCAAGATGTTTTTCCCTTGGTGTTGCAACTGTGATCCACATAACCATTTACATATTTACTTTAGGATACTATGTCCATGTTCATCTTTTCCATGTAATGCATCTACATGAATTAAAAAAAAACAACATTTTTCATAGAACAATTTCCCAATTAAATGGCAATTCATCAGAGGAATTCAAATGAAAAAATAGGTAAACGTGCATTGACATTCAAACCATCGTATTTTAAAGCACACAAGTGCTCAGAAAAACTGCAAAACTGGACAATAAGAGTTGTAATTTTTGATAGAATATGTTGAAACATAGATTAAAACAACAGAATCATGACAATATAATTCCTGCACTTTTCATTATCTATTTTTCAAAATGCTATTATCACAAATTTGGTGTCCACCAATTTAACTTTATTGTTTACATTCGAGTAATATCTAAAATAGCAAGAAGCGCCCGAATAAAAGAGTGGCAATCACCTGGTTAAAAATATTATGTGAAACTCATAAAAATACTGTAACTTATCCAATAATAACAACGTGAACATTCGAAAAGGAGAATTTGTTGGGTTTTATTGGTTCCCAACGTTTCTCGGCTGACCATATTTTATCGCTTATTGAAAACAAACCTTATAGTAGTTACCCTTTTAAAAGCATCATGTAAACATGTTACAGTCTCAATTCCTGTGTCAAGGGAATTTAAAGTACTTTTAAGTTAATTTTCAATTATTCTAGAACTTTCACAACTTAAGTGTAAATGAGCGCAAGTATGGCTTTAATATTACCATCGTGTGGAATAAACGATCCCCGTCTCTGCAGCTTATCTCGCTTAGTGGTATTTTGACATGCTATTTGTCAGAGCCATAGCCTATTACTTATTATCGCACGAAAACCACAATACAACTTAAAAAAACTTGTTTGCCCGGCGTATAACCCCATCCAAAAGGTTCGACCCTAAACATTATATAACCACTTAAACATTTTAAGACCGTTTTACAGTGCACATGATACACTTTATCATAGACACAGGTGCTCTTCCCATGGCCCAGCCTGTAATGCAGTGATCACAGGCCAGAGAAGAGATATACCTGCATTGTTAGTGTTCAGTGGTGTAAACAATCCGTGGACAATACGCGAAACGCCACATTCGACCTATCACAGTATATGATTGACGCTTCGACAAAATCTTAACACCGGAGACAAAAGAAAGCCGCATGGGTTTGCAGTGGAGAAAATGTACCGTGCCGATCAACCTGATCTCACAACATAGGTTAGTCTGGGGCGTCAGTTAAGCCTCATGAAGTAAGGTATACAGGGATTCATGGAAAAGCTATGGGAAATAATCGAATGAATCTATTCAGATTGTTATGTTATAAAGATCCGGTCAAAACCTGTTGCCGCTCTTTCTTTCCAGTTCTTGCAACTTCTTTGCACATCCTGATATACCGCAACTATACATCTACAGCATCAAAAGAAAGCAAAGCGTTCAACTTGTATCCAATCTCTTTGAATCAAGCATCTAAGCTAGTTAAGTACTGCGTGATAAAAAAGAAACCATGCAGACACATTACATTACATGTACCAAGCCTGCAAAGCAAGGACTCATTTTCTCATGGCAGATTATTATTCAATATGAATTAACCCCCTATTCTTCTACGTGACCAAGCAATATGCTCGTAAATCCCGACGAGCAAACAGGGGTATGTGAACCCTGCAAAGGGCGTCATGACCCTTGGTGTGCGATGTTAATTTATAACCGTATAAGATGTCAGAGTTTGAAACACTCCCGTCAATAATTGGTCACTGTTTGAATCATATCGAGTTACTTATATAATCTTCAAACAGCACACCTGTATTTTTGGAATAGACGATCGTTCATTTTTGTTACGTTTGAAACAATATTGTGTGTTCCTTTTTCATGCAATGGATGTGGTATCAAAGCGGAGAGGTCTATATCAAATTCATGATAGAAAGACGATTTTGATGATATAAATCACGAGTAAGTTTATCGTATGGCTCTAAGGTAGAATATCCACACGTTTACACTAGAAACAATCACGATTTCAAAATGAAAACAAATGCAGACTTCACATCGCCTTTAATCGGTAATTTAGGGGTTCCAAAAGACTGCGATTTGTCGAGAACCGATGCCGCAGATCGACGAAAAGTCAAAACTACTATGTCATTATCTTCACAAATAGCCTTGTTTTTTCGAAAGGAATGAATGAAAACAAAGGTTTAATTCTATGTCTTCTTTAGTAAAATAATTATTTAAACTATTTGAAAAACTACCGTTTACGACAAATCCCATGTGCTGTATCATTTCCTTTTTATTTCAAACTAGTGTAGTTAGTTTAAACATATTTTGTCTGTTATAAATACAAAAAGGATTGGGACGAAAGCAATTGCTTATAGTTTCCCATTCCAATGAATAACATATACATGTTATCATGGTGTAGTTGCGTTATCGTATCTTGTGCTTACCATGTACGCATAATGTTTCAAAGGTTGAGGCTTTACAACCCGTACTTTGCTTACCATGTATGCCTAATATTTCAAAGGTTGCGGCTTTACAACCCGTACTTTGCTTACCATGTACGCCTAATGTTTCAAAGGTTGCGGCTTTACAATCCGTACTTTGCTAACCGTGTATGCCTAATGTTTCAAAGGTTGCGGTTTTACAATCCGTACTTTGCATACCATGTACGCCTAATGTTACAAAGGTTGCGGCTTAACAATCCGTACTTTGCTTACCATGCACGCCTAATGTTTCAAAGGTTGCGGCTTTACAATCCGTACTTTGCTTACCACGTACGCCTAATGTTACAAAGGTTGTGGCTTTACAATCCGTACTTTGCTTACCATGTACGCCTAATGTTTCAAAGGTTGCGGCTTTACAATCCGTACTTTGCATACCATGTACGCCTAATGTTTCAAAGGTTGCGGCTTTACAATCCGTACTTTGCTTACCATTTATGCCTAATGTTTCAAAGGTTGCGGCTTTACAACCCGTACTTTGCTTACCATGTACGCATAATGTTACAAAGGTTGCGGCTTTAAAACTCGTACTTTGCTTACCATGTATGCTTAATGCTTCAAAGGTTGCGGCTTTACAATCCGTACTTTGCTTACAATGTACGCCTAATGTTACAAAGGATGCGGCTTTACAACCCGTACTTTGCATACCATGTACGCCTAATGTTTCAAAGGTTGCGGCTTTACAACCCGTACTTTGCATACCATCTACGCCTAATGTTTCAAAGGTTGCGGCTTTACAATCCGAACTTTGCATACCATGTACGCCTAATGTTTTAAAGGTTGCGGCTTTACAATCCGTACTTTGCATACCATGTACGCCTAATGTTTAAAAGGTTACGGCTTTACAATCCGTACTTTGCTTACCATGCACGCCTAATGTTTCAAAGGTTGCGGCTTTACAATCCGTACTTTGCTTACAATGTACGCCTAATGTTACAAAGGATGCGGCTTTACAACCCGTACTTTGAATACCATGTACGCCTAATGTTTCAAAGGTTGCGGCTTTACAACCCGTACTTTGCATACCATCTACGCCTAATGTTTCAAAGGTTGCGGCTTTACAATCCGAACTTTGCATACCATGTACGCCTAATGTTTTAAAGGTTGCGGCTTTACAATCCGTACTTTGCATACCATGTACGCCTAATGTTTAAAAGGTTACGGCTTTACAATCCGTACTTTGCTTACCATGCACGCCTAATGTTTCAAAGGTTGCGGCTTTACAATCCGTACTTTACATACAATGTACCAAATGCTATCATATGAATCCTGGATTATTTGAATTATTTCCCCTGTTTTTGTGAGGCGCTGAGGTGGAAAAGTGTTCCCCATAGTGTTTGGAATGTTTTGGCTTTGAAATCCACACCTTGCCTCTCATGTACCGAAAACAACTGATGGCTTTACTTCTTTGCATTATGGGTCATATAAGTATTACGACTGATCATGCCCTTGAAGTTGAACTAATTCTTAATAACGTTTTAAACACTTTAACATCTCATCAAAAAGTTTATAGTTATGTTGCGATGTCAGACTCTAAATGATTGAGAAAGACCCCATACTTAACTGCCCATATGGGCTGGACAAGCAGGCACTATCAGCACACCGTAGGTCAGTCGAGAGACTGCCTATCATGAAAATCCAAATGCTGTCATTGGGATTTGAACCCACGCGGAGAGACGCCATCTAATTCTAAGTTCTGCACTCTAACCACAGGGCAACGAAGTCCCCCGATAAAACAAATAAGGCTTTTAAAATGGCAACCTATAATATCTTAGCGAAAAGGTTACGACAACATTATCATAGGCACAAATAAGTTGTTTTTTATCATAGAGCGGTTCGTAAGATATGCTGAGGCAAGAGCAATTAGCAATCTACGCGAATATTTTTAACATTTTGATTAGCTTGGAGATAAAACGTTAATTTAAATGCAATTTCAGACAGGTGTTTCCCTGCCTCAAAAAAACATTAAAAGACACAACTGAAATGAGAGAGTCTGCTAACCTAATTAGTGTAATTCAAAACGCTAGACAAACCAGTGCTAGTGTACCACTACATCTTGGGCGAAGAGGAGCACATCTACTTTATTTCGAAGGTAGATGTTTCCTTCTTCAATTCTGTTTTCGTGATCAAAATGAACTTTTTCTTCATCTTATGATAGGACTGGCTAAGATTTGGTTTCGAAATGCAGTTTCACCAGATCATGTATGACATGTGTATGCCAACGTTCAAACACACTAATTTCCGTGGCAAATGTGACATTCTCTTTAATTAGATCCAGAATGCAAGGCATACAGAAAGATGTGGAAACTTTTCTCATGGCTTGCAATATGTATTAAAGGTGCTTGTTGACAGAAGTAAGAATTTGGATATTGAAATATTATTACTTTAAAACTGTGAAGCTGCCATACTGTTGTATAAGACGAACGTGTGAATAGCGATTGGAAGGAGAACTCGTTCGCATTTAAGTATTCAACGCCTGTATATAATAACAATGAATATGGAGCCAGATCTAGAAGCGTTTTAACAGTTTTGAAATCATTCGCATACTGCATGAACATTTCTTAGATATAATTACACTTTCCAAATTCATTTTGAGTTCGGTAGCTATTATTCATTAGATTATATGCCGCATAGAGCAAAAACAGACGTATTTCAACGACATTCTTTTTGACTTGCAATTTGATTCATATCTAAGCAAGCAGATTTAAGGTGAGGTCAGACAAAACAGCATTCTGGTCGGAGTTTTCATCGTAATTTGCCAAAGTAAACCACTGATATCAGGTATAATATTACTTCAAGGACATTAAAAGGCCATTCACCCAAGACAACACTACACATATTACTACTTGGGAACATACTTCATTTGTCTGCTTTAAGCTATCGAATTTGCTTATTAATGTTTCCCCATTAATTCTTGAGAAGTACCAAAAGCAGTAGAAGTGAAGTAGTCTTCTAATTCTTTCATTTAGACTATTTATAATCAGGTACGTTTTACAACAGAACAAAGAGCATACTGTGCATTTGAAGAAAGAGATGTGCAACATGGTTCAAATCGACTTCCAATGAAGATGTCTTAACCCGATACCGAACACTAACGACATTAAACCACTTTGCTGTTGACGACTCTCGAAAACATTGTGGGAAAAGGAGAAACTGCTCGTAACGAGCAATTTCTTCTTTTCCCACAATGTTTTCTGCCCTATCATAAGATTATTTTTTCAATTTCATCATATTTTGAAATTCCTCTGTAAACTCTTTCAATTTGGGAAAGTCAAAGATTTGGCGTTTGGTAAAGGGTTAAATTCTTGGTTTATCGCCACAATGAACTCTAAGTAGCCACTTCACTTAAAGGTGCACTTACGTCAAGGTTAGGTTATGTAACATTTGTTTACACTCGAAATAACCAAAACCAATTAAGTATTAGATAGTGATTAATCTAAGTTGTAAGAGCTTGTTTCACAATCGATGAAAATTAAATGAGTTTAAACTAAACTATTACGTAGTGTCTCGGATGAAATATATTCCATTTATGTTTATGAAGTGTGATACGTGTATTTGATTTTTCTATGAAAACTATAGCGACTATCGTACAGATTGGGAATTAAAATGAAATATCTCCAAAGGATGGAATGACTATATAGATCTATAAAGAAACCTAAGAGTATGTTACTAAATGCTTACCAAAGCCTTTTCATAACTGTTAGATATATCAAATGTGTCTTGCAAATAAAAATATCCAAAGCTACCTTGAGGTTAAGGCGTCTGCCTGGGGGCGGGGGATGTCGAAGGTTCGAGCCCAACGGGAGGCGTTTGTCCGGAGAATGTTTCTCGTGGGACTTGTTCTGAAATGTTAAATGTAATGGTTACCGACGTATATCCGCTTGGCGCCTTGTAAAGTAATAGAAGGCCCTTGGTATAATCAGTGAAAAGTGTTTCATAAGCCAAAACAGGCTGGCCCTTTAAATAGGTATGACAAAAATAAAAAAGAAAAACGTTTACCGAGACGCTTGATACATTTTGCAATGACTTGCTCCCCTGTAATTGAGAGTTTACGCGAGGTTGGTTTATGACCGAAATATTGCCTTACGTCTCGGGGTATCCATGCAGACTAATAGCTGCAAGATTAAAGATGCACACGGGAAATGCAGTTTAGCTAAATGGCTTGTAATTAATTTTCACGATCCGCAGTTAAAAAAAAACCCAAACGATTTAAAACGGCCTTTCCTGGTTTGAAGCAACTCAATAGAAATATGATGTTTTTTCTCGCTTTTACATAATTTAAAGGGACTACTTCAACGATTACTGTTTGATAAATGATATGCTTCTCTACTACGATTATTTTCTTCTTCTTAAGATAAAGCACACTGTCTTGTAGGCATATCAAACTTTTCAAAGGATTTATTTTGTAAACCTTGCTCTTTTTTGACGTTCTGCGAAATAATTGAAAAGGGAAATAATGTCTGGGACCTAGACCAAGAAATAGGTCGATACTCGTATTATGTGACGCTAGCATGGTGCGTAAGAAAGCAATGCCATGACTGTTTTTTAAACTTAGCTTTCATATCAAAGCGTGCATTTAACTTTTATGAGTAATCTTTTTTCATTCTCTTTGAAATAAAGAAATGGAATTTTTGTTTTGTTTGGTGACGATATTTGCTTCCAAAACATCGCAGTTGTGTGCCACTTACAGAAGACCAATTCTGTGATAGTCCCTTCAATGGACGTGAGTGATTTTTATCAGTTATCAAACTTTCACAATCGATGTAAACATTAATACTTTTAAACTAATGAACGTATATCCTTCGTTCAAATCCGTTTGGTGAGTTTTGGATTACGCAGATTGGGGACTGATTGTGCGAGACTTGTTTGTAATGAAAGAGTACTGCTTTCTTTTTTATTTGTGACCACCCGCGCGAATTCGTTCGATGATCCTTTCTCTACTAAATACTTCCTGTCTCATTAGAGACGCAAAGTATAACAATTTGTCACATGTAACGTTTCTGTCTTAGTTATACAAGCCTTTTCAAGATTTTACAGTTTCTTTAACGT
Source organism: Cerastoderma edule (assembly GCA_947846245.1). NCBI lineage: Eukaryota > Metazoa > Mollusca > Bivalvia > Cardiida > Cardiidae > Cerastoderma > Cerastoderma edule. Next base: position 3,116,082 of record OX401405.1, read on the forward strand.
TATCAAATTGGAAGAAGTGGACATTTATCTATTTATACATTTCAATTCAATAAGAGTTTCAATCCAAATCCGTGCGCACCCCCTCACGCCGAAGCATACGGAATTATGATGATCTTTGGGGGAAACCCAATCGTCTCCCTGATAATTTCCGATGAACATGATTTATACAGATATTTCCATCTTTGTTTTCTTTTCTACGTAAATATTTCTAACTTGAGTTCAAACGTATATTTTAATCAACACATCTTACTGGTTTATTGCGTGATTTTTCGGGAGATCACTTTCAAAGGACACCTTCAAATCGAGTCCGGTTTCGAAACCGCCCACTCTTTATGCGTTTTATTGCAATTGGATACATATCTCAAGTGCCATGGACCAAAATGTTTTATCACGCAATGTCTATCAGTGTACAATAATATAATTACCTTTGGCTCGTTGAATTCCAAAAGGGCCATCGTAAATGTGTGTAGAGGTAATCGCTTGTAGGGGATAAACGTTTGTAGGGGGCAAATGCAACTGGCGTGCATTTCATTGAAACTTGCATTTAGCACGCTTAAGTTATCTAAATGTTTTATCAGCAGACGTATTTGTTTTCGTCCGTGTCGTCTGTTCATGAATCAGACTGTTTAACCTTTTACCAAACCCAAAAGTTATGACTGTTCCAAATGGAAAGAGTTTGCAGACCACATCTCAATGTGATGAAATTAAAATAATTTTCTAATAGGGCAGAAAACATTGGGGAAAAGGAGAAATCCTTAAGAGCAATTTACCCTTTTCCCACAATGCTTTCAAGAGGTGTCTGCAACAATCTGTCCAAACGTCGTTATTGTTTGGTAATGGATTAAACAATTTCTCGCTATAAATACTTGTGACAGATCCTAATTGAAAGAATGCATTGACGACAAATATGTATGACCACACTACTTTTCTGATAAAGAAGAGAACTCAACGTGAAAAAGGAAAGATGTGATGAATCCTTTTTTATTCTTTTTTTTCTCATGTCTTCCCTGAGCTTTTAGGGAATGTATGGTAAAGCAGTCGATAGGAATACGTGTGCCGATAACCAAACCTTGACCAAAGGAAAATTTATATCACAGACAGTGATTTCTCAAGTCTCCTCCAACAGCTTCTGCAAAATGAGGTATTATGAGATGAAACCTCAAACAACCAACATATAAATGTACTTAGATAATTGACCGTAATAATAGGAAATCTCAAATTATTTCGTCACAGTGGGCCTTTTTTAAATGTCTTCTGTGGCCGATGCCTTAACCCATTACCAAACAATAACGACATTTAACCACTTTGTTGCAGACGGCTCTTGAACACATTGTTTGAAAAAGAGACATGCTCCTGACGAGCAATTTTTCCTTTTCTCACAAGGTTTTCTGCCCTACCAGTAGAATACTTTTCAATTACATCACATTTTGAAATGTCGTCTGCAATCTCTTTCAATTTGGACAGTTGAAAATTTAGGGATTGGTAAGGAGTTTAAGTCAGTTATTCGGGAATGCAAGGCTAACCAACCAACCAACATAATATATATATATATAATGCCCATCGAAAACCTGACTGTAACAAAAGGAAATCTTAAATAATTTTGTCTGTGTGGGCCTTTTTTAATATCTTCTGTGGCAGATGCGTGAAGAGAATGTATTATGGACTGGGATATATCATAACAAATAAGGATATGTCCCTCATTAAACCTGACCGGCTTCCAACTATTTTCTTGCCCAATTTGAAAACAATATGTATACATGAAGCAAAGGTCACTTGAAAAGGTCGGCAACTGCGTGAAAGATGTTTGTACGAAAGAAATGACTTTCATTACTTACAACAATATTGAATACGGCCTTTGACATAGACTTTACCTTTCTTTATGTATGTTGAAATGAGTAACTTTAGCAGTGTCTTGACATAAGTTTGAAGAAGAATTTTGATGATGTAACAATTGCAAAAAATAAATTCGAATTGTAGCAGTAAAACATTTCGGAAAGTCAATTAATTATAAACATACATAAAAGGGTAGACATCTTCTAATCAAACCACAGAGTCATAGCGTTTTACAACAGCACGATACAATAATACTCTTTCTGTCTGCTTTGTCGCAAATTCTAATACGTTTATCGCTGCAAATAAAATATTAAAATACGCTCCCTTGCAGTAATGGCAATTCTCGAAACATCTGTTAGACGGCCTTCAAAGACATACTACTCTACGCAGATAATCTACGCCTGGGATGAAGGGAATTAAACATAAATAAAACATGCCGTGCATTTCCAAGTGGGTGAATAAAAAAGTACTTTATTGCAAGTCGCACCGTCTAAAAGCAGGTTTTATCTAATGTGCCGGTAAAGCCATGCTCCGTCCATGCTTAACTCAATATATAACATAAAACGAAACGACGATACAGAATGTGATGGAGTCGACATTCTCGATTTTCATCTTTTATACCAAGACACAAAGTTTTTTCAAAGAGTATGTTTTGGGTCAGATATATCTATTTTGGTGATAATACGTAAAGCTTATTCATGAAGCAAACTGTATATATTAATACTAAAATAATAACAAGAAAACACATCTGTTTGGAAAAGGGAAAATGGGGGCCTTTTTGTCTCACTAATTATTTTTAAAATTGTGAACCACAAGTGCATTTCAAAATAATGTATTAAGGACTTGGGTTCAACGACTTGGAAAAAATCACTTTCAGCAGACATTAAAACAAATACAGGGTATGCAGCAAAGTGCATCTGTTGGATCTTTATTCACGTTGTAAAATGAACTTTTCAACTTAAATTAACTGTTCACCAATCTTTCAAACTAGAATGCTCTATCCTTATCATTGAAATAAAGGAAATGCGGCTTTTAGATTGACAGATAGGACGATACCATCTTTGTTACTATGTTTTATAGAAACAGAACACGCGTTCGAATAAACAGTATATTCTTTAGTTTATGTTTGTACATCTTTACTCGACTCACTTGAATAATTTACGATCGGAAAGCCATGTGTACGCCGAACCTGCTTAGATATCATTATACGAAAAGTTGCTCTTGGCCTATACTCCATTTTATCTTTTATTGACGTATATGTCCCTCAAGTCTTTTAAAAACACTGTCACAAAATGATGAATTGGTGAATTAAGATAAATCAAATCCGTTTGTCTCCAAGGTTTTTACGTATTGCTTTTAATAGGTCGTATCTTTTTTCATTTAACATACCTGAAGTACTAAGCAAAACATCAAACTATGGCATTAAAGTTAGCTAACTCATTTTCTCATTTTGAAGCGATTTATGGAATCTGCAGCAGGTGCTTAATGCAGTATTCGTTTATTGGTTTCCGCAACTGTTTGGACAGATAACTGCTGAGCAAGTGGTTCGAATTGATCAAGACCTTCTCTACAATCTGTGTTAGCGAGTCTCTATCCGAAATGTTTCGGTCCTGTTACAAGGATAGTAATGTACTACCGTTACTAAGACAATGTGTCAATTGAAGGGGTCATTCTTTTTACAATGAAAATGCCTCCTTTTAGATGTCACAAGCAAAATGAAGAATTCCATATTTTTTCTTTTTGCTGACTAAGTTCTCATAGATTGCGACCATGTACATATCTAATAGAAAGACATCTGTCAAATCTTTAACATGTACGTTGTAACAAAGGTAGAAATTAAGACGATTAATCGCTAAAACAATGTTTTTTTCTGTAGAAGAAGCCGAATTGCGTTGGACAACTTTGTTTACATCGCAAACTATTGTTGTCCGAACTGCTGTGGAACCCTTTTAAGATTAATATACTGTTTCAGCATTTGGACGAGGTTAATTCGCTGATCTGTTTCAATATTTCTCTCGAACTTCAATGTCATACTTAACATATAACGGAAATAACACTGTTAACCCATTACCAAATAACGATTTCTGATCAGATTGTCACAGACGACTCTGGAAACCATTGTCGGATAAGGAAAATTGCTAACGAGCAATTCCTTTTTTCCCCATAATGTCTTCTGCCCATACAGACGACTATTTTTTTAATTTCAACAAACTTTGAAATGTCGTCTGCGAACTCTTTCAATTTTGAAAGTCGAAAATTTAACGTTTGGTTAAGGGTAAAACAGTATTAACATTTTCTTCGTTAGAACGTGTGGATTAAACAATCTGATAATGAAATGCTAGATCGCGGCACAGTCAAATTTGGACTACCACTTATACAAAATTCATTCCACTTAATTCAAAAACAGCGTGTAACCGTTTTAATGTTGAAGTTCAGGGGGTTATGCCATTACACATGTAAGTTATCAAAATAAGGTTTCTGAGACTGACTTCAAATGTGTTTTTCACGCACTGCAGTCTCCGCCTGCTTCTTCAAATTTAGCCAAACGTAGAAGTAGCCGAAGCTTGAAAAACTGTAGATAATGGAACACGCTACGTTGTGTTGACACATTTTCAGTTATTGTTTAATTCCAACCCCCCAAAGAAAAGAAAATATAAGAGTGCTATGCTTCGAGTAATTGTTCAAACATTCCGCAGATCATGTTGTTTGCATATCTGACCTTAGTTTGTAAGCGTAAGAGCTTTCCTCTTATTCCACAGTTATCCAAGAAACGGTGGTTCCCGCATGATTTTGCCTTCTCACCAAATATATAGTAGGTTATGAGACATTATTCATACTACCGAGGCTCCTCCACACCACTGTTGTCTCAAATCAATTTCTCGAGATATCTCAATAATAATTAAGTGATATATGTGGGGGACATTCCTTACGGGCAGCAGGTGAAGGTCATGAGAGTCAGGTTAGGACAGGAGGAGCAGCCGGTGGTTTCCAATTATTTAAAATGTTCGAAACTACTTTCCTAGTTTTTTTTCTGATTGGAATCTAGATGTGTATCAATTCATGAAAAAAAAATACATTTCATCTAAGATAGGCACTCAAAGAACGAAATAGTGCAAAGTTCTCTACATCGCCTCAATATCAAAGATGTGATTCAACAATATCTCTAATTATTCAACGATCGAACTACAATTTCTACTTAGTCTAGTGTGTATTATTTGAAGCCATCTATGACCAACAAAAACAGTTCATTAGTATTATAGATAATTGTTTATCGGCGATAGAAGTTCGCATTACGAGATCAAGACAACAAAGGGCCATAGACTCATCATCTGTAACTTCTAGATGCGTATCTCTGGGTAATAGTATTCCGATTGGAAACGACACGAGAGGTGCCAATAAATTATCGTTTATATTGCACTTTGCCAACCCCTCGGAAAATGGGCATTTGTAATCATGTTTTGAATTCTAAAAAGGCCTTTTACAAGTGTTTTCATACCAAAAGCATTAAAGTAAATGACCTTTTGCTATATTGCAACCGTATCCTACATTAAGGCTTAGCACGTAAATGGTTAGTCTCTTGAACGTCAAATACTTGTGTACTGATGGGCCTATGGCCTAATGTATCAATACAGTATCTATCTAAGTATCCATGACCCCATGCTGATGAAGAAATAGTAGCTGTGTTGATGGAACATCGAATGGTTTTATCTACCTGAGTTGCTCTGAAGCCATCGAAGAACCCAAACAACTTCAAATTTCAACATGTTGTAAACTTGCATGAGTCGCCGTTAACGATTCTTTTAGGATATACTCGTTCAAACTCTTACACAGTTAAACATATACGTTTCTTCCTTGGCGAAAGGAAATGTTTACAGTCTTAATCAGCTTCCTAATAGGTCGTAGTGATTTTCTGTCATATACCACAGGCAATTATATATATTTACAATGTTTTTACTTGTCTTCGGTTTCTGCTTTTAATTTTGACCAGTAGTCATCTCATATAAGAAGAACTTGGTCTTTTCAAATTGTTACATTCACTACAAGCATGAAATCAGTATGGCATTTAATGCCGTATCGTTCAATGGCGTAAGGGATTTCCTGGTTTCACCAGTACTAGGCTAGGGCTCTGAAGCGACTTGCCAAAGGTCCCTCCCACGAAACCAGAGGTGTCGGTTCGGTTCGAACTTGGGACTCCCTAGATATAGGTCGGCTACCATTACTACTTGGCCACGCAGAACTCTTTAACTACAAACAATCAGTACATAGAAATGGTTATAGACAAGCATAATTGATGTGCTTTTGTCCTTCGTTTAAAATGATTGTAATAATGGTGAGTGAATACATAAAGCAACCAAAAGTACATGTTATGCTAGTAAATATTTGAACCCAAACCCTAATGAATCCCTTCGATCAACGTTTATTGTGATAGACATTTGATAAATGAGTATAGTAATAGAATAAGCCCTAAAGGAAGCAAAATGTATAACTGACTATCAACATAGAAAGTGCTTACGACATATATCTACACGAGGCAACCAGACCAATATGATCAAAGAGTATGATTATATATCCTTACATAAATATCAATAAAGACGCTTCAAAACGGGTAGTGTAATTGTCATTCCGTTAGTCAGCCGTAAGTCCACCTCTGATGAAACATAATAACTACCGCTACAGTGATTTGAACCATGATAGAAATGGCCATAGGAGTATAACGGTATAAAATATCTTCAAATTATCTTATTTTATTTACATCGATTGTGAAATCAATTCTTACAACTTAGATCAATCACGCTCGATTCTGCTACCTGGAATCCTAACCAGTACTCGTGCCGAATGTGGATCAATGAAGATTCGCAAGGTAGATCCCGCTACTCACGGGGTTCGAACCCACGACCCTCGTGTCCAGAAGCCGACGCTCTACCCCTGGACCACTGTCCTCTGATTTATCAGCACCTCAAATAGTAAAACATGGGCTCAAGAGAATCCCACGAAGCTTTTTTTCCTCGCCTATTAATAATGAACAAATGCATTTCGGTAGATGACTAAATCTCCATATCCGATGGCATAGTATGAAAATGATAAGCAAATACCACGCACACCCTGCTATATTGAGGGAAACCGGAGAAAAGAACCATAGTATCCAGTAGTAGCAACAAGTTTCCCCAGATTAAATCTGATCACCTATCATAAAGCACCGCCGGGAGCTTCCTATGTAGTCTACGATAAGTGTGCGTCTTTAACCCTTTCCCAAACAATAACGACAATTGACAACTTTGTTGCAGACGACTTTAGAAAACATTGTGGGAAAAGGAAAAATTGCTCGTGACGAGCAATTTTTTCCTTTTCCCACAAGGTTTTCTGCTCTATCTGAGGAATGATTCTTCAATTTCATCACAGTATAACAAGTCGTCTGCAAACTCTTTCAATTTGGGACAGTTGGAAATTCGTTGTTTGGGAAAGGGCTAACGACCGTGTATGATTCACGCGAAAGTCAAACAAATGAACCACAATCTGTCGAGAGAAAACATTATGTGCATTCGTTTGCTGGATACTCTAGATGAACTCCATTCAAAGCGAAATGATGGGTAGAGTTTGAAGTTTTACTTGACACGGCCATTCGTGAATTAGAAAGGGCGATATATGAAGAGCCCTGTCTCTCATAAGCCTATTACAAAAATGCTTTTGCTTGCTGATCTCTGAAATCACTCTCGAATGTGTAACTTAATCATTGCTAGTTGTTGGAAGGTCGTATACATGTTTAACTTTGAAATGAGATCATGCGGCATTGCTAAGGAAATACAATAAAACAGAAAGGTTTCACTGTGTGCCTGTAATATATTTTGAACTAATGCTTGTGGGTGACACTGGTGCAGAGGAAGAGCGTTGGCCTCTTGAACCGAAGGTCGAGGGTTCTAATTCTTGTTAGGCGAGGTGAAGGTTGCAGGAACTAACCTGCAAATTGGCGCGAGTACTCGTGTAGTATCTAGAAAGTGGTCATCGAGAGTGAATTTAATCAGCTTTAAGCTTCCGTCACAATCAATGTTAAATAAATAAGTCTAAACTAAGTAATGCTTACGCCGACGGGAAGTTGTCTTTGACATTTCGTTTGAGAAAAAGGCGGGTCGGAAATAACAAATAAACCCACCCGGCATAGCAGGAGTAATGAGACGTTGCACGTGTGTGTTAAATATCAGAATCCCAATCACCTGTTAAGAGGTCTCTGGTAAATATTTTGATGATTACACATTATAAAAACCTGCAACCGCACAATCAGAGAATACAAATTCCATCCCTTGGCATTAATCACAAAACCAGACGCACGGTGCATACAGGTGAAATAACTGCTTTCTGTCTTTGTAATTAGTTGTTATCATAAACAAATGATTCAACTTTTTCTTACTTTAACATAAATTCGTGACTAAAGTTCGGAAAGTCCATTTGGTAAATTGATAACTTGTTCGTGACGATCGATTAGTGACCTTGGTACGATGGGGTCTACCTTATCGTTTAATGGTAAAATAGACTACTCTTTATTTAAAGTACGAATACGAATACTTCATTGAGATGTTATCTTACAAAGCTTCTTGTCGTAACAATACTATTCAAAATATACATCAAACAAACCAAGATCACACAGAAAAAGGAAATGGAATGCAGAAAACAGTGCTCTTTTGAGCTAGCACATCGAACGAGTCACAAAGGGATGTACCATTTAATATTAACATGATTCTGGAAAAGCTTTTTGAATACACCACCAACTTTGAAATACACTTCCCATTTTGGGCTCAAATCATTCTTAAACCCATGTACCGTAACAGTAAGTTAATAGACATTCATTTTGCCTTTGGATTCGAGTGATGCTTTCTTTCAATCTGTGATGAACAAGTTTGATTTTCTAGATTTCATGAACTTGCTTTGCATTTAATATAAGAAGAATGTCTCAACCTGTAGTCGTTCCCTAACCTCGTTAGTCTAAAAACTTAAACTGTTCGTTTTCCTTGATTAATTGTCTTGCTGATAAGGTTTGTATGACTCTGTAACGCTGTAAGATGCTTTTGTGGTAGCATGCTTATTAACAGTGAAGGGGGGGTCAGAAAAGTCGGACACAATGAGAAGCGAACGGTGTTTTGTCTTAATAGATTTGTATAACAAACCAACATTTGGATTTTCTATGAGTGACAGATATCGGGAGAGTGAACATTTTCATCTAACCGTATTCCGATTAACTGCAAAAGCAACGGACACGTCAAGAAATCAGGGAATTGAAAACTTGCTTGCTGTGAGCAATATCCCCTACTGGTTCCTTATAATCCCCGGGTAGTATTTTTCAAAAACCATTGTGACAAATCGAAAAATCGCTGGCCATGTGAAATGTCCCCTACTCTTTTGATTATTCATTATATCCCTTAAAGTATCTGTTAATTGTCGCTTTGTGTCACAACCAGTCTTCAAACCCATTGCCGTATTTGCTAGAAACGATTGTGAAAAAAACTATTTGCTATGAGCAAATTCTCTTTGTATCTTAATCGTACGTTATATCCCATGCCACATTTGCTAGAGACGATTGTGTCGAAAGGAGAAATTGCTCCTGACGAGCAATTTCTCCTTTCGTCACAATCGTTTCTAATACACTCCCATTCAATAACAATAAACTAGTAATGTATCAAAACAAAAAAGGGTCTACGAAAGTGCAATGTAATTCTGATTTATTTTCGCGTGTTTGCGGTTGTTTGAATGACAAAACACGAGTGCATGTTTCACTAACGATATCCCGAGTCAGCATGGTCGCAATTCTTCGTCTGTATACCAGGGA